>RDRW01000018.1:0-448810 GCA_007896445.1 Puccinia hordei | reverse complement strand
AAATGGTATGAAGTTCTGGTGAATTGTAACTGATATGACTAGGTATCATTATTGCCAGCTGGGGTGTGCATCATAATGGTTTGTAGTCATTCAACTTTGGTGAAATACATTTTGCATATATTTTATTTTCCACCTTGAAGAGAAATATTGGTATTACTACTTTCTGTTCTGGGCCTTTGAGTGTGATGGGCTCACAAATGTAATAGTGTTTGTGACCATTGTCTACCATCTGTACTCTTCCTTTCCTGGACAAACATTCACGCCATTTAGTACTTTGATATAGGGAATGTATATTCTTTCCATACGTCTCATGCGGATAGAATTCCAGATTTTTATTGACATAGGGATTTCCCAGTTCCTAAATAGGATCACCATATAAATTAATGTGTCAGTAATAACCCAGATGGAATAATTGATTTATTCTATCTGATTCAAGCCTGACTCACATGACTAATGATTTCTTTCACACTGAGTGAATAACACTTGTTATCCAAGACTGATAGAGTTTCTATAATATTTATGTTTAAAATCTTTTGTATTTTCTCCCTTCTTCTCCTGATTTTGTCCCAGTGTGGAATAATCACATGGCAAAGCTGTAATACCAAGCGGATCTGGTGATACATAGCCTGTGACATTATATTGTGCAACTGCCCAAGTATAAGAGCGGAAATGAGATACTATAAAAGTGCCATATGAGAGAAAATAATGAAAAAAATCACATATGTCAGGGTGGAGATGAAGATAACCAATGGCCTAGGTTGTAAGGTTTGAGAGCGTGGAGATCATGTTCCAGAATAAAAGCAGGAAAAACACATACCATTTTATCTGGAAATGGATACCATTGGCCACTTGGCTCCAAGTCCACTTCATTTTCAGGAACATTTTCATCCCCAGGTAAATTCAAGTTGTCAGCAATTTGGGATTGAAACATAGAGGATAAGGGATCATCCATGAACCAATCATCCCAGCTCAAGCCCAATTCTTATGAATGCTCATCTGAGGCTTCATCTGATCCACCAAAGCCCATTCCAGAATTTTCATTCATATCCAATGGAGCTATGGATTTATCTGGAGGATTGTCCAGTTCATCATGACTTGGGTAGAGGTTTTTATCCAGACCAACAAAATCCTCTTCATTGATTGCAAGCCTGCTGGTCCCAGAATAGGAATCTTCCAGCTCAAGGCCCACTGGTTCATACCAGGAAAGCCTGCTTGTTGTTCCTTCTGAATTGCCGGTTAGATTATCTGGCTTCTTCATTTCATTAGTCACTGCAGACTCCATCTCTTTATGACTGGTTGTCTGCATGTGCCAATGAAGATACCTCAATTCTAGTGATTTCCCACCGCAATAAACACACACAAATTTTTCATGTCCATCAGGCTGAACCACTGAGTCAAAGCCTGCAACAAACATTCAACACACATCAGGGATGGCCAATGTCATACGACCAGCCCAACGTACTAATAGGGGAGCTTTAACTGGTCGCAGCGCGAGGAGGGAGGTAAGTAATTGGAATGCTTCGAAGATAATCCTTAATGGTTCGAGGATACTTTGAAGATATGTTCGAAGATGCTTCGAAGATAAGTGGAACTTACTTCGAAGATGGCTAGGAACAAAAGCGACGCTGGCACGGTTATGGCAATAATAACTATCCAACTATTGAAGCGTAAAACGTATGATATTAATTAACTGAGGAAAGAGAGAAAGAGGAAAAGTACAAGTGCTTTTATAGTGAAACTGAAATGTACTGAATGAATGAATGAGAAGAAACCAATGCGCTGTGCTGACAAGTATGAGAAGCATAATTGGAAAGCACATGACGAATCTATACAACATGACAGTGACTCGAAGATGGAAGACCTGGGAGAAAGGAAGCTTGGCTGTGTTGAATTGAAATGCTGTGCTTCGAAGAATTGGAACGGTCTCGAAGTTCTGTCCGGAGTCAGAAGGTCGAAGTCGGCTGGGTCGGAGAATGGGTTATTGAACCAGTCGAAGGATGAGAACTGTCTTTGGAGTATGGCGTATGGATTTGGTTCGAAGTTGATTTCTTCGAAGGTGTCACGCGAGGTTGTAAAGTGAAAGGTTGAGTAGGTTCGATGAGCAATGTGCATATGCATTTCGAAGGAGTGCTTTCTCGAAGATGAATAGCAATGGTTCGAATGTCTCGAAGTTGAATAGCTGAGATGATTGGTTCGACTTTTCGAGCTGAGCCAAGCTGTCGCGTGACAGATGCCCGGGTATAAAGACGGCGAACTCCTGTGAGCCTCGAAGTAATTATCCCACAAACTTCCATCCACAATCACTATCACTACCACCACTACTACTACTACTACTACTATTTAAATTAAATTTCAACTACTTAGATTAGATCGAAGATGGTCGAAGAAGTTGATCGAAGATGTCGACGATGCATCAGGCAGAACTTGGACTGTACTCCAAGTACTGCGACGCAAGGGGATAGGAGTAAGTGCGAGGGATGTCGAATTACTAGAGTACCATGTGTCTTCGAGTTAGGTTTCCCTTTCGAAGATCTTACCACAGCCTCTATTCCACGTCGACCCTCCACTACTATAACTACTGTTCGTCGTTTAAGAATCCCAACAACCCCTCCATCTTCACCACCACCACCACCACCAAACTCTCCTCCACCCCGCTCGCCAATAGCCGTTGGACGGCGCCGAAGAAACAACCCAAGGGTCGATTATCGCTTGCCGGGTCGATTGGGTACGCAGGAGATTGAAGGATCGGATTTACGTAAGTGATGTTTGATTCGAAGAAGAGAGGAAAAAGGAAAGAAGTGAAAACTGATGGCTTGGATCAATTAGTGTTGATAGGACCGCATCGCAGATATACGACCCAGTCACCCATGCCACCACCAGTGTATTCGTATTCTCCCCCCCGGCTTATCCGAATGATCGAGTGCCAATGGTACCGGCAGTAGCCGACACTCCTTCAACAAATGTTGAAGGAAGGCAAGGAGAGGCGAACAGAGAAGGAGGAGAAGAAGAAAGAAGGGAACAGGAAGCGAGGGAGGAAAGGGAGAGGACTGCGAGGGAGACGGAAGAAAGGGAACGAGTGTCGAGGGAAAAGGAGGAAAGAGCTAGGGTTGCGAGGGAAGCGGTTGATAGGGAAGAACGAGAGGAATGGGAACGGTTGGAAAGAGAGGAAAGGGAAGGAGATGCTTCGAGGCACACGGCGATTGATTCGACCGATGCTCGAAGATTGACGACTGGCTTCGAAGAAGGAGGTTCGAGGAAGCGAAAATATCAGGAAGAGTTGGCGAAGGAAGAAGGATGGGGAAGGAAGAAGTCAAAGAAGAGTCGGGCCGAGAAGTTGGAGGCGATTTTCGAAGAAAGGCAAGGGAAGCAGGTCGAGTTGCTGAAGAGAATGTCAAACCTGATCGAAGAAGAAGACTTCGAAGAATTCAAGTTGATTGTTGAAGAATTGGCGGAGAATTGGGAGGAAGCGGAAGAAGAGTTGAAGAAGGAATTGTAAATAGGATTTATTTTATTATTTTATTTTTTTTTTAATTTTATTATTTTATTTTGTTGTTATAAAATTTTATTTTTTTTCAGAAAACAAGGAGAAAAGAAAAGAAAATAAGAAGAAGTTTTTTAATTGATTGTAAATACATTTTGTTTATTGGTTAAGAAGAAGAAATTTGGGATTTTGTTTTGAAAGAATTTTAATGTTCGAGAAAAGAGTTTGGGAATGAATGAGATAGAAGAGGAAACAGAGAAGGAAGCGTAAGATTGGTTCGTGATTATTTGAAGTGAGTGATTGAGTTGACAAAAAAAAAAAGAGAAACAACAAAAGAATAGGAAACAAGAAGAAGAAGACAGAGAGAGGAAACAATGGTAGGAAAAGAATAGAAGGGTTTAAGAAGGATGACGAGGTTTTCGAGGATAAGAATTATGGAAGTCTCGAACCAAGTCGGGAGAGTTTCGAAGATGAGAGGCTGGTTCCCAAGAGGTTTGATCTTCGTCAGACTGGTATCCAGTCCATTCGACGAGGTATTGTAATTGTCCTTTGCGTAGCCTTGAATCAAGGATACGGCTTACTTCCCACTCCAGGTGATCTTGAATATTCACGGGTTCAGGAGGGGGATGAGTCTTGCCCGGGTATAGACCCTTAGCTGGCTCTAGGAGGGATACATGAAAAACTGGGTGGATAGCGCTCCACTTCGAAGGAAGAGTGAGTCGATAAGCATTCTTCGAGACAACTGATTCAACAGGGAATGGGCCTAGTTTTCTTTCAGAGAGTTTCTTGGCGGGTCGAGTTGTCCGGATGTTCTGAGCGTCAAGCCATACTTTGTCACCGATATTGTAAGATGGGGATTTGATTCGAAACTTGTCGGCTTGAAGTTTGTACCTTTGACTGGCTGCTTCGAGATTGGTTCGAAGTTGCTCTTGAAGAAGCTTAAGGTTGGAAAGGTAATCGGCGGCAGGAGTAGAAGGGGAAAGATGGATTGGATCGAAGCTGGGGTTTCTGCCGTAGATTGTTTGGAAAGGGGATTGTCGGGTCGAAGAGTGAGTGGCGTTGTTGTATGCGAATTCGGCTAGTGGGAGCCACTTGCTCCAATCGTCTTGCTGGTAACTGACATACATTCGAAGATATTGTTCGAGGATTTGGTTGACTCGTTCGGTTTGACCATCTGATTCAGGGTGATAAGCTGTTGATAGGTTCCGAGTGATCTTCAGTTGTTGACAGAGTGAGGTCCAGAAAGCTGAAACAAAAAGTGAGCCACGATCGCTGACTATATTATCAGGGAGACCATGCTTGGAAAATACATGTTCGATAAACAGGTTAGCAAGGTCTTGTGAAGTACAAGTAGTCTTGGTTCGAAGAAATAAGGACATCTTGAAAAACGATCCACTATCACGAGGATAGCGTCATGACCATCTGACAATGGGAGTTGGGATATAAAATCCATGGAAAGGGAATGCCAAGGAGTAGGCGGGAGTGGAAGCGGTTGAAGCAACCCAAACTTCCGATGTTTCGAGGATTTGTTCCTTTTGCATACATAGCAACGGTTAACATAATCTTTTACTTCTTTAGCCATTCCGGGCCAGTAGAAGTCTCGAGAAATTAGCTGGTAAGTCTTTTCTTGACCGAAATGACCTGCTAATGGGGAGTCATGTCTTGATTCGAGGATATCCAGTTTGATTCGAGGATCATTGGGGACTACAATTCTTTCTTTATATAAAAGCAAATCACTATCATCATCAATAGTATAGTCCTTCGAGCCCTTGCTTCGAAGCGCCTGACAAGCTGGGTCTTTCCTTTGAGCCTCACGAAGCTCGAGGAAGTTGCGATGCAGTTCTCCGAAGTGGATAGAATTAAGAGTGACGGGATTGGAAAAAAGAGTTCGAACATTATCAGGATTATTATCGGCGAAGGCTCTCCCCCCTCCCGGGTAAACGTCGTCCCGACGTGACAAAGCATCTGGCACTACAGCCAATTTGCCAGGACGATAAGTTATAGTGAAATTATATTCCGAGAGGAGTTCAGACCAACGGATCTGCCTGCGAGTAAGAACTTTGGTGCTCGTAAAATATTTAAGAGCATTATGGTCAGTCAGCACCTCAAATGGTTCGGTGAGACTAAGCAAATAAGAACGCCATTTCTTCACACAATGAATGATTGCGAGAAGCTCCTTGTCGTGAACTTCATAATTAAGTTCGGCGGCATGTAGCTTGCGTGATTCGAAAGCTATTGGATGGAAGTTCTTCGAAGAAGTCTTTGAAGAAGAGGGAAGTTGTGATATAACACCTGCAATGGCGTAGTCACTAGCGTCAGTCTCAATCAGTGTCTTACAGAATTCACTGAAATGAGCTAGAATGGGCGCCGAAGTGAAGGCTTTCTTGAGAACGTTGAATTCTCTTTCTGCTGCTTCGGTGAACACAAAAGGAATATCCTTCCGAAGAAGGTTAGTAAGATTTACGATGGTTTTGGAATAATCTTTTATAAATTTGCGATAAAAATTAGCAAAACCAAGGAAACCTTGAAGAGACTTGACACTCGAAGGTCGAGGCCAATCAAGAACCTTCTGACATTTGGCAGGATCCATGCTAATGCCATCCGTGGAGATGATAACTCCGAGGAAGTGAAGGGAAGAAATGTGGAATTCGCACTTGGATAACTTGGCGAAGAGTTGATTTGCCCGAAGGCGTCGAAGCACTTCCATACAATGGTTAGTGTGATCTTCGAAAGATGTGGAATAGATTAAAATATCATCGAGGTACACGACGACATAAACTTCGACGATATCAGCGAAGATATCGTTGACAAAGTTTTGGAAAGTAGAAGGCGCGTTGCAAAGCCCGAAAGGCATCACAGTATACTCGAAACTGCCAAAGCGGGTACGCATTGCTGTTAGCCATTCATGACCTTCGGCGATTCGAACCAGATTATAGGCTCCTCGAAGATCAATCTTCGAGAAATGAGTAGCACCATGGAAAAGAGTAAGAAGGTGTGACATAGGAGGAACGGGGTAAGCATTCTTTCGAGTGACATTGTTCAACTTCCTATAATCAACACATAGGCGGAGTGATCCGTCCTTCTTGGGAACAAATAAAACAGGTGAACCTGTGTTCGACTTGCTTGGTCGAAGAAAACCTTTTGCTACATTTTCCGCAATGTAGTCTCGAAGAGCAGTAGACTCCTGCTTCGAGAGAGAATAGACTGGGCCTGGCGTGGGAGCTGGGCCGGTGAGTTCAATCTGATGATCATAAGTCCTGTGTGGGGGTAGTTTATCAGCTCGAACGGAAGAAAAAACATCAGCAAATTCATGGTAGATGTCGGGAAGTGTCTTTCTGATGGTTTCAATATCTTCGATGTCATCATCATCTTCGAGGCTAGGAATTGTCGAAGAAGGAGGATGTGACAGAATCATGGAATACAAAAATCCTCTAAAAGAGGGTTTGGCCTTCTCTTCGAAGAAGGAGGAAAAGGGTAAGTTAGAGCAGTAAGCAATTACTCCATGGTCATTCGAAGTGGGAAAAGATGGGGAATCAGGATATTCGAAGTCTCCTGGCGGAAATGTATCATCTAACTCAATGATACGGTCAGTTAAGCTGTTTAATTCTTGGTTGACTGGAAAAGAAAAGTTAGTTAATTGAGATGGATTGGTTCGAAGGTTAATTACTCCCTCTTTCCAGTTAACATCTGGATTCCAATGAACTAAGAAGTCATGGCCTAGAATGGTATCATCCATCCCAGGGGCATCCAAGACTATGAGATCCCATTCGAAGCTGGGGAAAGTTTTGAAGTCAAAAGTCCATCTTGCCTTCTTCGAAACCCAAAAACTAGGTTCCTTTGAAGAATTCACTAAGAACACCGGGAATTTGGTGACCTCGGTGAGAGCAAGGGATTTCTGAATGGCGAAAGAGGAACTGATGAAAGAAACATTAGCTCCAGAATCCAAGAGGACCCTATAAGGTTGATTCGAAGAATCAAAGAGAATGAATCTCGAACTTGGGACATCATTAGTTATCTCACAAGCACAAAGGTTGACTCGCGGGGACATGGAAAATAAGTAGTTTTCTTTGCAAGTCTCAAGAGAACTACTATCTAATTTTTTGACAACTTAGCCGCTTCACGGGCTAATCTCTTGGAGCAAACCTCCAACTTATGAGTCCACCACAATACATACACAATCCCTCCTTCTCACGCCTTGCCCTTTCATCCTGATTGAGATTGCCGTCCTGATTGAGCTTCTTGCTGTATTCAGGTCGGGACTGGGGTTTTGAGGAAGCGGCGGATTTTGAGGAAGTCGAAGTCTTCGAAGAAGTCGAGGGCTTCGAGGATGTGTTGGCGAAGTTCGAAGATCGGTGTGACTGATTCTTCGAGGAGTCGCTCGGTTTGGCGGAGTGAGACTGGTCTGGCTTCTTGGTTCGAAGTTTGTCGTGATAGCAGTTGTCCAGCTCGATTGTTCGATCGATGAGTTGCTGGAGTGTCGAAATTCTCTGGCCACTGATAGCGAGCTGATCGGTGATTCGAGAGGGAAGACCTTTGCGGAAATGGAATGCAAAGGCGGCATCGTTCCATTCGATGCGGGATTGAAGAACTCGAAATTGGGCAATGTAGGTCGAAGCCTTGCTGTTGTCTTTCATCAAGAGGGAATTGAGTTCGAATTCCGCGTTGCGAACTTCATTTGGGTCACCAAACAAGGTGAACAGCTGTTGCTCGAATCGTCCCCAGTTGTTGAGTAGTGATTCGGGGTTGGTGCTGTCGAGAAGTTCGAGGTATGGCTCGAACCATTGAGAGGCTCGGCCGCCCAAGTACGAGGAAGCGTACAAGACCTTCTGGCGATCATTGGAGAAGGTTTTGGGGTCGTTCGAAAACAAGATCTTGCAGGATTGTAGGAATCCACGCAATTTGGAAGGGTTCTCACCGTCGAACTTGTCGGGTGCCTTCATCCCAGGGGTCCGGAATTTAGGCGCATCGGGGCCACCGTCCGATTTTTTCAAGGCTTTGATGAGTGACAATAGGATTGTCAAAGGATCTTCATCGGAGGTGCCGGTTTCAGGTTTTGAAACTGGCGGGACGGTGGTGTTGCGACGAGCTCGAGGTCGGCCGCGAGGTGGCTCGTGGTGAGTGGAAGACTCCGAATCAGAATAGAGTTGATCCAAAGGATCGATGGGAGCATTCTGATGACGGAGGGAAGAAGAGGGAACCGGGTCGAGGGAGGCTCTCTCCGTAGGGGTCTGTTGGGGACGCCGCCGATCAATGTCTTGATCGAGGGAGTGTTCTGCAGGGCCCTGTGACCGGGTTCTCGGCGGGGTACGTTGCATTGCCAAGGGAAGGGTTTACAGCAGCGGAAAAGCTGTTGTAGCAACAAACGTAGATTAGAATATCGAAGTTTGTTGTAGGAGCTAATTAATATACTGTCATACAACCAGCCCAACGTACTAATAGGGGAGCTTTAACTGGTCGCAGCGCGAGGAGGGAGGTAAGTAATCGGAATGCTTCGAAGATAATCCTTAATGGTTTGAGGATACTTTGAAGATATGTTCGAAGATGCTTCGAAGATAAGTGGAACTTACTTCGAAGATGGCTAGGAACAAAAGCGACGCTGGCACGGTTATGGCAATAATAACTATCCAACTATTGAAGCGTAAAACGTATGATATTAATTAACTGAGGAAAGAGAGAAAGAGGAAAAGTACAAGTGCTTTTATAGTGAAACTGAAATGTACTGAATGAATGAATGAGAAGAAACCAATGCGCTGTGCTGACAAGTATGAGAAGCATAATTGGAAAGCACATGACGAATCTATACAACATGACAGTGACTCGAAGATGGAAGAGCTGGGAGAAAGGAAGCTTGGCTGTGTTGAATTGAAATGCTGTGCTTCGAAGAATTGGAACGGTCTCGAAGTTCCGTCCGGAGTCAGAAGGTCGAAGTCGGCTGGGTCAGAGAATGGGTTATTGAACCAGTCGAAGGATGAGAACTGTCTTTGGAGTATGGCGTATGGATTTGGTTCGAAGTTGATTTCTTCGAAGGTGTCACGCGAGGTTGTAAAGTGAAAGGTTGAGTAGGTTCGATGAGCAATGTGCATATGCATTTCGAAGGAGTGCTTTCTCGAAGATGAATAGCAATGGTTCAAATGTCTCGAAGTTGAATAGCTGAGATGATTGGTTCGACTTTTCGAGCTGAGCCGAGCTGTCGCGTGACAGCCAATCTATCAAACTAAGGTGGAAACTTACCTGTGATTTTCATATCAATTGGTTAATCTGAATGTATCAAGCAACAATCAGATGGCTTGAGTGATATTTGAAGTCATGAAAATCAGTGATTTATTAGACAGGGAAAAGATTAGTAGGTGATTTAAAAAAAGGGTAACTTGGTGTGTAGGCAGTCATAGAATGATTAAGCCTGAAAAAGAAGGGCCACTTAGTATTATATAGGCCTTGGCCACATTTTGGACCATCAGATACTTGCAAAACTACCAGTGTCCTGTACAATTTCCACACTTTTTTCAGTACAAGTTTCAGTTGTACTGAATAGTTTGAGTTCTGTACAAGTTTCACACCAATAAATAATTTTAGTCAAGCTCATTGAACATGATTCAAGATCTTGTACACTTTCAAGTACTAGTTGGTACAGATATCACATTTCTCTTCAGCAAAAATCCTGATACTTTAACCTTTCAGTACAAGTTTCACACAAATAAATTTACTCTTGTTCAGTGAACAAGCTGTTTCAAATTGGTGGACATTTTTGAAACCCTTGAACACAGAAAAGTTCAAGAATAAGTTTATTGTACTGGTTTGACATTGGCAAAAATTCATTAAAATTCAGTATTTTAATCAACCTTTCTGTATGTATTTCACACTACATTTTGTCATTTTAAACAAGCACAGGTTTCAGATTCCTGTTCTTGTTTAAATTAATTAAAATATTTTAACTTCATCCAAACATTATTCTTCACTACAGTCAGATGACTGTGAAACTTTCAGCTGGTCTTGTCAAAGACCAGTGACAGGCATACAGTGACATTACACAGGAGAAAGTTTCACCTGTGTAATAACACTGTATGAGCCTGTGACAGCTCGCCACAGCTTTTTGAGCCCGCAAACCGGAGATAAGATATCCCGACCAAGTCGGACAACCACCGAAATGAACCACTTGACTCCTCCAACCAACCAACATCAACCAACCAACATCCATCCACCCAGAGTCGGCAGGACATCAGGTAAGCTCCTCGATATAACAATCAGACAAGTTTGGATGGACAATTACTGACACAGCCCGTGTTTGAAGGGGCAATGTCAGACGTTCCCGGATATCCGAGTGGACCCAATTATGGACGTGGAGCCCACCATCATCAACCGATTGCGGCCCCACCCCCTCCAAATCCTACCCCTGCCCTACCCCCTCCACACCATGCCCCAGCTGTCCCAAACCACCCACCGCACGAGCCGTTGCCGTGGTTGGCAATGCCCAGTACCTACAGCCCCCACTTACCTCCTCCGCACTCCAATTCTCAGCAGGATAATCTCCCTCAGCAGCAACCGCCTCGCCCATGGATGGATGACCAACACGGCTCAGTATCGGCTCCAACCGGAGCCAATACTGCAGGCGTAGGTGAGTTGACCCCTCTTGGACCCACCCGCAAAGGCCAAATAGGACCAATCCAAAACCAACCCATGTTGCGTCTAGCTGCTTCCCCCTCAATCTATCACAATCTTCGTTGGGCGGCCTTGCAAGTTGGGGGTCATGATGACCCACAACTATCTGATCTCACTGACCTATCCAATCCCATCTCAAGTGTCCCACCCAGCCAGCCTTCCTCCTTATCATCCAGATCGACTTCTAGTCGCCGGCTCACCTCCCAATCACTCGAGGCTGTGCAAGCGCGCCTTCAAGCAATGGGAGATCAGTTTCGACTCAGTGATCAGATGATCGAGTGGGCTCAGGGCCTCTTAGATGTAAGTGATATCCCCCACAAACAGCCTGATTCCTGAATTGCTAACCAGTTCCTCCACAGATGCCTGAAGAGGAACTAAGGCTGATGACAATTCTCATCAGCCTCAACAATCAGCTTAGGCCCCAACCTCCTCCTAGTTCCAGCAGTCAGGCCTCAAGCCCCAGGGAATTATTCCCGCCAACGTTCCGAGTATTTATCTGCAATAGCATCCGCAATGCACTATTACGACCCGAAATCAACGCCTATAGCCGACGAGCGGCGAAGAAGTCTAAGGTTGATAGAACTCCTTTTATGATTGTCAAGGTCAGACATTTCTCTCTTCTTTCTTACATATAGATATTATTTCAACTAACATCTCACAAGGGTTCAGGGCAATATTGAACATACTAGCACAGCCTTTAAGGCTGCAAACATGCCACGGGGTTATTCCCAGGACATTGGATACAAAACCGAACTCAATTGTCACATCGCTACCGTGCTCAAGGGTGAGAAGAGTCTCTTTTCCAACATGCTTTGCATTGGGATTTCTGGCAGCCCATTGATCCCACCTCCCAAGCTCGAAAAGCTCATCGCCAATTTATACATAACCATGGACTCTTAATGCTTCAAGGAGGTTGCTCCTTCTCAAATCCTGAACAATACTCGAATTACTCAACCACGCCGGGCAAGGGTGGCCTATCTTAGAAATATGATGAACCTCAACCGACTTAAACGGATCGCCAACCCCACCAAGAAGGTTGCTTGTGCCTGGGAGGACATCAACAACAATCTTGAGGTACGTCGCCACAAATCCAGAGTTTATAACTCTGTGTTTGGACACCTCGTGCTTGAGCTAGATGCGTGGCTCTGGAACGGCATCAAAACGATCAACGACTGGACCGAGGAGGAGCAACAGCTCCCAACCAAAGAGATCATCGCTGCACGGGTTACACTCGAGAATCAGGCTGTGAATGCTGAGGAGGGATTGGTTTGAACCATCCCCTTTCCTCCTTTCCCTTCCTGACTTTTCCCTGTGCCCCCTCCCCCTTCCTCCTTTCCCTTCCTGACTTGTCCCTGTGCCCCCTCCCCCTTCCTCCTTTCCCTTCCTCACTTTTCCCTGAGCCCCCTCCCCCTTCCTATCCTGTTTATCCCCTGCAAAGTATACACGCAAAAAAAAAAAATGGTCCCGTCTTCATTACTTATTTAGTTGTACATACAAGCTACATACAATTTCCACACATGCAATCCATAAAACCCGACGCGGGTTTGTTCCTCCAACAAACAACGGTGCCATCAAGCACAAGCTCGAAAATAAAACGGTGCCATTGAGCACAAGCTCGATGGCGGTCATTTCCAGCTGCCCTGTAGCCGGGCGGGCTGCAAGGGATAACTAAGTCGGCCCAGACGACAACGCTTAAGATGCGTCTTGAAGTCGCCTTATAGGCAACTTCAATGCGTTTGGCAGTTGTCTCAGAGGCGGATGTAGATCCGCCTTGGGGAAGACTTGGCTTAGGGATTGTCGTGAAGGCGGCTCGAAGGCGCCTTCACTGCGCTTGGATTCAACTGATTTCCAAGGCGCCTTGAAAACGCAAACGCCTCCTGACAGGGCATTGAATGGGAAAAAGGCGCCTTCAAGGCGTCAATAAAAGACGTCTTGAAGGCGCCCGAATGCATCCGTGGTGTACACCTTGGACGCATTCAGACGCCTTCGAGTCGTCTTTTTTTGACGACTTGAGGGCGTCTTTTTTCAATTCAATGCACCTGTCAGCAGACGTTTACGACTTCAAGGCGTCTTGTGATTCAATTGAATCGGGAGTTTTCAAGGCGCCTTGATGGCGCCTTGAAAACGTCTCAAGAGTTGGACCCGCCTCCAAGACGACTGCCAAGCAAGATGAAGCCGGCTTGGAGGCGACTTGAAAACGTCCTGCGTCGAGGGACCAAAGGATAAATTTGTGCAAAACACAGGTGGGGCTAGAACCCACAACCTGCAGACCTCCAAGAGGCCAATCAAGATGCCTTACCGCTTGGCTAGCGGGTTTTTGAACCTCCAAGCTCATAGATGATTATGATTGTCAATCTAAAATCCTTCAGTCCAATCTCCTCGGCAAAGATTGGACTCCTGGAGTCTGTAGATCAGCCTACAAACCACTGGAGTGTTTTGCAGGCTGATCTGCATGTGGTTTCAAAGGGAGCTTCCCAGACTCCCTTCCTGCTCAGGTAAGGGAGTCTGGTTTGGAAGCCAAGTCCCTTCTTGCTCTGAGCAAGGAGGGATAACGACTTGAGAACCGAAGGAATTTGGTTCTCAAGTCGACTTGAGGACCTCATGTGGTTCTCAAGTCAACTTGAGAACCATTGGTGGTTCTCAAGCCGACTTGAGAACCAGTAGTGGTTCTCAAGTCAACTTGAAAACCACCAATGGTCTTCAAGTCGACTTGAGAACCACATTAGGTCCTCAAGTCAACTTGAGAACCTCATTAGGTCCTCAAGTCAACTTGAGAACCCCAGTGCGGTCTTCAAGTCGACTTGAGAACCTCATTTGGTTCTCAAGTTGACTTGAAGACCGCATTTTCACAGGTCTCCCAGGCCGAACCTTAAATTGGTCTTGAAGCCGCCCTCAAGACCGATTTTCGTCTTGAAGGCGGCTTTTTTCATGTAATTGTCTTGAAGACGACTCACCTGTCATCGAGGTGTGGCCGTGGTGTACACCATGGCCACACCTCAATGACAGGTGAGTCGTCTTCAAGACAATTTACATGAAAAAAGCCGCCTCCAGGACGACATTCTACAGGAATTCGTCCTGAAGGCGCCTGTGATGGGAGACTTCGAATCCAAGGGTCATCAAGTTGCCTCGAAGACCCTTTGAGGTTTTCGAGGCGACTTGGATCCGTCTTGAAGGCGAATACACGCAAAAATGCGCCTTCAGGACGGATCGTTGGTTGACTTCCGGTCATCAGGTCGCCTTGAAGACCGTTTGAGGTTTTTGAGGCGACTTGTGATCCGTCATGAAGGCGAGCTCAAGTCGCCTCGAACCCCTCACGCAAGCATCACCGCTCCATCTCATGGATTCTGATCCATGAGATGGATTAGAACCATTGATCTCATGTGGGCTGATCCCATGAGATCAGAGGAAGATCTGCTGCTGGCTGAGACTGTCAGCCTCCCTGATGCCAAGGACAAGTCCTTCTAGCTACAGGTGGTGCAAGAATGAATGGAAAGAGTTACAAGACTCTGGGTAAGGTGAACAGTTGCAATTCCCAAAAGATATGGGGGAATTGTGACGTAAAAATTGAGAGAAAATTGGGGTAATAATTATATTAAATAAATTTAATATAATTAAAACCAGAGGGGCCTGATAAATCAGGGGTGGTTTAGATCCCTCTAAGGTATCTTACAAATAAATTGCAGAGGATTTAGGTACCTGGAACACTGGGGCCTGTTGTCACAGGGGTGGTTTAATCCCAGGAATGGAAATGGGGGAATATCTTCAAGAAAAAGGGTTATTACTTACTAGTAATAATCCTAGAGAGAGCTTGAGGATATTCTGGGTTAAACGAGACAGTTTTGGGCGCTTTGATGGGTTGATTGTGGAGCTGGTTGGACACTGTAATGTTGTTGGGGAAGACAAGGCTAAAGAATAACTACTAAGGAACTTACCAGACTGTTTAATAAGATGTGTGTCTAAAGTAAATGGTGGTAAGTAATCTAGTGGGTATTTTTTTAAGCATGAGGAGCCTTCTTTGGGCGGTTGAAGAGCTCCTTAAATAGTCCTGAGTTCCCTCTGGGTACCCTGTAGGTATTGTTGGCCAACTTGTGGGATCTTTGGACCACATTTTGGCCATTTTTGCTTTCTTGGTGACGCTTCAGCAGCCCCTGCTTTGTATACACGTCACCATTTGATTTTATTAGTGTATTTATTTATTTATGTTGACTTACAGTCTGTAGTACATCAGTACTGGTTGTTATAGATTTAATACTAGTGGCTTATTTGTATTTTATAATAAGCCACAGTATTGTTTGTACTGTTTGTTCAGTCAGTATATTTTTATTTATATGTATAAATAATAATACAATCTAATATAATTAATTATTTAGTCCCCAGTAGTCTTCATTACATGTGTAACATATGTAATGAAGTTACTGGGGCGTGTTTTTGTTGCTTTGGGTGTACCTTGGGTGACTTTGGAGTCCGCGCGTCAAGCTGAGAGTCTGTAAGGGGTCTGGGGCTTGCGCGGGGGCTTATGTTCCAACTTTGGAGCGGGCTTTCAGTCACGCGGGTTGAACTTCAAGGTATGCGGACTGCGGTACGCAGGGTTTGAATAAAACACGGTGTATTTAGGGCCTGTACCGTACAAAAACGTTTTTTTGCGTGGGCCCAAAACCCATTTTTTTTTTTCAATATTTTGTTTTTCTAGCGGTGAAAACGGTTTCCCATAAACACGTACCACGGTCCACCTCGCATCCACTCTCAACGCACCTCACATCCACTCACCAACAAAAATCAAATCAAGTCATCCAACATCACAAGAACGATGGACAACCGATTCATTGGAGCATTGGCCGCCGCTGGAGCCGCAATCATCGAAATGGATCGAATCTTGATTACACTTGCTGCTGCCGGAGTAGCTTGCAAGTACCTTGCAAGTCTATGGAACTCATACGAGGCCTATTATGGCGATGGAGGGCAAGCACGTTACCCTCGATTCCTGCTACACGAAGTCCGGCCCGACCTCTTTCGTGAAATTGTTCGGATGGAACGCAAGACATTCAATAGTCTAGTAGAAGAACTGACTATGAATGGCTTGCTTAAGAATGGTCGATCCGTCTCCGTTGAAGAACAGCTGCTAATCTTCTTGGATATTGTGTGTCACAACAATAACATGCGCCAGACGGCGGTCAAGTTCCGTCGAGGTTTATTTACAGTCACCCGGTGAGTTGTCTTTTCCACATACTTTACCATGGCAGAAACTCACCTCATTGTCTCCATTTGATCAGGTACTTCAGCAGGGTTCTTGACTCGCTTGTTGCCACGTATCCGAACTACGTTAAATTTGACCCGGAGACGTGTCAGCAACCTGACGAGATTTCTCAAAACCCAAAGTACCGAGCTTTCAAGAGAGCACTAGGCGCCCTCGATGGCGTATTTGTACCTGCAAGTGTACCAGCAGAGACTCAGAGCCCGTGGCGAAACCGGAAAGGCTTCCTGGCCCAGAACGTGCTTGCGGCAGTCAATTTCAACTTTGAATTTGTTTACGTCCTTGCAGGGTGGGAGGGAAGCGCCCACGATACACGGGTATTCAACGATGCAACCTCCAAAGGTCTCAAGATCCCCCAGAAAGATTACTTCCTTGCAGACGCCGGATATGGCCTTCGACAAGGATTAATGACACCATATCGAGGTGTCCGATACCATCTCAAGGAACAGGCTCAAGCTGGAAAGAAGCCCTCATCAAAGAAGGAGCTATACAACTTGAGACACGCCACCCTCCGCAACACTGTCGAGCGCATGTTTGGTTGCATCAAGAGGAAATTCCCCATCCTCCAGTCTGCACCTGAGATTGAGCTGAAGAAGCAAATACGATTAGTATATGCTCTCTGTATGCTCTGGAATTACATTCGACAACATGAGAGCATCGACAACCTCTTTGATGATCCTGATGAAGATGCGCGAGTACTTGCACAAACCCAAATGGATTCAGAAAATTTCAATGTTTCCAATGAGGATTCAATCATGAAACAATGCCGCGATCGACTTGCAACAAAGCTATGGGCCCAGTACCAATCCTACACTTAGCTCTAGCTCTTTCTCTTTTTCTCAGTGATATTTTGTATATATTTAAATTATTTATCATGTTTTTATTTTTAACTCATTCGTTTGTAGAGAACAACGGAAAAGAGTTGAAATGAGAGTGATCGAGACAGAAAACAGATAATAAACTTGACATAAGAGCGACTGAGACCAAAAAAAAAAAATGAGAGAAGAGTGACCATGACAGAAAAAATCCTGGAGGACAAAGGAAAACAGTCAATCAGTCAATCTAAAAACATAAAAGGAAATCAGCGCTGAAACTCACGTCTAGTGGTTTTGAGCTTTTTCAACCTCCTTCTCGAGCCATTTTTGGCAGACATCGTTGTTTGAATTGCGACTGAGGATTAAAAAGGTGGATGCCTTTTTATCGTCTTCAAGCACGGAAACAAAGTTGACATAGCACTCCACCGGAACGCTACACAGGAACTTTTCAGCACAGAGATTGAGTGCAGTCTCCTTGACTGAGGTGCTAGGAGCCAAGTTATTGATCTTTGGGGTGTTGGAGAATGGATCGTCAGGTTTCGGAGTGTTGGAGATTGCAGAGGCAATCATTGAGAAAGCGCCCATCAGACCTTTTGAGCTTTCTGACACTGCCTGGATGGCATTGTTTATGCCATCCATTTCGGACTTGATGATACTGTTTTTAGATTCACGAACTCATTTTGATTTTGCAGTCGAGGCAGTTGTGGTTGATGTTTTGATAGAAGATGTTGGGTTGACTTCAACATCGTCGTCATCATCATCGTCATCGAAATCAGGAATAAATTTTCTCTTGCCTTCCGGTGGTAGCTTGATTGCATCGGTTGTTGGAGGAAAGATATTTGAACTTGCCATTTCGCCAGTGGCAGCAGTCCCATCAAAGACACTAGATGCGAGATTGTACAGAGGAAAGGGCTTGTCCTTTAATTTGGAAAACTGTCGTCGGGGGTGAGTGTCGAGCAATTCTTCCCAGACTTTTTCATCGGCAGTCACAACTCCAGCATTTTCATCCCATCCAAATCCACTCTGATCGCGGAGGAATTTGTAATCAAAGAACAGCGTCCGAATCGTGTTTTTTTGGTTTTTGATTTGATCAGCTGAGAGATTCAATCCATGCTTGAGGTTGACTTTCTTGACAACAATCGACCATGCTTCCTTCTTCAAACCGCCGTTATCAGTTTGAAGTCCAGCTGCGATTTGAGTTGCTATCTCTTCAAGGAGGGTGGATCGTTGCTCGTTCGTCCAGATGTGAGGTGATTTTGAGTCTGTATTTTCTTCCTTTGGTTTTTTTGATTCTTTCTTTTGTGCTGGTTTTTTTTTGAAGGTGACATTGAAGCAAGTAGGAAAGAGTTCTGAGCCAAAGGTGGAGGTATGTCCATGAGGACAGCAGGATCGATGAGATGGGCCATATACAATGATGTGTATTTGGAGGGCAGCAGTGTGTCAGAATATGAAAATTGATTTTCAAAAACAGGTCTGACCCTGTTTTTGAAAATCACGGACCTTTGAAAGAAATGAGTTTTGTGTTTTCCCAAAAAACACGTACTATGGTACATGTTTTTTGGGAAAAATAGTTTTTGCAGATAAAAGCAAATTTCCGGGTTGAAAATCAATTTTCAACCCAGTATGGTACAGGCCCTTACACTATCTCCCCTAATTTACACAACACCTCATTTCCGTGACTGGAAATGGGGTTTAAGCATATGTATATGTATATATAAGCATAAAGTAATGCAAGTGCCTTTTTATTAAAGGTACTTGCTAATTCTTCTTTGCTGATTTACATAGTGAAGGAGTGAGAATTAGGGGTACCTATGAGTGAGGTACCCTAGGTTAATTTTAGTGTAGATTCAAAATATCAAATAATATTCTAACTATTATTTGATTTTCTATGTAATTTTTAATAAGTATTGTAGAAATCTTGTGACAGGTTGCTCTGTCATAGTAGCAAGCTGACAGAGACAGCAGCAGATAAATTGGTGGCCATCTCATGGATTCAGATCCATGAGATGGATTAGATCTGTTGATCTCATGCGGGCTGATCCCATGAGATCAAAGGAAGATCCGCTGCTGGCTGAGACAGCAGCAGATCAATTGGTGGCACTCACCAATCAGATACATGAGTATAAGACTGGGCAAGATCAAGCCTGCTAGGTCTGGCAATCACTGCCACTGCCTCACTAAAAATGGCCATCGATTTCCGCACCAGCTCTCCTATTTTATCTGATGAGGATGGCAATGTCATGACTTCTGTAGGTCTCAAGTAATACCTGTTATGGTGGCATGGCTGATTCTTGGTGCCTGCTTTTACCAGGGACATACTGTTTTAGTTATAGTTTCCTTTAAGATTTATGTTCCAAGCCAACACAATGGACCCGTGTCGTCAGACAAGATGCGCTGGCGGTTCCTGCAGTGGTGGACAATACAACTTTGGATGAATTCATGTCGGCGGTGGCTGTGGAATGCGAACATGTGGCGCCTGGGACTGGCTCTTTACTTCTTGGATCGCTCGATGGACCAATCTACAACCAGGACGTGTTCTGGAATGCAATTATACCTGGCTGTGAGGATTAAAACATTGACGACGAACGGCTAATTAAATTTGATGAAAGCTTTCATCAATGGTTGAAGACAGCAATCATTATGCGCAGAAAATGGGTGTTGTTGAACATTACAATGTCAAACCCCTCAAGGGTAGCCCAGCAATAGATGTTAAAATGTAAATAATATTGTTTATTTACATGCAAAACATTACAACCTCAGTTTTCTTGAAATGTCCATCTCCCATAAGTGGCCAGACATTTTGTTGTTTACACACTAACTCTATTTGCTAGCCATAAGATTCTTGTTACAAAACAAATCACCTGTGTTACAAAACAAATCACCTGTGTGACTGTGAGCTTGATGCACGATTGTAGCCATAATTTGGGAAATATGGCAAGCTTGATGCAGCTTGGGGGCTGTTGCTAGGGATGTAAGATGATCTGGAAGGAACATTAGGGCAGAAGTTTGGGGCCTGGGATGGGTGTGATGGTCTAGGATCTTGGTGAGACACGGATCTTGAGGCAACATTGGGGCTGTTGCTTGGGATGTAATCTGGCCTGAAGCTTGGGGCGTGGGATGGATGTGATGGGCTATGACCTTGGGGATACAGGGATCTTGATGCAACATGGGGGCTGTTGCTTGGGATGTAAGATGATCTGGAAGGAACACATGGGCTGAAGCTTGGGGCGTGGGATGGATGTGATGGGCTATGACCTTGGGGATACAGGGATCTTGATGAAACATGGGGGCTGTTGCTTGGGATGTAAGATGATCTGGAAGGAACACGCGGGCTGAAGCTTGGGGGCTGGGATGGATGTGATGGGCTATGACCTTGGTGATACAGGGCTCTTGATGCAACATGGGGGCTGTTGCTTGGGATGTAAGATGATCTGGAAGGAACACATGGGCTGAAGCTTGGGGCGTGGGATGGATGTGATGGGCTATGACCTTGGGGATACAGGGATCTTGATGCAACATGGGGGCTGTTGCTTGGGATGTAAGATGATCTGGAAGGAACACGCGGGCTGAAGCTTGGGGCTTGATATGCTGTTTCTGGCATGTTTTTCCTTTTCTTCTTTGAGATATTATTGTTCCAGATATTTTGACCAACACAAGCAGCTTCAGTCATGTCCTGATCTTGAATGCAATCAATTTCTAATTGAGAAATTGTACGGTGCAGACCAGGTTTATGATGTGAAAATGCATTCAAGTGATAGCTGTTATGAGTTGTGTGATTGATTTCACATGAAACTGTGGTGCCCTCTTGTCGTTTTCTTCTTGATCTATTTGATATCCCGGGCTGACATCCACCATCATAGCAGTTGTGTTGGACATTGACAGAGCAGACAATTTTCTAATGTTTTTCAGGTAAAGAGACACTGAGTTTGAGCTGGAAATTATTTTCTATGATAAATCATTTACTCACAGTTGCAGGAATGCAAGTAAAGTTTGGCTGTTTTTCCACAATCCGCATTACACAATCTTTTTGTAAGCCATTTAGTTTGCATGCTGCTATTTTCAAAATGTATACTTTGGGGCAGATGACTTCCCAAATGGAAAGTACGGATGATATTCCTGCATGGGGGTTTGGGTCATCTACCTGGTATATTGTTAATTTTTGTCAGTGTCTTATTTAATTTTGACATGTAAAATGTACCAATCAAATGGGTACTACTCACAATGACAAACGTATCCTTCTGGATAGCTTCTTTATCATTGATGTTTAACATCCATACCTGGCGTATTTGGGAAGCTGGATAATACTGTTTCAATTGTTCAGGTACATTTTCAGTTTCATTATCAGGTATTATGGATGATTTGACTGAGGGGTATTGTCCATCCCCTTTTGGTGGGTTGAATCCCATGGCTTTTTGGATTGCTGGGTTTCCTGAAAAAATCCCTTTCACTTGTTTTGAAGCTTGGAAAAACTGTTGTTGATTGGTGTCAAACATGTAACCACCTGAAAGTATCAGGCGCATAATTTGGTAGTTACTGAAGCTGATTGCAATGTCATGTCCTGGACTCTGTCAATTGGTGTGAACCGCAGTGTGTCTGAGGCGACCATTGAAGCTCTCAAATTTCTCAGTTGCAAATAAAGTTGGTGGCCCAAAACGCCTGATTGATTCAGGGAGATGTAATAAAATATGTATTTTTGGCTTGTTGGCCCATTGTGCTGACATTCTGAGAATGTGATACATGAATACCTGAATATTTGTATTAAGTTCCGCAATATATTCATCCATGCTTTCTATATGGGTTTGGAAAATTAGACTTCCAATTGTGCATAGAGGAATCCATAATTTCTTTTGGCCTTCATCCATGAATGGAAAAAAAACAAATGGGGCCAACTGGACTAAAGTTTGGAAGTCTTTCCCAAAAAAACTTTTCCAGTGGGTAATCATGTATTTGCCTTGAATTGGTGGGATATTTAGGCCTTCCAAGTTAAATGAGTTGAAAAGAGCCTCCATCTTTGCAAGTTTTTTCTGTTTTTCCATGAAGTCCCTGACCAAATATTTGACAATTCCAAGTGAGAAAACATGGAGAATTTCAACAGGTGTGTCTTTGCATCCATCAAACTCTAAGAGATGTGTAAATACCATGCCAAGTCGGTGAGGTTCAGCTTGATCAATGGCCTCTATTCTTTGCCGGTCATGAGGATTGTTGCATCTCAATTCAATCAGTTTATCTTGAAGTTTGTCAACCAATCCACACTCAATCATGTGTTTATCATATTCTGCCTTGGATTTTGTTGTGAGTACACTCCATGCCTCATTTGTCTTCTGAACAGTTTGATACCACCTGCGCGGAGCTGGTAATCTTTTGATCCCAAAGAATTGATAAATGTAATCCATACTACTCCTTTCTTTAACTTCATCAACCCTCAAATGGCACATTCGGCATGGATTCTTGCAATTACCAGGAATTGGGGTATTTGTTACCTCGGCTGCCATGGGAGAGTCACCCAGAAAGCAGAGAACCATACTCATGACCAAAACTTCATCATTGATAGTTGCATCATATGCAAATATACCTTGAGTGGTCAAAGAGCTTAAATATATATGTCAGTGAAATCTGTCTTAATCTCATAATGCAATTTAGACTGGACCTACTTCATCTCTTGGACAATTGACTCTCCCAATTCCAGTGGCCCTGCTACATTAGATGTAGAAACAAAATGGCAATTATACTCCATGTTGCTATGTGAGGGGGGTAGACCACTAAGAGTGAAATAATATGAGACATTTTTATTCCATCTCTTGGATTGGTTTCCTGATGTATCATCTGAGTATAGGGTAATAGGCACATGACGGATCACCTTTCCTTTGGCTTTTTTCCTCCAAGGGTTGGGTACAGGGATGGGAAAATGTTGGCCCAATTCGTTCACTTCAATAATTTGATGGCCAATTTTATCAATGAATCTCTTTTGTCCAATACTTGGCATTTCATAATAAGTCAGGTCAAATTGGTCCACAGGTATAGTCTGAAGCTCAGGTGAATTGTATCTTATATGACTGGGTATCATGATTGCCAGATTGGGCTGGCCATTATGAAAATCTGTGTTGGGGTAATCATTCAACTTTGGTATAATACATTTGGCCTGTAAAGTATTTTCCACCTTGAAGAAGAAAATTGGTACAACAATGTTCTGTCCAGGGCCTTTTAGTGTGATGGGTTCAAAGATGTAATAGTGCTTATGTCCAGTTTCAACCATTTGTACTCGTCCATTGCGGGATAAACATTCACACCATTTTTGACTTTGATGTAGGGAATGTATATTCTTCCCAAATGTCTCACGGGGATAGAACTCTAGATGTTCACTGACATAAGGATTCCCCAGCTCCTGAAACCACCACCAAGTCAATTTTTCATCAATTACCATGCCAGATGTGTTGATTAGACAAAGTGATGGTACTATGTACTCACATGACTGATGATATCCTTCAAGCTAAGGGAATAACACTTGTTATTCAAGACTGATACATTTTCAATAATATTTATGTTCAGCATCTTGCGGATTTTCTCCCTTCTCCTCCTGATTGATTCCCAGTGTGGAATAATCACATGACAAAGCTGAAGTATCAAGCGTATCTGGTGATACATGGACCGTGACATTATATGATGCAAGTGACCCAGTATCAGGGCTGCAATGAGATACTATGAATGAACAAGAGTCAGAGAAATTCAACAGAATCTCAATCTCCAAAACAAAATGATATGAGGAATAGGTGTAGAGAAAACACATACCATTTTTTCAGGAAATGGATACCATATCCCACTTGGCTCCAAATCTTCATCATTTTCAGGTAAAATATTATCTCCAGGTAAATTAAAGCTGTCAGCACCCAGGTCTTGAATCAAAGATGATAAGGGATCATCTATCAGCCAATAATTCCAGTTTAACTCCCTTTCTGGACCATCATCTGAACTATCCTCAGATCAACCATATAAGGAAAGCCTGCTTGTTGTCATTGGTGAACCTCCACTTGTATCATGAGGATAAGCCCCTGCTGTATCTTCAGCCTTCTGTGATAAAAATGATGATATTTTTATGCAACAAAAACCAGACTAGGAAAGAAACATAATGAGGAATGACAATAGAAATAATAGAGTGAATAAAAGAGACAGAAACATACCACTAATGTAAATGGGAGTTATTTTAAAAGTGTGAGGACTTTGATTGAAGGAGACTAGTAGCAGAGTATGAGCAGAAGTCTTAAGTGGAATGAAAAGAAGTGAGAAAAATGAAATAGAAGTTCAGTGTACATCAGGCAAAGAGAAAGAGAAATGAGAGTAAAAAAAAACATAGAGCAGGGAGCAGAGTTCGAGTTGATATGAGTGATAGTTATGGAAGAGAAGAGAGTGGAGTGTTGAGCAGAGTGTTGATGAGGTGGAAATGGAATATTTATGAGAGTTGAGGAAGTTGAATTTTGAGCTTGAGGAGCTTGAGGAGGTGAATCGTGTCTTGAAGATGATTAAAGAAAAAGAAAATAATGATCTAATGTTCATCGAGTTTTTCTTCATGAGTCAGGAACCCTAAGTGATAATTCACTATTTTGCTGCGGACTGATTCATATTTCACCAAGATTTCAACACCTTCTTTTGATCATTAATGGAAGCTGATTCCATCTCTTTGTGACTTGGTGTCTGCAGGTGTTGGTGAACATACCTCAAGTCCATTAATTTTCCACCACAAGAAACACATATAAATCTTTCTTGCCCATTAGGCTGCAACACAGATTGAAATCCTGGTAGGAAAAAACAAATGATATTAGTCATGGTAAATATGTAAAATCAAAGTCTTCCACTGACCCTTGATCTTCATAGTGATAAGATATTTTGAGTGATAACTATTTCAAAGAGAATGATTGTTTATAGTGCAGAAAAAAGTAAATGGAAATCAGTGCTTGGTTAAAGAAGGGAATGGAGTGTCACTTGGTCTTGATTTAGCCCCCACTTATGGCCCCAAAATACAATTAAAATCAATTGGGAAAATACCAGTTTATGGTATTAGTTTCACACCAAGAGTTTTTATAAACATAAAAATATTATACATGTTTTAGAATCCAGGCCTGCTTTCACACCAAGGTACTGCTTGTATTACAGGTTCCATGGACAAGGTTAAGTAACCTGTACTGGTTTCAGATTGCTGAATACTGTGTTGTATGTACATTTCACACAATGTGGCATGTTTCACTCCTGTGTGGCATGTTTCACTTGTGTGCTGAAATGTTACAGTATGGCACACATGTGACAGTGCCCCACAGCCCTCAGCCCGCGACCCGGACTGAAATCTGAAATGTTACAGTATATGGCACACATGTGACAGTGCCCCACACCCCTCAGCCCGCGACCCGGAGATATCAAAGATATCCCAAGTCCACCAGCCCCCTCCATCCTTCCTCCAACAACCGGTCGACAACTTCCTCCCCTTCCTCCCATCCATTGATGATCCCCACCTCGGCAACCAACACCGCCTATTGACCCTCAGATCGCCAACAAAACCAATCATCAACTAACCTGCGTATCAGCCCTCAACGACGAAACATCCCCCCAACCGGTCGGTCCCACCATCGTGTCAGTATTTTTTTTTTCTTTATTGGTTTTCTGTTTGAACAAAAATACTAACGCCCAAACCTTGTTATGGTCTGATCTTGGGAGAGGAAGGCACTGGGGTTCTGGGGTTTCTGGGGTTTTGGGATCCTATAATGTAGATTGCAGGATGAGGAAGGGATGTGGATCCTCGTCCTGACAGACTATATAGTGGCCTGTCTGTGACATGTACGCAATAGACTATCTACATGTGGTGCGGGCTCTGGTGCGGGCGGGCCCGCAATACGGCTCATGACAAACCTAACAGGCAGGACCATGTCGCAGGCATACCCCACCGGCCCCGGTGCAAACCACCCTTCTCACATCCCAACCACCGGTGTACCCCCTCCAAACGCTGCCGCACAGCATTCAAACCATGCGCCACCGACTCCTAACACCAATCGACACCGCCAGGGGCCACTCTCCTGGTCGGTGACTCCTAGCATGTACAGCCCAAGTCTAGCTGACCAGCCCGCGGAGCCCCCCAGCGAGAACTGGGAGGATATAGTTTCTCAGCACCCAATTCGTCATGCGCATGATGTCAATAGGTTGACATCATCTGGACCAACCACTGGACCGGATCGAGGTGAGTTCATAACCCCCCACCCACCTTTCCACCGGGAGAGCCAAAGTGGCCCGATTTGAAATCTCCCATCAACACGTGTATCCGGCCCCCCTTCTATATATTGCACGCCAGCTCGCCAACATTCCCACCTTCCAGGTAACATTGAGCGCAAAGGTTCAGACATTTTTGAACAATCCGAAACGGGCTCCAGTCTTCCCCCCAGTCGACCCTCTTCGTTATCATCGGCATCTAGCAGACGGATCACCAGCCAATCAATTGCGGCCGTTCAAGCACGTCTTCAAGCAATCAATGGCCAATTCCAGCTTAGCAATGAGATGATTCAGTGGGCCCAAGGCCTCATTGATGTAAGTAGTTCCTTTTTTTCACCAAATTTACAATTAGCTAACCCGATTTCCCCAGATGCCTGAAGAGGAACTGAGGCTGATGACCATCCTCATCAGCCTCAACAGCCAGATTGCACGCAACATCCCTTCGAATCACGACCCCGCACCAGCTGCATACTCCTAGGAACTCTTCCCCCCGACTTTTTGGGTATTCATTCAAAACAGCATCTGCGAGGTCTTATTGCAACCTGATGTGGAGGCTTACGCAAGACGTACTGCAAAGAAGTACACAATCGAGCGGACCCCCTTCTTGATGATCAAGGTAAGTAGCATTTTGATTATTTCCTTTGATCTCATTTGTGAAAATTAAACAACTAAAGTCATGTTCTAGGCTATGATTGAACAAACCAGCTCCGCTTTTAAGGCCGCGAACATGCCAAGGAACTATAATGAAGATACAAAGTACAAAACCAAGCTTGATGGACATGTGGCTACGGTTCTCAAGAGCGAGAAGAGCCTATTTTCAAACTCGATCCAAATCGGCTTCATCAGTGGAGCCCCAGCAGTACCACCGCCAAAGCTCAAGAAATTAATAGTCAATACGTATATCAATATGGACCCTTGGTTCAAGGACCTCACGCCCAGCCAGGTCCACAGCGACACTCAAATTACACAAGCACGCCGGGCACAAATGGCCTACCTTAGGGCCATGATGAACATTAACCAACTTAACCGCGTTGCCAACCCCACTGGGAAAGTCAACTCTGCCTGGGAAGACATCAATGCTGATTTGGAGGTGCGTTGGCACCAATCAAGGGTACATCAGTCGGTCTTTGGACACCTCATCCTCGAGCTGGATGCTCGGCTCTGGAACGGCACATCTACCATTGATGATTGGACCGAGGCCAACCAACAACTTCCAACTTATGAGACCGTCTCAGCACGGGTTGCACTAGAGAATCAGAATGGCCAATCTTTGAACGATGACCGGGAGGGATAAGTTATCTACCCTGACCCTCCTCAACCTCATTCCTCTCTCTTATCCCTGACTCTCCACTTCCTTCTCCCTGCTATCTACCCTTGATTTATGCTTCCCTTTCCCTGACTCTCCACTTCCTTCTCCCTGCTATCTACCCTTGATTTATGCTTCCCTTTGGCTCTCTCAAATACATGATATTAAAAAAAGAATGTCTTCCTGCTTGCCTAGTCTAGTTGTATTTCCCATTTTTTCTCTCTCACTAAGCCTAAACTACATACATGCAATGTTACCCGAGTGTCTACTATAAAAACCCAAGAGCAACAACACCTGCCCAAACAGGTGGCAACATTCTGGCAAATGTTTCCACCGACCTCGCCAAGGTGGGTGGGCTGTCAGATTCCAAACCGCCCTCAAGACGACATTTGGCCCGCACCCGTCTTGAAGTCGGTAGCAGACCAACTTCAACTCGGCTGCATAGTCGTCTCTGAGGCAGATTGCAATCTGCCTGGGAGACAACTTGGATCAGCAGACGTCTTCGAGGCGCCTTGGCGGCGGCTTAGCTCCCGTGGGATTGAACTACTTCTCAAGTCGCCTTCAATGCGGTTGCGTATTCTGACAGCCGCATTGAATGGGAAAAAGGCGCCTTCGAGGCGTCAAAAAAAGAGGCCCCAAAGGCGTCTGAGAGTGGCCGTGGTGTAGGCTCCTGGAGCCAAACAAAACCTGTACCGAGTGCACGGGTCGACGTCGGCCCGTTAGGTTGCATGACACGGATCACGGATCTCGGCGTCGATCCGTGTCTTTCTACAAGTCCCTCCCCCCAAAATTGGGGGCTATGTACTTGTAATAAATGAATATTTGATATGACATGGTTTACATATTTTGTATATAATTTATATTTAAATCTGTATGTGTGAGAAATTCAAGGTATTTTACTTTGGAATTATCG
The DNA here is from genome assembly GCA_007896445.1 of Puccinia hordei. NCBI lineage: Eukaryota > Fungi > Basidiomycota > Pucciniomycetes > Pucciniales > Pucciniaceae > Puccinia > Puccinia hordei. Next base: position 420,142 of record RDRW01000018.1, on the reverse strand, counting down.
TTGCGAGGAAAAGCAAGTCATTTAATTGGTTAGGTTAGTGTCATCGACGAGCTGAACATATACTCTTGTGTTATAAATATCTATTGTATATTTTATTTGTTCAAGAGCTAGACAATCCAGTGAACATTCCTACCAGCCATCCGAGCAACACTCAACCTTCCAGGGATAGGTCTGACTGAGATGATGGCTGGTTCTCTGTCATACTAGCCTCACAAGCTGTAAGCGCACAGTCTCTCTCTGGCCGACTCTCTTTTTGGAAACCTTGATCGCCATCTCCCGGACCCTGAGCTTATAGGATCGATTGTACTACATACCCGGACTGGTTGTCTGGCCATCTCCATCAATCCCTCTCGATACATATTTATGTATGTACATTGCAGTTGGACGAGCTCTGAAGAGAACCCGTGTACGTATTGACTTTTAACTGGGTCCCTTGGTGGGCCTCTTTACCTCCCTAGACTCTCACTGATAGAATATCTATCCAACTATCTTCCTGTTCCGCCCAATCATCCATCCAGCTGCTTAATACTTCTTGGTTCCTTCGGGCAATCGTACATACCCACCCACAGACCTCCCCTGGCACCCCGAAATGGCAGATTTTGATGCATCTTTCTACTCCACTCATTGCCAAGATGACTCACTCTCCAGGTACTTACTCAAGCGTAAGCCGTCATCCGACAGCCTAAGAGCACGACTAGAAACCTTAGTCGATCCAGATAATCCCAAACGCGGCAAACAAAACACACCCAAAAGTTCTGACAAGCTTCTTCGCTCGCCTCGACTGGTTCGAATCTCAAGAAATATCCTCAAGATCAAACCTCGGGATCTCAAGAAAGAAGAAGTTGAAATCAAGAAAATCACCGCCGAAAGATTGTTTTGGCACAAACAACATGAGAAGGCTGAAGCCCGAACAAATCTAGATTTGGCTCACACCAACTCCGTGGATGGCTTGATATCCAACACTAATAATGGCTGCCCGATAACCGAATTAATTCCTACCACCTGCCTTCGTCCCAAACATTTGGGGATCCAACAGCTCACCGCGATCAGGGATCAGATCCAAAGCATCAAACAAGATCTAATCCACAGGCATCCGGAATTACCCTCCCCCAAACCGGATGATTGGTTTCGAGAACAGGAGGAGATTGACACCCTGTCCGATATTAACAGCTTGACCAAGAGACATCGCCGAGTAAACAACCTTCCCCATAAGTCGCGCGTACTCCTCGAGAAAGGAGTAGGCTCTATACAGAGACAGATCAAATCGATTAAACTCAAGACCTCACAATCATCCCCCTTGGATCTCAATGGGCCAGCTATTCCCAGAGAGCAATCCCAAGAACCCATCTTCGTCCCAGTAGAACAAGCCAGCCAAACTACCTCATCCCCACCCAGCCTCACCAGCTTCACCAGCTCCCTCGGAACCCCAGATACTGACATTAGTCAGACACGGCTATCATCCCCACAAGTTTCACCGAATCCAACCAATCAATTTCCAAGTCAGGGTCAGAAGATCTCCCGTCCTATCCATCTAGGAGAATCTCAATTATTAACCTTACCTGCTCTAATTACAGAAAATAACGAGTCTCCCAAGAAAGAGAACAACGCATCTGTGATTCCCCACCCGGTCGTTGACCGGTCTCCTACCGCTTCTACCCCACGACCTACTCAGCTATCAATCGTTACCCAAGGCTTACCTGAATCAGGTTCATCCAATCACAGAAAACTGGATTACATATCACCTCAGAACTCGTCGGTGTCACCACAATGGCAAAACTCTGCTAAGAAGTTTCTAGCCAATGACAGCACAGGACAAATAGATCGCTGGGTTTTTTCATCAAGCCTCTTATCCCAACCCTCCAACTCGTCGCCCCCATCGCGTCCTTCACATCGACTCTCCCTGGATGCTTCACCGCGTGAATTCTCGGAAACGCGAAGATTGAAATCAGAGGTCGAGTCGCGCTCTCATCAAGCCTTTTTATCCACTGGCCACCCAGCCACCCGGGACGCTTGCGATTCTCGATTCGGCGTCAACCCGATCATCGATCCCCTCTATTTTATTGAGAAGCAGGGGCCTAGCCAAATTATCCTTGTGACCGACGTACTTATCGAACAACAGGGTGGACTGAGCTTCTTGGGACAAGAAAAATTCAACGAACGCTTCCGCTCTGAACCCTGGCAAACGGTCAAGACTATCAGGCAGTACGATCGACCCGGCCACTCGGATGCGGAGTATCTACCTGACGTCAGTCGGGTGGCAGTAGTGTGAGTCTGATGCCCATACTAGTCGATGTATCTTCTTTTAATAGCGCAGGCGATTGATGCGTAAATTACTTGCTTTCCGTTACAGACAAACCCCACATTCCCCCGAAACCTTTCCCCTACCGACCCCCGAGTGGAACTGGTTGACGGAGTTCGTGATCGACCAAAAAACGAAACCGGTCGATTCCAACGGATGGGAATACTACGATGTCTTCAGTCGGAAATGGTCTCCCAAAAGGCATGGCTGTCGCACGTTTATCCGTCGTCGTCGATGGGTACGCGTTCGTGGAAAACTAGACACGTCCAACCTTGCGGATCCGGCTCAGGCCGATTTCCATACTGCTCGTGTTTCACCTGCCGGTGACACTGCCGACCCAATCGATAAACGGGTAAGACAATTTGCCTGCTTCGGCTTTTGCCTCATTCTGATTGTAATTTTGTTTCTTACTTTACAGACTGTAGTTATATTGAAGAAAAGCGGCGTTCATCAGTCAATCATCTTTAACTCTTTGACCATTGAGGGGGGCCACTTGCTCACCATCGACTTTCCAGGGCTTCCATCCCTCGATTTTCGTTGGGATGACAGCTCCCTAGTCGCTCAAAACCCTCTCTTTTCCGGCCAGGTGGTTGCAAACGAGACTTTACGATATTTGCAATCCAAGCCGGTAGCTCTACTGAACTGGCAAACCAAGACGAGATCATGGAGTGTTTGAAAGATCATATCGCCAGGATCAACTTGCAGCGCGTAACAAAGATCTTAACGGGCTTAGTGAGTCTGCTTCTCAAATACACATACGGACTGGTCTAGCACCTCCTAACAAGTGCCTACCTATCTCTCACTTGCAGTCCGAACCTCAGAAAGTTAATCTGTGGAGATATTGGCTTGAGTGTGATGCATTGTCAGACCCAAGCACCAAACCGGATGCCGATGACATATGGAGAGTAGTTGAAAGACACGTGAGTTGATTGTAAAACTGCTTCCGCTAATCCACCAATTGAAACTAACCCATTTCTTCCAAAACCAGGTCATGGATGTGTTAGGCACTTTTGTTTTTGACTTCTACCGGGTTAAATTCATGAATCTCGTTGTTGATCTCTATTCCCGAAGCTGCAATGCGTCGGCAGTGGACCAGAAACCGGGGAGATCAGCTATCCAAAAGAACAGGTCAGTTCAGTGGGAAAGCCGGGTCACCTCAGCGGTGCAAAGGCCAACAAAACATTCACGTTCTCGTCCGACTCTCAGTCCTCACACGTTTCTCAAGTCGGGCGAGAGCCCAAGCTTCCTTGACCTCGACAAAGTTCAACTGGAGTATTGGAACAATCTCATCAACCTTTTCATCCAGCCAACCCACCTCCCCCACCGTCTCCCGTTCGTCGCCCATCGATCCATCCGCAATAAGCTTTCAGCCGCTAAAGATATCCGTGTCGACCTCCAGAAAGCCCTCAAGATTCAAAATAAACTTAAACGTGCTGCCACCACTGCCAGATAAACCAAATTGTTTACCTCATTACAACTTGCACTGTCCAACTTTGCCTCTTTGCAATGTTTATGCTCTTCTCTTCTAAACAACCTCATGCACATTCCTTCCTGATCTGATTATATCCACTAATAACCACATCATCTAATCCTTACTAATATGCTTTGTACTATGCCAACCCTTAAATCATTCTCACATCATTCACGTCATAGACACTCATTTTCTTGATATTATAACAGACAGGAATGAATACATGGTGCTGCATATTCATTTGACTATTCAGGTCTCTAATTGTATTACTTCTTTTTTCTCTCTTTTTGGGCTCGAGGGCGAATGATGACATCAAGAAGATTATCTTTATACTACTTGCAATTAAAAACTTGGGTTCAAATTATTATTCAAAATTGTAATGCTTCATTTTTCTTTTTTTCTTGATTCACTACACAAGGAATCTCTTATTATCTGTTGAATTCAACTGCCAATATGCATCACGATTGTTCCTACATCAGTCGTGAGTCCCAATCAAGGGCTGGGTTTGCCGCTTTCTGGGTGTCTGTATGTCTCAACTTCAGCAAACCTTATCGATGTACTTCCCGTCACCTGTATGACTTGATTCAGAAGGAGGAACTGAACCTTGAAAGTTTGATCTTGATCAATTTCTCTGAGCAGATAGGTTTTAGCGCGCCCTTTTGTATTAACTCTGTTATGTGGTGGTAATGCGCGATGTGGAGGTCCAGGTCGGCATGCTTGGCAGCATGAGAGAACAGAGTTATCATTTGGAATGAGGATGTAATCCATCAGATCTCAAGAAGAATGAATTTTGGACCGGCTCAACCAAGTCGAGAGAACAACAAAACAAAGAAAAATATGTGACTGGCGCAATTGGACTACAAATAGACACAGGTGAAAATGAACATGGAAGGGCCTGTACCATAGCGCCTCCCAGCCCGCTGTTGTCTGTTTTTCTTGGCCAAAAACGTGTACCACAGGAGATCAAATCAAGAAAACAATTTTGTGCATTTTTTGCCTGTTTTCAGAAACACCCCAAAGGAAAATAAGTATTTTTTTTGGTTGTAATTGAATGCAATGAGATAAATCACCTTTCAATGGATGGATCATAGCCCTTTTACACCCATGTATACCACTTGCGCTTGGAGATAGGGGTCTTCAACACAATTCAAAGGTTTTTTTTTAAAAAAAACCACAGATTTATTTGAATAATCTGTACACTCCAATTATTTATCCCAGGAAAATTCCATTTGGTAATTTTTGATTGCCTTTTTTGAATTCTTAAACTAAAATCTCAAGCTTAATAATTCAAATACTCTTCTCCCCTGCTTTATTTTTCTTTTGTTTAATTTACTGGGCATAATGGAATAAATCACATAATGAAACATTCAATATTGTGAAATTCTTGTAAATTAAGAGTACAGATTTCAGAAACAAAAATAAGAAAAAATAATAACCCAAAACAAGATTGTAAGTGAACTAGCTGTTAATGTTCTTCTAGCCATACTAAAAAACATAAAAACAAATGATCAGAAAAGTAATGATCAGCATCTTGATAAAACCCTTCAAATGTTGACTACAATTATTAGCAAGACTAAAGTTTATTTGACTAGACAAACCAAGAAAAGTGAAAGAGGAGCTTTTGGAATGAGGCATAGTACAATGGGTATAACCATTAATGCAGTGATAAGGAAAAATAAAAGGACCAGATGTGATATCATAATGAGAATAGTCTACCAGGGTATGATAAGAATTGCAAGTGGGAAGACATAGAACAAAGGAAAATTGAGATATATCTTCAATATCTGTGTGTGGGGGATTAAAGCATCCATTTGTACTGAAAGTAATTGGGGAGTGCAGGTGGTGTATTCAGCCGGTGTGGGAGAACTTATATGCAGGAGGTGCAGCACTGAAGCTGAGCCCGCAGCCGCGGGCTCAGCGTCAGGCTGAGGCTGAGGTAAGGGGGTACTTACCAAATGTCATCGGACATTCCGCAGGGGAAAGCACAAGGGTGCAGCATGTGACATTCTATAGTTGGCGCGGGCAATTGGTTGAGCAGACAAAGACTGCTTCAGTATGCGCAACGTAGGGGGACCGGGTGGAACCACGGGTTCAGGGCACCAGGCCCGCAAGCAGAGCGGAGTCGTGCGCAGGGGAGTGACGGACAACTGCAGGGGTCAATGGGGTATAGTAGTCTGGGGCAGGCTGTGGTGCAATGCGGAATTGAGGAGACAGGCAAGTAGGGCTTCAGGGATGGTACCCAGGATTGCGGGTCATGACCGGGGGGAGTTTTGTACCAGAGTTGCGGGAGCTTATCTTATCCAATCATCAAAGTAGATAGCTATCAACTACAGCGCATATAAGAAATCACTTTACTTTAAAACTCTCTTAGCGACTTTCAGCGTGTGCGGACAAGCAGAACTGTGAAGGGCATCATCAGGAAGACGAACGCAAGAGGAACGGTCCCCTTGCTGAGTATAAGGTGTTGCAGGGAATACAGTTAACTATCCGCTGTGGGAGAACTTATATACCAGGGGTGCAGCACTGAAGCTGAGCCCGCAGCCGCGGGATCAGCGGCAGGCTGAGGCTGAGGTAAGGGGGTACTGTCAGGGCGCGTCTCTAAAGTGACAGCACCTTGAATGAAACAGAAATAGGTTTAGATTTGGATAGGTAGGGGTGTAACTCTAAGGTGTGTTTGAACTCGACTCTGCTATCTAGCTGGAGGAGAAATACCACGCCTCTATCTAGAGGGGCAGGTTGGACTCTGCAACCGGAGTCTAAGAACTCCCAGGATAATGTAAGGAAGGGGAGGGATTAGGTAGATAGGGTTAACTTACTAAGAGTCGGCGAAGTCAAGCTGAGTAAGTTATGAAGGATGAAAGATAAAGTGAAAGGAATTCAGAAAAAGCCCCAGTCGTAGTATTCGAAAGTATCGAAAGCTACAAGGTGGATGGGCTTGGTAAAAATCTGAACTGAGGACTCTCCGTTTCGGAGGGTTCCTCTTTACTTATACTGTGCAGCTCTGTCGATCATCTACTGCGGCTGCGCTGTTAATGTTGGTTCTCTAGGATTCCATTCCTTTGACAGGTGTCATGTAGAATGTATTTGTTAGCAGTTTGCGCTGTCTGGACTAGCACCCTGCTGACACTCGCCACCCCCAAAAAGAATGGCTCTAATAGGTGTTGTTGTGGCATTTCTTTTTGAGGCTCTGAATTTCCTCAACAAGGTATCCAAATTTTGAATCTGTTCTTTTTTGAGCCATTTGTCAAAGTCTGTGCCCTTGTTCTTAAAACAAGTTAAGTACAGGCGGCAATCTTGCCCTTTAACTCTTGCTAGTTTCTCATCCAATATCTTTGAAGCTACTAAGTCTTTTAGCTGGTCGTCCTCGGGTTCAGGAACTACAGGTGGCTGTTCTCTCCTATCATCGCCTGGTACTACATATTTCTTAAGCAAGCTCACAGGAAAAGTCGGGTGTTTAAGATCGTACCCTTCTGTCAAAATTACTTCTACTGCATTTCTGCCGTGAAGTGCTTTCACAAAGAAAGGTCCTACAAACGCATCTCTTAGTTTTCTATTCCCCCCCAAATTTTGAAAATTCACTGTAGACACTAGCACTCTGTCTCCTACTACGATATCGTGATCGCAATGAGTTTTATCCCATATATCCTTATTGTACTGTACTGCTTCTGTCAAACATTTACTGGCTTGTTGTTCCGCTTTCAACATCATTTCTTGAAATCTTTCTGCTGATGGATGAAGCTTTACCGCTTTGCTAAGAAGAGCATCGCTAGGCATATGCGGTATCCAACCTCGTTCCAACTCGAACGGAGTTTTACCTGTAGTTGTATGTATGCTTGAGTTGTATGCGTACTCCAGCGCAGGTAACAACAAAACCCAGTCATGTGTATAGCCTTCTCCATCTTTAAATTGAAGGCCAAAAGCACAGTATCGGCGAATCATATCTTCCATTGTTTGTATCATCCTTTCTGCTAAACCATCGGTTTGCGGATGATAGGCTGTTGAAAAGGAGAGCTTTGAACCCAGTAGTTGGAATAGGCTCTGCCAAAATTCTGACGTGAATTTGGGGTCCCTGTCGGTGATGATTACTTTGGGACACCCTACGTCGTGAATTATAGCATTCCAAAATAATAAAGCTACATCTAGGGCAGTGTTGTCTTTATAACATGGCAAAAATCGCGCTCTTTTGGAAAATCGATCCACTACCACTAACACCGAGTTGAAGCTATCTTTCCCAGCCGTTGGTAGTGCTGTAACAAAATCCATGTTAACTACCTCCCAACGCTGTTTAGGCTTGTCTATTGTTTGTAATAACCCAAGTCTCTTGCCCGTCGTTCTGTTCGCCTTCTGGCACCTGTCGCAACTGTCACAGTATTCTATTACTCTTGTTGTCCAACCTGGCCACCAAGCTAAAACCCTCAAACGTTCCGTAGTACGTTCCTTGGAAAAATGTCCCGCTGTGACATTGTCGTGACATTCATGCAGCATGGTATCAATATGATCCTTGTTTACCAACACTAATGCGCAGTGATTTCCTCCTTGGTGATACAGCAACCCGTCCAGTAGGACAAACCTTCCAGCTTGATAGTTAGCCTTCCAGGGCTCTTCGAGCTGACTCACCAGATCAGGTTGTGAATGCTTAGACTTGAGGATCAAAACTAAAGCCGCTGTATTTTTGTCAGATGCGTAACTCTTCTCTACTGAATCCCAGAATTCAATAGACAGACTACTAATGCTAATGGCCATGATGGGCACCTCCCGCTCTACATCCTCCTTGTCTGCAGCGGGATTATCCTTATTGTTAGGTAGTGCCCACCTTGACAGACCATCCGCATTCTTATGGATCATGCCCTCTCTATGAGTAATAGTCATTGAACCTTGCCACTCCTGGATGGATATTTGCCATCGCATCATATGTCTACTGGGTGTCTTCATATTCAAGAGCGATTTCAGTGCTACACAATCTGTGATTACTTCAAAAACACAACCGTCAAGGTAATAGTAGAGTTTCTCTAATGCCCATACTAGGCATAAACACTCCAGTTGGGATGCTCCATACTTCTTCTCGGACTCCTTTAGTTGTCTGGATATGAAGCAAATCGGGCCTTCGACTTCCTTGTCGCCTCTCATCTGGATTTGGTGCAGCGCGGCCCCTATTCCTTCCATACAAGCATCTACGTATAGCTTGAAAGGTCTCTTAGGGTCCGGGTGAAATAGTAATGGAGCCGTGGTCAGTGCTATTCTCAGCAACTTATACGCTTCAATCCTTTCCTTTGTCATCTCAAAGCCCACATTAGGGCTACAAATCTTGTATAGAGTTGACGCCATCAAGTTAAAGTCCTTGATGTGTAACCTATAATACCCTGCAAACCCTAAAAACGACTGCAACTCTTTAACCGTTGACGGTATGGGTTTAAGTAGTACCGCATCTACTCTATGTTGGTCTACTGCTAGTGACAAACCGTTTACTATATGGCCTAAAGCTTTAAGTTCTGAGAATCCAAACGAACACTTAGTCAGCGAGATCTTCATGTTCATCGCTTCAATCTTCTTCAGTACTATGGCCAGTTTGATTACATGCTCCTCCCAAGTGGTTGTGAAAATAATGATATCATCTATGTATATTATCAACCACAGTTTGCTAAGTTCTCTCCTGAATTCAGTATCCATCATACGTTGGAAGTGTGACGGCGCATTTTTTATGCCAAAAGGCATACGCAGGTATTCGTGCACTCCCAGGTGTGATATGATCCGGAGAAACTTCCTACTTTCCAGTGCAACTATGTTCTGATGGAAACCTTTCAACACATCCATGCACGAAATGTACTTCGCTCCGTGTAGTTTTGTCAGAGACTCCGTAATCTTGGGCATTGGATATCTGTCCGGAGTAGTATAGGTATTCAATGCCCTGAAATCCCCCACAAGTCTAGACTTCCCGTTGTGCCAGGCTATAATGACTGGTGTCGTAATATCGACTCCCTTGTTTGACCCAACTTTCCTCAAAATACCCATCTTAGAAAGAGTAGATATATGTTCTTCAATGGCTTCTCTACTGCGGGGACTGGCTGGGTAGGGAGACTTCCTTAGTGCTAAAGGATATGGCTTTTCTATTGTTAGGGTGATTTCCACCTCATGCCCTCGGATCGATCCAAAAGGTTTTTCTGGCGTAGCAAAAGCTACCTTGAACTGCTCTAAAACTTGCATTAACTTTACTGTCTGTTCCTCGTCCAGATCTGCGTTAAACTTGGCATCTCTCCTTGCTTCCTCTTGGAAAGAAGGAGATTTGATGGGTATTTCTGCTATCAAGTTGATAGATTCATCAAAATCAAATACTCTCTTTCCTACTGTAAATCTTCTCTTACCATTGTTGAGAAGGGACATTTTATAATGAACAAGGTAATCATTCCCCATTAAGAAGTACTTAGTTGTCATGTTTTCTATGATGACAAACTTGATCACAAACCTAAGATTTTTCAAGGTCAGTTTTATATTCACTACACCCAATGGTACTAGGGATCCTGACGCGCTGTGGAATTTTCCTGGGACTATAGGTAATACATATTCAGCCCAATTAGGACAAAACTTAGCAAGATACTCTTTTCCTACTACTGACCGGACTGCTCCACTGTCTAAAAGGACTAAACAATCTTTGTCGCAGCATCTCATCTGCACCAGGTTGTTACGACCAGAGGGAGACTCTATAGCGAAGGTCTGATTTGAATTTCCTCCAATAACTGGTTCTTCGCATTCCATATCACTTCCTAATTCCGCATCTTGTTTGGTGCCTTCGTTATCATCCACACAGTTGATGTTCTTCGGGCATCTACGAGACGTGTGGCCTGTCTCCTTGCACGAGTAAAACTTGATGTCTGACACGCTAGTCTTGGTTTTATCTGTCACCGCAATCGCAGGTTTGGAATTGTATGTCGTTGCTGTCCTTGCAGGGAATCGCTTCCTACCTAGTCTGGTCTTGTCGCAGATATCCTCCAGGAGATTAATAAAGGAACTCACATCTGTATCAGGTGTTTTCATAGCTGTCTTAGCTGCATATTCGACTTCGTTATCCATGAGTCCAAGAAGTTTAAAGTTGATAGATTCTTGGTCTATATTAGGTGCAAAGCACTTCAGTCGGCTGTACTGTCTTGTTACCCACTGTGCTGGAGATGTCTCTCCTGGCACAAATTTATCAGACTCAAAGGCTGTTTGCTTTTTACGTTTCCAAGCTGAGTGTCCAAATTTCTTACATATCTCGTCTCTCCAAAAAGCCCAAGTTGAGTTCTCTTGTGAGATATGCATTGTCTCATACCAGGAAAGAGCAGTACCTGTTAGCATGGTCAGAATTTTGAGTACTATGATCTCGTCATCCACTTGACCGTCTTTCTTGGCTGTATCAATCCATTGAACAAACCTCAAATGGTTGTATTCTCCTTCACCAGAGAATGTTGGCCAATCCGACTTAGCTATCGCATTATTTAGTCTCTTTTTAAGCTCTAGATCCGAGTTTATAGCATATGAGTTGGCTTCTCCTTGTTGTCTGTACCCAGGAGTCCCATTTGATGCTCGATAGGTCTGTTGTGTTGGTGTTTGTTGTCTGAAAGCTTGAACCGTCGTTGTTAGGTTTGCTACCTCTTCTCTCAATCGCGCTCCTTCCGACCGGTACTGACTCATCATTCTGTCGATCTTATCGTTGATGTTTAGGAAATCAACTCTTTGATTTTCGCTTTGCTCTTCTAGCTTTTGTTCCACTTCTCCGCTCACTTGTGACTCACCTCCTGGAGGACGTGATAAGCTGATCGCCTTAATCAGTTTAAGTTCTAAGGTCAAGAATCCTTCCTGTATTTGACCACTCACCTCTTCCAATAAGATTGCTGAGATAGCAGCTGCCGAATTTACCTCACGTTGGTTTGTCCCTTGACCCAAACTCTGTTCTAGCTGAAACAATCAAGCACTGAGCTCCTGTATCTCACTGATAAGTTTGGGGTCACTGTGATCGTGACTTAAGATTCTAGAGGTAGCTAACTCGCAGGACTCTTGCATAAATTCTTTCAACTTGGTCTCCAATGCTACTATACTACTTATTGGTTTTGTTCCCAATTCTTTGGCATCCAATCTCCTCTCAAGACTCTCCATTCGCTGTTTCAACTGATCCAAATTGTCCTTAATATTGCTAATGGATATGGGGAGGCTATTACAAGAAGCAGCAATACCCGTTAAAGAAAACTTAACTGACTTAAAGTTTTCGTTGACTAAGTCTTTAATTAAATGAAAATTATTCGCCATAGGAGTAGTGAGGTCATGTTGCATATACTTAGACAGAGCTGATCTAAAGGCATCTGTATTAGTTGTAATCTGCCTACAGTTGCCATCAATAATGTGCTCTAGCTCCTTAAACATCTTAGATAACATACTGCTAGCATCAACCAGCGTCAACGGTCCCTCCTCCCTTGGTTTCAAGATCGTGAATTGTCGATCGCCTGGTAACCCCCTTGGATGGTCCTGCCCACCCTGAGCAACTCGTCGTAAATTGATTGCTTGTAGTTCTGGCGCCGGTGCATCCGCGTGCCTTGGTCCGGTTGGTTTTGCCTCACCGGTCCCTGGGCTTCTCTCGCTTCTGGCTGCCGATTGGCTGCTGGTCGGGCATATTCCTGGTGCCGATTCTGACCTCGGTTTTGGTTTGTCTGCGGGCGGTTGGCTCGGCGTATCGTATGTGGGTTCCAGTTCTCTGTTAATCGGAGAAGAGTGTCCCGGCCAATCAGGTGTTCCAGGCTGTTGTGACTCGTCAAGGCTTGGTCTCTCAATATTTCCATTGATTTGTGGTTCCCCCCCGCTTGAGCCTCTAGGTATGCCCTTCTGAAACTCAGATGGGTCTGCAACAGAAGTTCCGTTGTCGGATTGAAGGTCCTTTGCACTTCCTCCTCGTTTAAATTCGCCTGGTGGAACGAGCGCGGGTTTTGCGGACCTAGTAGTTGAAGATTTGGAGCCATTATGAGGTTCTGGTTTCTTTAAAGGAGACATTATGAGAGAAAACAAGTTATCAAGCTAACCGGTACCTGTGATCTCTATACTAGAGTCACTATTTGATTCTTGTCTTCTAATCGTACGATTACCTCCGATTGTTGTGCTTTGTCTCAGTTCTCCTGTTAAGTGCCGTTCTACGGCTACTGTAGACGGACCTGGTCTGGTTAATCTCTGTTGAATATTGACAGTCGATGTGTCTCCGTTGTCCGCTAGTTCTCTTGACCGTATGTCTCTGATCAGTCGATACACTACTGAACTCGTTTGAGGAGCTGTTAAAGCTGGATCTACAACAGGTTCTTCTACCTGCCTCGCTAGATTTGGGTCTATTCTACCTCGTGTTTCTTGGTTCGTGTTCTGTACTAGACCTTGAGCTGTATTCCCTGTACGACGGAAAAGCCTATCAAATAAATCTGCTACTCCGTTGTCTTCTTGTGCGTCTCCACTGTGATTTCGGATTGTATTCGACGTTTCGGGGTTACTCCTAGCGTCTGACCTGAAGAATTGATGTAGCAAAGTCTGCCTGGAAGACACTTCCAAACGTAGAAAATGATGGAATTATAAAGTAAGATCGAAGGAAACAAAAAAAAAATGAAAAACAGGATATTTGCTAGCTTACTACTGTTCTGTCTATAAGCTGTATAAATATCTATCGCACTGGATTTGACGTTTCAACTGTTCTTGTTGTAGACTCGAAAGTATGAGACTGCTAAATCAACAATAACACACACTTTGTGAGTTCAATGCAGGCTGAGCAGGAGATGATGTAGGTGATATACAGGGATGATCGTCCTGTAATGTGGAATTGGTGTGGATTTGTAAATCCGGGGTGGGATAACGGTAATTGGTTGTGTGAAAGATATGGTGATGATCTCGGAACTCAAAAACGATGAGGCCCCCAAATGTCAGGGCGCGTCTCTAAAGTGACAGCACCTTGAATGAAACAGAAATAGGTTTAGATTTGGATAGGTAGGGGTGTAACTCTAAGGTGTGTTTGAACTCGACTCTGCTATCTAGCTGGAGGAGAAATACCACGCCTCTATCTAGAGGGGCAGGTTGGACTCTGCAACCGGAGTCTAAGAACTCCCAGGATAATGTAAGGAAGGGGAGGGATTAGGTAGATAGGGTTAACTTACTAAGAGTCGGCGAAGTCAAGCTGAGTAAGTTATGAAGGATGAAAGATAAAGTGAAAGGAATTCAGAAAAAGCCCCAGTCGTAGTATTCGAAAGTATCGAAAGCTACAAGGTGGATGGGCTTGGTAAAAATCTGAACTGAGGACTCCCCGTTTCGGAGGGTTCCTCTTTACTTATACTGTGCAGCTCTGTCGATCATCTACTGCGGCTGCGCTGTTAATGTTGGTTCTCTAGGATTCCATTCCTTTGACAGGTGTCATGTAGAATGTATTTGTTAGCAGTTTGCGCTGTCTGGACTAGCACCCTGCTGACAGGTACTTACCAAACGTCATCGGACATTCCGCGGGGAAAAGCACGGGGCGCAGCATGTGACATTCTATAGTTGGCGTGGGCGATTGGTCGAGCGGACGAAGGCCGCTTCAGTATGCGCGACGTAATGGACTGGGCGGAACCACGGGGTTCGGGGCGCCAGGCCGCAAGCGGAGCGGGGGCAGAAGAAGCGGAGTTGTGCGCAGGGGAGCGACAGACGGCTGTGGGGGTCAACGGGGTATAGTAGTCGGGGACAGGCTGCGGTGTGATGCGGGATTGAGGAGACAGGCAAGTAGGGCTCCAGGGACAGTACCGGGGAATGCGGGACATCATCGGGGGGGGACTGTTGTATAATTAGAGGGTTGTACCAGGGCTGCGGGTCTTATCTTATCTTATCATCTTAGTAGATAGCTATCAACTACAGCGCATATAAGAAAACCTCATTGTTTAGAGATCTCTCAGCGATTATTCAGCGTGTGCGGACAAGCGGAACTGTGTAGGGCAACATCAGGACGACAAACGCAAGAGGAACGGTCCCCTTGCTGAGTATAAGGTGTTGCAGGGAAACCAGTTGACTATCCGCTGACAGTGTTTATCCCGCAGAGGAAATCAAAGAACCACCGGAACCAACCAGGAAGAAGGGCAACCTACAATTTCTGTTACCGAGGTTGTCATTATTTCCACACCGCTAACAGTTGTTTATCCCGCAGAGGAAATCAAAGAATCACCGGAACCAACCAGGAAGAAGGGCAACCTACCATTTCTGTTACTGTGGTCACCTTTATTTCCACACCGGTTTGCTCATCATCAGTGTACTGGCTGACCAGGCCCACATCACTGCTTTCTTGATACAATGCTCCTCATAATATTCAGCCAGTCCAACTTCTTCAATTAATTCAGACTACTCAAATTTGTACCAGCCAACATTGGTATGATCCTTCATGTTCACCTTGATCATTACTCACACACATTGCTGCCCCTCAATACACATTATGCTCCCACCAGGCCTGCTTGCATGCGTGTGGTATTACACATGACATCTGACCTGCACTCAATATGATTCCTGTTGTTTGCCAATTGCACCTCTTTTCCATACAACCAACTGTGAAATTACTTATTCTCACTTCTAATGACCTTCCATTCAGCTTTCAGAATAAATTATCCCAGTGATCATACAGACTGGAAGCTTCCCTTTTGAATTTCCTAAATCTGACAATCACCCATCCTACAGTTGGTACAACCTGCAGTCTTATCCAGCTCAAGTGTATTCACCATAGTTCATGTAACATGTTTATGTTTTATCTTTGTCATGCTCCACATGAAACATCTGGTAATTATTTGGGCCAATTTGATAAAAACAGTCCCATTGTTTATCCAGTCCTGATGCCAAAAGATTAATTTCAGATACATCCATGTTACTTGGATTGCTTCAATGCAGCTCCATATATTTTGCAATTTTCCTACCACAACATCTATTTTCCTACCCAGTTATATACAGTACCACATGTTGTCACCACATGTCTTTCTGTTGCAAACTGTTGCGCACTGACACAGAGTGAAAATGATGTGACCTGCCTTGATCCTATATACAATAAATTAACCACCTGTGTCACTAATGCTTGCCACTTTCAATCGCAAGTAGAGTTTTATTATATCTTGTAATATTGCTTTCAATACATTCAATACATCCAAGTTTCACAGGTGTAATCAATGTCTTGTTTGCATGTGACCAGTTCTTGTTTTCTCACATCCCACTAGCCTTGCTCCTGTCCTAACCCATTTAGTCTCTTGACACCCTTGTGAACCTTACCACACCCCTGATTGTGTATCCCCCCTTGTTTCTTCTTTTCCATGCTCTTGCTTCAAATCTGCACTTGATTTCATCTCCAATCACCCACTGGTAAGCACTTGTCTCTGGCCTCTGCCTGCTCATCACTCATACAACACCCTCATTACTAACCATTCCTTGTTCTACACCTTGGATAATCAAAGAAAACTTCAATCAATTGTTGAAATCGTCCACTGGAATGTTGGTTGTTCTTCTTCAGGTTGCTCTCCAGTAAGTCCCTTGTTTTTACAATTTAACCCTCTAGCAATCAACTTTGTTTCATCACTAACCTCATCCCTTTTTCTAATTTATTGTTTCATGTCATCAAATTGTTATCAACTTTGCCTCCTGAACCAATTGTTTGCTTGACTCCAAATTTCCCTCATTTCCTTTACACCAATCTTTGTCAACCTCACCCAACTGAACACATGTCGGCTGTTTCTTCCTCCCTGTAAGTCAATCAACAATTATATCCCATTGCTCCATGTACAGTATGTCCTTACTTATTTCACCATCATCAATTCATACAGTTACTACAGATTGTTCTATACTCCTCCACATCACCAACCTTCCAAGCTTCCACATCATTTGCACCGTTCACTGTTTGTAACACCAAAAAATTAATATTCACTATCTCTTTGATGTTTTCCAGCTTACCTCCACCTCCACAACACAGCAATTGTTAATCTGTTTCCTTTCCATATCAGATGTATTGACTGAGCCTTTAATGTGATGTGTCCTTCTCCCACTACAGCTCACTCACACCATTTTTTTCCTAGAAATTCTGCAGGGACGTTTTCCAAGACCAATTACAACACTCAACAAAGTCTTGCATGTGAGTCAATTGATCCAACATTTCACCTGCCACCACTTTCTTATATCCCTCTCCTGTCACCCCTTCTGACAATAGCACATCCTCACACACAGTCATTTGACTTGTTTTTTTATTCTTTTGACAAAATTGATAAGGATGTTTACATCATTCAAACAATTTTTTTTTTACTGGTATTTCATACAGTGTGAGTTCAATTCAATCCCCCAAATTTATCTTGCTCCTCTTCACTCACTCTCTTCCATTTCTTCCTCCACCATTCCCTGTAACTCTGAGCATCAACTCCCTTGCCTTTATGTTCAAAAAATGCATGATTGTTTAACTTGCTTTCACAATTGTACACTGACATCCTAGCTCTACCAGCACCTGCTTTGCTAATTTTGATATCAAGATTATCAGGAATCTTGAACCCCCCTCCATTACAGTTTTATTAAGGTCATGCATTGATCTCCTCTTGGTTTATTTCAAACATTTGAACTGCATTCAATGCTTTTACTATTCCCCTATCTCTCAGAATTACCTATTGCTCCTTGCAACTCAAACCCAAATGACCTGTACCAAGCGCCAACACCAACTGCGAGCTCAGAACAGGATGGGCCCCTTCCCCCCGGGTGATCCTGGTGATCTCAATGGGCACATGGCCCTTGATCACCAGGATTATAAAGGGGGATGTGTGGTCCATCCTTCGAGCCAGGACCACCCATCAACTCCACCATCTCCAAGCCCCTTGGCCCTGGGCAATCTTGGTCTGATAAATGGACACATGGCCCTTGATAACCAAGTTTGTAAGGGGTCACATGTGGTTTCTTTGCCCATCCTGCCTCCTGAATAATCAGAACCCTCCATGTATCAATAGCTGCCATCCATGCACACCTCTGGAACCAACAAGAAGATGGCCAGATTACACTGGAAACTGGATTGCGGCAATGAAGTTTGGATCCTTCCAACTTCCATCTCCCTCAACAAAATCAAATCTACCAAGCCCATTCAGATCCTTCCCAACTACACCCGTCCACGTAACCTCATCACCAGTTCCGGCAGGATTCCTCACTTTATCCTTGAGCACCACCCCTTCAACATCAGCCCTCCAACCCAGACATTCCAACAACTATCTGAAGTCATCAAAACACTTTATAAAATGGTGCAAAACAGACCCACCAACACCATGAACTTCCAACACTTGGGTGGAGAGATGTGTATGATTGGCTTCTGCTGTGCTTCTGACAAGAACAAATCTGGAGGTATGTCAATTCAATTCCTTCAACCCCCTGTCCACTAACTAATGCTTTCATGCTTTCTTCTAGGAACATATATACAAAATAAATTAACCCCTGATGAAGAGGCAAAGGAAAATCAGCTTTGGGAGACACTCTAATCTCACAAAAACTTCCTTGCCCACCGGGTGGAATCCCTCTCTTCTAGTGTGTACCAAGACAACCAATCAATCATGCCTGAAGACGGAATACTCAATTGGAGTCAGGAGGAATGGACTGAAATGAGGAAGGAGACCCAGGTCAAGTATAATTTTTCCTACAATGTCTCCGTCACATTTCAAATTTCTTACTACAAAGCTCATCAAGATGGCGGTGATCTCAATGGTTGGAAATGTGGTATATTTTGCTTTATTTATAGAAAGACTGGTGAACCTATTCCCTCCTCACTCCAAAGAGGGACATGGATTTTTATTCCCTAGGCAGCCTTATCTCATTGACTTTGTCCATGCCAATGGTATTGTAGAACTGGTTTGGAAAACCACTCAGTTTGAAAACCATAAACTAAACCTCCTCCCCATCTTCCCAAGCCACACCTTTGTTCCTGGACCCACTTTGGTTGCTCTTTTCAAATTAACAAGAAACTAGCTAATGTTTCTCTTGCTTTAAAAGGCAAGAGCCAGCAAGTTATTTATGATGCAACCTTGTGTAAAAACCAAATATAAATTGCTAGATAGTTTATTTTCTTGTTTTAATCTCTTCCTCTCATATCCCATACATGTTTTGTGGCTTGACATTATTTTTATTTTTGTTACATCTTTCCCCCCAATTCAACCCAGAAATCCATATCTATTTATCATAGTATTTGGATACAATGATAATTCCAGACTACCAGGGGATAAGGACCACAGTAAACCACTCAGGCTTACATGCTTAGTTCACCCCAATTGCTCCATCATCCATCTAGATTTCATCAATGAACATAAAGACCAACAAACATCATCCATTCATCATCTGTCCAATTTGGGTATTGATACACACTCACATGGATTTTCATTTCTTCCCATTCACACATAATGGATGAAAAAGGAAAACAGTTGCATTTTGGCAATTTTCAGATCAAGATAAAGTTGGATGTTTTAATGACAAATCCAGGAAATACAGATGTGCACAAGTTTTGTCTCATCCTGCATACCCCCTTGGGCCATATCCAGGATGAGATACAATGTTACATATCATTCATATTGTTATTATATGTTTATCATAACTCTTCCCCAGATAAAATTGGCTCTTTTGTGTCCAAGTGCATGTTTTACCTAGCTAATCCAACTGAATCTTAACCTGCACTATATATTTTTTGTGTTACCACCACAATCACATAAGCTTTCATTCAAGGGTTCATGAATCAAAATCCCTGCCTCATTTTTTCAAGCTACCATCCCTGAACTCTCTCCATTATGATTCTTCACTTTTACAGCCAATGGACAATTTTCACTCACATGGAAGCCCTCATATTGTATCATATTTCCAAGTCAATGGGCATCAGAAGGGCATTGATAAACACACGCCAACACCCACCTGTATGCCAATTTATTTGGGCATGCAGGGCCTACACGCCAAAACAAATTGGTGTGTGTAGGGTCTACACACCAATTTTTGGCCGTAGGCCCCGCACGCCAAGTATTGGTGGCGTGCGGGTCCCACACGCCAATTTTTTGGCATGTGGGAAACCTTGTCAGCCAGGAGGAGTTCCAACTCCTCCTGGCCAACAAGGTTGCATAACCTTGTCAGCTGGGAGGAGTTCCTCCTGGCTGATGAGGTTATATAACCTTGTCAGCCAGGAGGAAATACTTCTGGCCGATGAGGTTACATAACCTCTTCAGCCAGGAGGAAATACTCCTGGCTGATGAGGTTATATAACCTTGTCAGCCAGGAGGATTTCCTCCTGGCCAACAAGGTTATACAACCTTCTCAGGCAGGAGGAAATCCTCCTGGCCAATTACTGGCTCATGTAATCAAACTGGTCCACCAGATCAATTACGTTATACACCATGCACCATGTGACCTGCACACCAAGAATATTTGGATTTCAGGGGCTACACACCAAAAGAAATTGGCGTGTAGGGTCTACACACCAATTTTGGCCAAAACTTGGGGTGGAGACCATACACCAAAACAAATTGGCATGCGGGTGGGTGTTGGTGTGCGCCTTTGGTGCACGTTCATAAACGCGCGCATCAGAACCCTTTTTAATACTCCACCAACTTCCCAGGATTCTCAAGCCTCCCAGCCTGGGCTCAATTCATGGTAACACATCTTTGGGGGAATCACATTGCTCATTATTACCCAATATTTCCAATCCAATTACAAATAAATTTGATTCATGACTGTAACAGCCACTCTTACCCAAGTAAAATATATCAAGTTGGATTAATGTTGCTTTGAAATGCATTAATCTCTATGCCAAACATTCTTGACAGAATGGGAAGACTTACTGGCCTGGAAACATAAAATTTGTTTCATGATGAGGACTCCTTTCACTTTTCAATCTGGAAGCTTCAGATCTTTCAGTTTGAATGCAACATCTTATCACATTGCAGAGAGAAATTTATGGCCTGAGAATTTTGTCTCTGACCAGAGATTGACACATTTGGTCTACACATCTCTACCAAATTATTAATCATTTCTTGTCATAATGCAATATTATTCTTTTTGTTGGTCTGACTCAATAACAACATTCACAGTTTCATTTGATGTGGCAAGCATGACACATACTGTCAGACATTGAGACAATTGGCCCACATGTCTCCAAAATAATACAAGTCACATAACCCAATGGTTAAGGACTTGTGTTTATAAAAAAGGGAATAAATTGAACTAAGTAAATTATCTTAAATTTACAAGTTCAATTCCCATAAGACTCATAATTTTTTTAATAATTTTATATAATATTTATCATTTTAAAAAACTAACTAACATTAACAAATTCTAACTAAGGAGAGATTAATATCTCTCCATGAATTCACCATTAAATATTACAATTTGGTTATGTCTCCTACAAGGAGACTATTATCTTGAATTACCCCATGTAATACAAACTCTTTGAGTTATTACATTGGGGTAACATATTGTGTAATATTTAAATGGGCTGAGATTTCCTTCTAAAGGGAATTTCCCCAGAGATTACCATACAAACCCGTACACCTTACTATCAATCAGTGAGTGGGGTTTACAATAATGCAAACCAGTCTTTTCTCTACTTTCTACCCCTTTCTGGACCTTTTCCTAGTCACTGAATACTCATTCTAGTGACTAGAAGTCCTCTCCCATTCTAAAGGAGTAGTTTGAAAGACTTATGAATAGTATTGATTGCAGACTGAAAAGGAGCTAGGACTTAAGAAGAAAAGACAAGGTTAGAATGAAATGAAAAGAAGTGTGATGAAAGAGATTGAAAGAGATAACCAACATTTGAGCTGAGCAGTATATGAGTATGAAGTGACTGGGACAATAGAACAATGGAAAGATAGAGGATAGGAAAACTAATAGAGAATAGTCAGTATGAGGTCGTCGAGAGAGATGAGTGAAGTTGATCATACCAGGAAGTAATTGTGTGACGAGATATCAGATAGAGTTGACGATTGATAAGAAGGAATAGAGAGGAATGGAAGTAGGAAGAGAGAGAAGGGAATGAGAAGAAGATGATGTAGAAGGGAAGCGGTTGGTGACTTGAGTTGATAAGTTGAGAGGTTGAGGGAGTGAGGTTGAGGTTGAGTAATGATTCAGGTGTGTAGATGTGTATTTGAGTCAAGGAGAAAAGAGAGAAAGAAGAGGAGGGGAAATGTATCAGAGGTGTCACAGAATTCTAACATAGTTGAAGCAATAAGCGCTGTGGTATTACATACCCGCGTTCCCTTATTAATCCTTGGGTGCCAGCTCATACACTGTATTGTGTATCAGAGCTTTTTTCCACTGGCCTCACCGGCTATAGTGTGACCCAAGATATATATAATAATACTTTTACAAGTATTATTACATATATATACATTCAACCCCGCGTCACATAAGAGACAGGGGCTGACACATACATACTTATATATAGAACTACATCTATGTTTATATCTAGATATGTATATATCTTTCAACATAAATATATATACATATCTTGAGATAGATAGATTGATAGATTGATAAATAGATTGATTGATTGATTGATAGATAGATAGATAGATCAATAGATATATAGATAGATAGATGCACATATAGATTGATATATATATATACATATATCTGTACATAGATTCACATAGATATAGATTCATATGGGGGTATATTTATAGATATTTATACATATCAAGATATGTACAATATACATTCACAAATCAATTCATATACTGGTGGATAATGATACCATTGAATATCAATGTAATATAAATACATTTATGTGTGTTTATCCCTATTTGATTACATTCATATATTATCCTTTACATTAAACTGACCCCCTAATGAAATTCTCCAAATCAGATATATATGAATATAATCCAATCTACATTTCTAAAATAAACTGCAGTGACCTCAATAATTGTTTTTTCAACTTGGATTCCTTTTAATCCTCCAGTTCAAAATTATTCAAGGTATATATCATTCCTGGTTGCTGAACATATTCCTTCTGGGTTGTTCATGGCTGAGAAAAGTCAAAATATATAAACAAATTATTTAATTTGACAGTGTGTGTGAGCTGATCAAATCACCTGATGTAATTCCCCAACTAGTACCAAGAATACCTAAATTACACCTGTCATTGCCAGCCATGCAGATACTAAAAATTGAAGAAATGCAAAAATGAAAAAAACACCACTCACTTTTTGGTTTCCTTTCATGTGGAAAATTTCTCTCCACACATCATGTGCAATTCTCCTGCCCTTTCCAAAACTGAATTGCAATTTCCCATTGTGTGAATGTTTTCCAGTCTTTCATTGTTGCATGATGAATGACATCTGGCCACATTCTCTCAGAACTAAAATATGTTTCATGTGAACTTTCAATCAGAAAATAATTCACTGAAATCACAAACCTGCTTAACCTTACAGCTCTAATAATCACATTGTGCCCATATAGCATAATTCCCAAATCATCCTTGAACCATGCTATTTTTACCTGAATTTTAGCAAGGAAAGTATCCAAAACAACATATTAATAAATGAAGGGAACCCTTACATCCATGGTTAAATATTTTTCTGTTAGAGTTTCACATAATTGATTTCCCAGAAAACAATCAATGCTACTATGTCTTCAAAAACTGGATTAAGTCATATCCGTTTTCACTGTATTGCAACAACACTTTACAAGTGGAGCCTTCCAGAATCTTTCAAGTGACTTTACCCAAACAATCTCCTAAACATCTATCCAGTTGTGTACCCTCATACTTCTATTGAGGCCTGGTGTCTCATTTCATGCTATCTTTGTTGAATAAGTTTTCAATCACTGCTGATCAATACAAACCCAAGTTATTCCAACACTACTCCTTATACTCTCACTAGCCCCCCCCCCCTCTAGACAACCAAAATTTGTGTGATGATGGTTCCACCTGTTAAGCATTCAACAGAATGATCTTTGGCTGCTATCCCCACACATGAGATTGTAAATGGTCTATTTCTATTTCAGAAAGTCCATATTGAGGGTTCAAGTCAGTTAGACCAGGAAGAGTATCAAGATGAGAGCAAAAAATGGATTGAAAATTCTGCAATTGTAAAACAGGTTGAGAACCAGTGTTTTTTTTGATTATAACAGGATTCACATTCATCAAAAGTTGGAATTTGATTCATCAAAATCTCATGTTTGGGATCTCATGGGAGAAAATTAAGACAAAAATGGAGGAAAATTGGACCACTTGAACAAAAAAGGTTCATAATTCATGGGTAAATGTTCACAAAATTAAAAAAAAAAAATCTCCATGTCATCAATATTATTATACCAAAACACAAAAGTTCCTCAATATGGTCATCAAACCAGCTTTCATTGTGAGGAATCAGGATCCATCAATCAGAGGATAATATGTATTATTCTAAATGACTCATCTCTGTTTTGAGTTTCTGCCAGGGAAAAAATGATCATTTCTCTTCTATATAAATTTTGTATTACTATTCAACACAAATTTTCAGTTGTATTATTCTGGTTTATCCTTGTTGTTTTTAACTTCTTAAGAATCCTCAGCACTTTTGGATCCCAGTGAGTGATTGAATTACCTGGACCTTCTGAAGCCTCAATGTACAAATTATCATTTTTGTGCATATTTGAATAAAATTGAATGATGCAATGTTTGATCTCAGATAGTAATAATAAATTAAATCCTACCTGTTATACCTCTCAATTCATTGCTATGGGGTGGCATTTTCAACTAGATTCTTATTGGTGGATTTTACTGACTGTGAAATGAAATCATTATGTATCATTCATTTCAATTTGTGATTGAAAACCATGATCAGTTGGAAAAGCATGTGTAGGCATAAAAATTAATCCTACTTGAGGCAGTATGCAAGTCAGCCTGCATTGATTTAACATCTTAATCTGCTTGTGCATGTGATAATTGTGTGACTATCACCAGTGAGAGACAAAAAGACCACAAATGATCTCACATTAATTTTGAAATATTAATTTATTGGATATCACACATCTCTAGTCCCAACATGCTTTCCATTTTCCACATTAGAATAAATAGATATCCTCAAGAAGCCTGGGGAGCCGCTAAGCTTAATAATTTTCTTGGAAATATAAAATCCCTACTATTAAATCTTGAAGAGACTTCTTGAACATAAACATTTCTCATAATTATTTAATTCATTCCACAACTAGTGAAAAGATCATCTTTTCATTATAATTGTGTAGGGTGATATGAAAAAAAGGTTTCTTCAAATGGTTATGATTATAATATTTGTTCTAATGAAATTTAAATTGAATTTATTGTAGTTCATGAGATTGTTGTGGTTTTGTGGCCGCAAGATAGACTTCAAATGCTTTACAATGGGTTTTTTTGGAGCTTAGTTTTATTTCTGACTGGATGAAATTCCAAGTGAAAATTTCAATGATTTATTGTATGAGGCAGCTGAAATCTTGCTTATATGTTATTCAAGTGTATCAAAATAGACATGGGAGATAGTGTCTATGTAAACTTCTTTGGAGTTTTAAATTGAGATTCTCAATTGCATATGCTTATATTTAAGGCAGAAATGTGGTCCCACTCCTGGTCATGTGTTCTAATTTCAACTTTAAATTTAGACTGACTACATTCAATTTAATTTTTAGAAACTGTCTATATTAAATTTATGAATGTGAAATGTGGCACTAATGTTGATGAAGGATTATTTTGTTGCATTAGTGCTTTCTGATACTATATTTTGTAAGCATGAGTTGAATTCTTCACAGAATTAGAGGCACACATTTCATAGATGCTTGTGGAACATACAATTTTTAGGCTCCTGTTGGTAGTTTGACTTGCAGTTTCAATAATTACAAATAATCTGATGACAGCAAAAGTTAATCAGACAACTGTCTTTTTGAACATGCTATTTTTTTGGATTGTGACACTTGTGCATATTGGAAATTCAGATTCCAAGGTGTTGGCAGTGGTGGTGGTGGATCTCCTGGGGTGATGTATGGAGTTTTAAAATATTACTGGCTTATTTCAGAGTGCTATGGTCATTTTTTCCAAGTACTGTAGTACTAGATAAACCATGGTTGGATATATTTTTCATCAAAGCTAAAAATATAGTTCCTACTTAAAAATTACAAGTTGTTTAATTTTGATATGAGCCATCATTGATTAAACATTGGTTATAATAAAAAAAGTTCTTGCCTCAGAAATTTGTATAAAAACAATTGGATCTTTTGAAATTTTTGACAACTCCTCTGATGTATCATTATACATTGGTGATACATAGCATATAGGCATGGAGATAAAATTGGTGCCCACCAAGGATACATTGTAGATAGAGGTGGAATACTTCTGGGATATAGAGAAGTCACCTCCATAGAGGTTCCAATTTTTTTTTCCTGGTGATGGGAGTACCCTATCAGGCTTGGCTGTGTTAACTTTCCTTAACCTGAAAATTGTATCCAACCAATTTGAATTCTCTAACCTTCTGCTAGTGGCTTGTTTGTCTTTACAATTTATTACCTTATTCTTCCACCAATGATAGCCCTTATACAAAAAAGCAAAATGTTTCCTCCTTCTTGGTTATACATACCTTTGTTACCCTTAAATAGCACTCTGCAGACCTATATTATATATTGGAGGTTTTCCATTGCAACTTTCTGCTTTTGTCCCAAAAATTGAGCTTAGAGTTTATAATAGGGGGTATCAAATATGACTAAATCCACCATTATCTAATCAACTGGTTTTGAAAATCCACCATTTTTAAAAACCATGGATATCAATATAAAATGATTCAAAAACCTCAAAAGTGAAATTTTGTTGAAAAAGCTAATTCACTGGTTTTAATTGTGGATTTGGTCATGTTTGATACCCCCTAATACCCCTTTTCTAGCTTCATAATGGAGTTTTTCCTTGTCTACTGCCATCAAATAAATTTTTTTCCTTGTCTACTGCCATCAAATAAGAGAACCAGGCTCACATTATAGCTCCTGATAGCTGATGAAAGAATATCAAACTGAATGATACTTGAAACATGAATTGGAATACCACACCAGTCATTATCACCTGTGGACAACAAGATATACCTTACAATATCATCACAAACACATTAAGTTAACAAGAAGTCCAATTCGATATCCCAGGTGTTTTAAAGCTCTCTCACTCTTAGTTGATGTCTTTCCTTCCTACTCTTTTTTCTTCTATTTAGCCACCTGTTTTTGGCTGTTGGACCTACATTTTCATATATCCTTTGAACATAGTAAAACTCTCTAATATATTTTTTGTCTCTACTTTGATTGATATCATATTCTAACTCTGTTTTTCTCATTCTGTTTATTTTTTGAGAGCATCTCCACCCAGGGTGCTATCCCGGGTTGCTATAAGCTTAATAGTAACCCGGACCAAAAATCAGCGCCACCCTGGGTGCTAACACGGGTGCCATTATAGCTTTAAATCCAAAAAATCCTATTGGGTTGCTGGATCTATGGATCCTCTAGCACCCTTGACAGATAGAGAACCCATGACAGATGTTCTACTTTCTGGTGAATCCTGCCTGACATCTTATTTTCCTTTACCACTCTCTCCTCAAAAAACCTTTGCATTTCCTTTTCATCTGTTGAAAAAGAACATCATTTCATCCACTCCACAATGCCACCAATAGAACTCGATCCTCTTCTTGTTGAGAGGATATAGAAAAAAAGTAGATTATGGTTGTATGAATTGATACTGACAAAAATCCCGGGGATGAAGGGGGAAATTTGGGCTGAAAGTTTCATGAGTTTTTGGCTGCCAATATACCTACCACGGCTGGGTGACAGCCCAGCTTGAGTTATCATCAGAAGAATTTGCGGAGCTATATTCCAGGTTTAGAACCCGGAATATAGCTGGCGCAATGGAGATTCTCTGAGTAATTGAACAATGAATGATCCTCAATCTATTTTGGCCAGTGGAGCCAAGCTCAGAGAAATTTGCAAGTTACAGCCCAAAATCTAATAAAACAGGCTCTTTGTAACATTTTCAGCTACAAAAGTAAATTGAATGGAGGGAATATCTGGTTGATCCCAGTGTTTACTATTCATTGAGTGGAGGGACTCTCCATTCACTGACAGTTGCACACTGATTCAGTGAAAGAGGTTTCACTCAATAACTACTTTAATCAGCCAGTTAATGAGAATTTCTCTACTTTATTACTAGAGTTTGCTTTCGATTGGGTGGAGGCTCAGCCTCAATCCATAATAATATTTGAATCTCATAAAGGGGAGACATCCTTTACTCAATGTCCAGTGTCTGTTGTTGATTGAATGGGGTGATTTCCCACTTGTTACCAGTGTGTACTGGTCATCAAGCATAAACTTTCTTCTCTCAATCCTGTTATGTAGGATTAGAGGATATGTGATTGACAGACTTTACTGGTCATCAAAATCAGTACACACTCTCTTTGATGACTGGTACCATCCAGCCATCAAAATAGGGGTGAACTCAATTTGATGACCAGTCTATCTTAGTCATCTAAACTCCCTTTTGAGCTGGATCTTGGTTCCCTCAGGCTCAGGCTTATTTCTGACCCTATTTTTGCGTTAGGATCAGTCTAGGGCACCATAAAAAAGACTCAATTTTGAGTGATTTGTGTGAATTCCTGTGATTCATATATTCTGGCCTGGGTTTTCTTAGTATTTGACTTGATTCCGCAGAATTTCTTTAACCGGCAGAAGCTTCTCAAGTGTTTTTTTTTCTTCTTTTGCAATGTACCATACTTTGAAAGATTTGAGAATAGAATGACCTTTGGACTGAGTTTTTATTCTATCACATTCCAAGAAGGAAGATATTCTGGAGAATCAAACAACTCGGTGGAGCAATAATTTAAAGAATGACATGCAACAAGAGAAATTGGAAAACAAGGTTATATACACAGGTAAAGTTGAAAGATTCTGTAAAGTGCACAGGGAAATGCTAGGGCTGGGGGGCGGGGACCACCCAGCTTGACAGAAAGCCCTCCCGTTCCCCAAGGGTGGTGTTGTTATTTTTCAGAATGCAGATTGCTATGCGGAGGGTGGATTTGTTCCAGAGGGTGTTCCAGAGGATGGCTTTGGTCCAGAGGGGGGCTTTGGTCCAGAGGATGACTTTGTTCCAGAGGGGGGCTTTATTCCAGAGGGGGGCTTTGTTCCGGAGGAGCTTGGTCCGGAGGGTTGTGGGTTAGAAGACGGGTCTGGGGCTGGATTGCTCCCGTTCTTTCCCTTGCCCTGAGTCTTGCCGTCCTGAAGTAAATAGAGAAGAAGAAATTTTAATACGGCAGGGCAAGAAAAGGATGTTGACAAGCTACTCACTGATTCAAGCTTCTTGAGTTTGAACTCCTCTGTTTGGTACTTTTTCTTGAGCTCTGCAACTTTCTTCTTTAGTTGAGCGATCGTCTGTTGTTTGTCTTCCTTTCCATTGAGGTTCTGAGGCTTTTTATCCTCCGATTTAGATTTACCGTCGTTTTTTGGTGGTTCAATGGAAGACTCGTCGGATTGTCTTTTCTCTTGATTACTGGTCCTCGGGGTCTGCGTGAGAGAAAGAAAGGCTCGATTGAGTCCTATTCTGGTGGAACCTGCTAAAGACAATGGCTATCAGTACCAAAGACTGACCTTCATCTTTCCATCATGATCATGCCCGTCTCGGACTGCGAGCCTGTCATTATCAAAACGCTGCAGAGCATGGCCCATTGCACACGTGGAGACGAGAAGAAAAACTAGCAGTTGCGCTTTTGTGAATGCCATGGCGGTGGGCGAGGGCGTGGGCTGAGGATTGATAGTAAACGAGCAAGGAGGTGATATCAAACTGAAACAATCGATGTTTCTCTTTCTATGAAGGTTCTTTTGACGTCTGCAGGAATACTCAGGCCAGGCTGGAGATGATGATACTGGGAAAGAGTTGATAAAGATGCAAAAATATACAAGGCAAGATTCGAAGAAGGAAATCAGATCCTGTGAAGTGTGATAGAGAAGCGTTTACCTACCAAATCCACGTGTGGTTTTATATGCCAGTAGACGGGTGGAAGAAGGACTTCGACAGTATCAAGTGGGTACAGGTCTCGCCTCAGTGTAAATGGTATCCGTGATGGTATCTTGTCAGCAAGACCTGAAACCAATCATCAGGTAAAAGCAGCTGTTTTCTGGATCCTCCAAGGCCCCATCAGGGTTTGTTGTATCTGCCCCTAGTATAATTACTATAAGGAGCTCCGCCAAGCTGAGGATAGGGTCCTCGCCGGTTGGTTTTACCTGCTGAATGCTCACAATCACAAACAGCTTCGAAGGGCGTATGTGGTTTCTCAAGCAACGGCAAAGCAGCTGGGTGCAAGCATCATCGCTAGCAAGCTCAGAGTTTGGAGGACAAACCTTTGTTGTCGCCGTTACAAGACAGTGGTCCGGTTTCTGCTACTGGATGAAAAGTCAAGTGTATGTAATGTATGGTTGTTAATGATATGGCCTTGGTGTTTTCCTGAGTAAACTAATGGAGCCCGTTGGTTTGGCAAAACAGACCAGAAAGAAGGAGGGCAGACCAAGTTACAGACCAGTGACTTGTACCATTCCTCATACTGGACCGCTGGAGTGAATATCACAATTATTCTTGTATGATGCTATTTGAAATTGGTAGATGGATTAAGCACTTGTTGGGTGCTAAGCAGGACATACACTGCTCCTGGGTAGACAAAAATACAACACACTTGGGTGGAAAAAAACATCCCAGAACGCCAACCCATCTTGAACAATAATCTAAACACCGCAGCTTTCTTTGAGTGAAGATTCAGAAAAGAGCAGGGGTAGCTGAAAACGTCAGGTGGGTTTAATCGACCTGCGATTCCCCACGAACGCAAGTGCTCTTATGAACATCTTACGGACTAACTCGGCTTGACCCAACAAATTAGATGGTGTTGGCATCAAATAGCAATAAACCCAATGTCCTGCAACATTGCGCTAATTCATTTGGGGCATTGGGACAAGCTCTTTGAAGGCCCGGTATCACCTGGGTCGCGCATGGGAAAAATGAGGGGCTAAAGCCCCAGTGCATGAATTCGCCCTGAAAGAAATCTTCAACAGCCCCTATGAATCAAGATACTTGAAGCGGTAAAAGAAAACAAGATATTTGGACAGGTCGTGAATGCGAACAGTGCTACATTCTCATTTCTGATAGACTAATCAAGTTTAACAAATATTCTAGGAAACGTCTCATAAACAAGCTTCACTTCAATGAAGAGGATATGATGCTACTACCCTCAAGAGCGTGCTCGATTGAGATGTTGCCCAGATTGTTCTTCTATCCTCTGAACATGAGCTTGGATTTCTAGCTCGGTAGGTAAGCCTTGGGTGTCGTCAGGCACGTCAGAGATCGTATTGGTACCATTCCAAATCTGGCGATCTTTTTGGAGGATCAAGTGGGCGAAAGCGGCCTGGTAGGCGGGAGATTTGGCTTTCTTTTCGGCAAGATCCAAGTCGATGATCTCCCAGAAACTAGATTGCCTAAGTTGGCGGCGATGGACGTTGAGTTGGAATCTGAGATAGGCGATCCGGACCCTGACTTGATGGGTCAGTTTAGAGCTACCGTGGATCTCAGCATCCGACTGGTGTTTGAGAGTAAAGTCCAGCTCTCGGAAGAGATGGATCACTAATTGGTCGAGCGTCGGCATCGGTCTGTAATGATCCGGAGATACCATCTGGGTACCGTCGAGTATCGCGTCGGCAAACGTGCTCTTCTCGTTTTTTAAGAGCTCTCGAATGAGCTTCAGGAGCTCGGGGACCGCTGTGATGCTGGTGTTGTAGTCGCTAGGCAAATAGTTGGCCCGGACGGATTCAGGTTGGTCGTCGATTATTTTCTACAAACATTTCAAAAGATGATAACCATTCAATTGTGGATAGCCAATAGTGATCGAGGTTGACGAACTCTCATGATCGGCAAGGGCGCTTTGCTGATGTATCCACGATCAGCTGCCCGACCCACTGGACGTCCGTATCGCTCGATATCACCTCGCAATAAGATCTGGCCAAGGTGGCCACGTATAAATGTTTTGAAGGCGGCACTGTAGCGATGTGGTTGAGGTATATTGACCGGCACAGCTGGTGGCTGGGCAAGATCTGAGATCCGTTGATTTTGTCGAAGCGCAGACATCATCAGTATTACTGCGATTGGCCATCGTTCGGCTTCTGGTATCTGGTTACAAAAGTGAATCATTTTTACGTTACACGATCGCTGCCTTTCTTCCTATTGAGAGTCCAAAAACTTATCTGCTTGACAACACTTACATCGAATAGTTGTTCGGCTTGCTCATATATATCGTCTCTGATCCCAAAATTTCTTTGAAACTGTCTGAGTCTGCTGTTTCGACTAGCCGAATCGGCGGCTGGATCTGGCACGCTAGCACCAGCGGTACCCAAGGGGGAGTCGGGCGTTTCCTCGGCAGCTATGAGCTGCCCTTCGAGCTCGGTGAGAGTGTTGTTCAGGCGGGTAGGCTCGGTGGGTAGCTCTGATGGCCGGACATCAGTCTGACCCAATGCCGATGGCAAGATATCCTGGCCGGGGCTTTGGGAGACCTGGCGACTGTAAGGCGAGAAAGGAGTCGATAGGGTGGCCCTGTTGCGTACTGGACCAGCCGCGCTTTCGTGGGTAGTACTGGCCTCGTTGGCAGTCCCGTCGGCAACTTAATATGTTTCGAGGAGTTTGATCAGCACTCGCAGAAACTGAAGGACGCAAGCGTTGTGTACGGCTTACTCGGTGCTACTTGGGCTTGCCGCTCCTCGGGAACATCTCCCGAGAGGCCCGATTGGTCCTGGGGCCGGCTATCTAGTAAACCGTCGGTGGCGGGTTGTTCGTGAGAGACCGTCGGGCTAGGGAAACTTAGCAAGTCATCTGTGATCTGATCGACAACTCTTCTGAGGCCTAGTTTAACTCCCTCCATGATGATATTGGACCTGGATTGATTAGCTGTCTTGGTAAGTGCACAGTCAAATTGAACTAAGTCTCTTATGAACCAGTGAGTCCAACAAATAGAAATATATATATATATTTTATCTAGATATTTGGATGAATCCACAGGAACGGAAGATGTTGAGATTTGGTTTAAGGGCTTTTTCGGATCCTGAGAGCGTTATTTGGACGGTTCTGCGCCGGTTGACAAACGTTTACGTCAGCGCCACTTCCCAAATTAAGTTCA
This sequence comes from Puccinia hordei, assembly GCA_007896445.1. Taxonomy (NCBI): domain Eukaryota; kingdom Fungi; phylum Basidiomycota; class Pucciniomycetes; order Pucciniales; family Pucciniaceae; genus Puccinia; species Puccinia hordei. The sequence goes on along the minus strand of RDRW01000018.1, from coordinate 387,216 downwards.
CACCAAATCCCGGCTTGTTGAAAAAGTCTAAATTGTGGCGCAGCACAGGGGGGGCTTGAGGGTCCAACAGGGATCTATGTCTTGAGACCATGGTACTGTGGCTGCTGGATTTTGCTTGATTTTGTGTTTGGCCTTTTTTTTTTTCTGTGTGAATACAGATTAAGAAGATCAAAAGCTATTGTGCTTGGTAGAAAGCTTGGTCAATTATCCTGTGGGCTGTGCACAAATCACAGCTTTTGACTGTATTGTGAAATCAAGATCAACTGGATGGTTTTCACTTTAGCCAACAAAGCTGTGCTCTATTGATCTAGGCAACAGATAACCTTCAGGGTGGCAGTATCCTATGTATTAGAACCCACCTAATCACTTCTTTGATAGCTGTATCACAAGTTATACCAAGCATTGTGCACTTTGGTGTTGATCTGTTTTATAGGGAAGATCTACCAGCTGGTTTCCGTTCCTGCTCTGGATCAACAGTGAGCCACTATGCTACTTGACCACTCATGGTTAGTGTGGCAGTTTTGTTTTTTGCCAGAAAATTTGCAGCATTAGCTGATGCTACACTAACAGTTAGTGTAGCAAGAAATTTCTCAGCTAAATGTTTTGTAGTGTTAGCTTTGGAAAATAACTGCTACTCTAACAAGTTGCATAATTGTTTTCCTGCTAACAGATTGTGAAGTTCCCATCAGCACAGCGGCATCAGATCTACACTAAATTTTAGGCTCTGTTTGGCCACCACCAAAAATGTGGTAGCCTGATATGAAAACATGAAGATTATTTTTGGGGGGACAGGGGTTATGATGATATCCCATGTCCCTGTTTGGCATCCCATGGAATGTTATAAATTTGATTCCTGGATTTGACACTCCATTATTACCCCAGCCATTTGGGATATTTTGGTCCAACCCAAAATTTCCTTGTCATCTTCCCCCCAAACAGTCATATAAGATGACCAAAGCCTGGTAATAATCTTAATAAAGTTCATAAACCTTCTTTGGTCTTATTAGGCAGCAGCTCATTACCACATATGACACTTGGCCCTGCCAAACGGAGCCTTAGCTGTTAGCTGAAATCTTCCAGCTACACTATGCTCAAAGAGCAGATTGTTTTCCCTCTAACTGTTAGTTTTACCAGTTAACATGTCTGCTGCATCAAAGCTGGTTTTGCTGGCTTCACCAGGGAAAATCCTGCTGCCTTGAAGCTGTCAACAGATAAATCCAATTTCTTTTTTGTGTTGGAATTGAAACCAGGATGAAAATGTTAGAGCCAGTGGAGTGCACATTCTGGACATGATTTTTTGGGTGGGGTACATACCCTGTTATTTTACCAATAGTTGGTGTGAGGTGGTTGGGCAAACAAAAGGATGAGGGAATGGTGACAGTTTTTCCCTTGCACAATTTGTCTTGTTTTGAGGTTTTGATGCTTTTAGATTAGTATTTTCATAACTCCTGTTGAAGCATTCTTTTTCCTGCTTTACTCACATCCTTAGAGTTATATAAAAATTTCTCCCCATTCTCTGATGGGCATTCTGATTAAATCCAAACATTGGAAAGAAAAAAGATGGCAAAGAAATGCAGAATTGGATAAATATTTTGTTTGAATTGTTTCCTGGCAAATATAAGGAAATGATCATAAATTTTGAGGCCAAAGCTCATTTTATAGCAAACAGGGGGGGGGGGGGTAAATGGCCAAATGGATGGCTCAGAGAGCCACAGTAGATTATTTTATTATGAGCAAACTCACGCTGAAAAACTAAATCCTTTTGAAAAAAAAAAAAAAAAAAAACTAGACATAGAAATTTGAAATAAATAAATAGAAATCAGCTGTTTTGATCACTGCACTTGATGAAATGAAAATTCAGAGCTGAGGAAATGATGACTCAGAGTCAGAGAGAGAAGTGTATAATGGCACAAGGAGAAAGGCTTGAGAGCATGAATGAAGACCAAAAAGGGGCTAGACTGTTAGCTTGTGGGGAGGAAAAAAGCACCACACTACAAGAGACTCATTGGTCTGAGGGAAAAGGAATAGAGGACTTCTGTTTTTGATTTCTTAGTTTTTCCAGAATATATAAGCTGTTTGTGAATGGGGACAAGCTGTGGGACAGAAGTCAAAGTGCATATGCAGCGGGAAAGAATGGAATGATTGTCAGGTATGGAAAAGGGGGAAGAAGAGAGAGAGATCCATGAAGTTCCAAAACTACTTGTGCAAGTACTTAAATAAAAATAGCTGATTTGATTGTTGTACTTGTGCAAGTACATCAATTAAAACTGCTATTTTGATCATTGTAATTGCACAAGTATGGCAATCAAAACAGCTTTTTTGATTGCTATACTTGTGCAAATAAAGCAATCAAAAAATATGTGCTAATCAATTAAATGGTGGGCTGCTACGCTATTTGAAAACTAACTGTCAGCATAGCGGTTTTTTCATTTTTCAGAAATTTTGTAGTGTTGGCTGAAGCTACACTCTACTAAAATAACGTTTAGCGTAGCAAGAACTTTTGCATCAAAATTGTGTTAGATTTGGAAAATAACGGCTACGCTAACAAGTAGCATATTTGTTTTGCTGCTAACACATGTTGAAGTTCCCATTAGCATAGCGGCATCAGAGCTACACTAAATTTTAGCTTTTAGCTGATATTCTTCCCGCTAATTAATTTTAGCTGTTGGCTGAATTGTTTCCCACTACAATATACTCAATTAGTGCATTGTGTTGGCCCGAAGCCAAAATTTTAGAGCCAGCTGAGTGAAAAATCTGAACAGAGTTTTTTGGGTGGATTACATCCCTTTTTTTTACCAATAGTTGGTGTGATTTGGTTGGACAGAGAATGTGGGAACATTGAAAGTTTTTCCCTTGCAAAAATTGTCTTGTTTTGAGGCTTTGAAAATTTTATATTTGTATTTTAATGAATCCTGTTGAAGCATTTCTTTTCTTGCTTTACTTGCTTCCTCTGACGCCTACGCGCACGTATGACTCAAGAAAGAGTGTTTTGAAACACATTGACTTGAAGCTTCCGGTGTGGTAATCCTGTTCCTTCTCACATCACTTCTTCTACATCTTATAACCCATCCATATATTCATCAATATTATTTCAGATTCAAATTCTACGCCCTAATTTACCCCTAGTCACTCACTCAAACCACCCTTGATTTCCTTTTGGATCAGAAGTTATTAGCCTTCATAGCTCTCATAGGTACATTCTTTTCTTTTCCTTTTGGCTTACATCATCCAAGTCATTATTATTCAGTAAAGCGCTGCAATGGGTAGAAGATGCACCCCCAATCTACTAGTTCAACATCATCATCATAAGGGAGCTCCAGAAGAACTCACACTAAATCTTTCCGCAATGCCACAAAAATACATACTAGGAAAAATAATGGCACATTGACAGAGGGATCCCCGCAAGGCCAACATCATCTCGTGGCATCCTCTAAAATAATAGGGATAAACCATCAAGCTTTGGCTCAATTCTTACAAAGGGGGGAAATTTATCAAGTAAGACAGAATAAAATCTGGAACCACGAGTACCTAGTGTGATTCAAACCAGCTTAAATATGTTCCTGGTAGAACAATTAGGATAACTATTGAGGCAAAGCACTGCATTGCAGACCATGATTGTTTAGGTTAAGAATCATCCTGATGAGACTGCCAAACCTAACTGTAGATGTACTTAGTCCAACTGTATTTCTCTACATTGTTCCCTCATACATCTTCATTTGCTTTGTCAATTTCATCACTACTCACCCTTCAACAGCTCGGGGTAGCTGTTTACCATTGTGCAGGCTGACATTTGTTTTTTGTTTGTAGCTAGCTGATGGGTGGAAGGTTAGAATAGATGGAGAGGTTGCCTTGGATTTGTTTTCATCAGTTGAATCAGTAAGTTGGCAGAGATTGCATGTTGAGGATTGGTAAATTTGAGTGGTGCAGAGGATGGATGACCAGAGAATGACAAGCAAGTAATTATGCACAATATATATACTGCCAAAAGAATTGGGTGGGTTTAAACCCAAGATTAAATTAGTAGAGTGTATCACATTTTAACTGGAATACCCTCAACCTAAAAAATTATGCTTTCAGTGTATATTCTGAGCAAGGACCAAGTGGGTTGCTTGATGGTATTTGGCCTTGGTTGTGGTAGGCTCTGGCACGGACACTCTGCAGGTGTGCCTCCACCAGCTCCGTGTTCTGTTCGTCGTGTTACTCACAGCACTACTTTGCTGCTTTAAAGTGTGAATCTTCCGGCTACTCGTCCATTAATAACGGGTATTTTTTTTACCTCCTTAGAGAAGCTTGGTTAAGCGTGCTAACTCCTCGAAGGGAGTTGTGTTAAGTTCGAAGCAGCTTCCAATTGCTAATACCACCTGCTGCTTCCCAGCTCTTGTTGTCAAAACCTAAGATCAGAACGTGTTTCTTATCATTTTGTTTTAGAGAATTTACTGCTGTATAGCAATCTAATGTTCCAAAACATCGTGATAGCAGGATCACAATGTGAGCAAGTCTTATCTATGTGAGATAATTTCAATCAAGGTCTTCTTATAATTTGTTTCAAGTAAATGCAGTTATCATGCTTCTTGGATTTGCAATCATACACCATCGAGGGCGGCTTGCTTCAATCAAGACTAACCGCTCGCACGTGAACACGCCTATTATCCGAAGACAAGATGAAAGGTTTAAGCTCAAGTAAACTTGACCACGGTACATTTGAAGGCTCGATAGCCATCTATCCTGGTTGTAGAAGCCAGACATTCTGGCGAAGATGAATGGATAATGTTCGTTCGAATCAATTTTTCCATCTCTTTTCACGATTTGAATATGGTGTCCATCAGCAACTTCCAGGAATACGACGACGGAATTTTTATGGAATATAAAGGGATTCCTCTCTCCGACTCACATATAATGACTATCTTCCACGCGTGTTGTTCCGAGGCGGGTTTTCTCCCCAGTATTTGGTCGCGGGATTCCCCTGCAAAGACAGCCAAGACATGTTGAAATTTTCGAGATGTTTTTATTGGCCAACATTCTGATAGGATAAAGATTTCCCGTTCTAATGTATCCAGAAGTTATTTCATTATCTTTCGGACGATCGGCCTAACTCGACGCTTTTGTATCTTGAAGTAACCCTCTGCAAACCAACATATTGATTAAAAGCCTTCTCCCCTTCAAACCTTGTGCTGCTAACTTCTTTGGGCTTTATTTCAACTACATAACCCCCAGCTGCAACATGAGACTAAGCTTTTCATCTACGGTTAGAGAGGTAGCAAAGACGTTGGTTTTTTTGGACTTGCTTTTCTCATTCCCACTAGCTTCTAGCGCCCGCTTGGAATCATCGAATGCTCCCAAGCTGGTATTTGCTCATTTTATGTCAGTTGGTTTTTTCTTTGAGTTTATTAACCATGGTCCCTGAAGAAGGTCTCAAACTGAAAGAAAACTGTTTTTTACTTCTTGAAGTACCGGTTTGACAGTTAATTATTCTCGGTCGGATTGGAGCTCGCAATGCAATCTAGCTGCTTCGCATGGCATTGACGCGTTTGCGTTGAACGTGGGCTTGCCGGATGGATGGCAATTGCAGCAGGTCGGCAGCCCAACGTCTTCTCCTGTAGAAGTAGTCTTGATAGATCTCAGCTCATTCTTATACGACCATGGATTGTACAGGTAAAAGACGCGTATGAGGTGGCCGACGCTATGAAGACCACATCCGGAAAGTCATTCAAGCTTTTCTTATCGCTCGATAGTAAGTCGAAGGATGTCACATCAAACGGAATGGGGGATGGACTTTCTCGTTACCGAATGGCAGCTCAAATAGCGCATTTCTTAATCTGCAGTGTCGGTCATTCAAAGTGCGGAAGATGTCACCACCTGGGTCACAAGCTTTGTACCATCACCTGCTCAATTGCGTTAGTCAATCTGCTGTCGGACCATGAGGGTGAGACGTAAACTGTGAGAATAACGCAGGATAACACATTATTCTTTATAGTTATCAACGGGCGACCCTTGGTTTCTACCTTTTCTGGAGAGGCAAATAAGCTCGGGGGAGAGGATCTATCATCTGGATGGCAAGCAGCTTTGAAAGCACCGTTAGCTCGAGCAAACCCCCCGCTCGATGCGCTTTTCATTCCGGCTTGGTCAAGTCTAGATCCCAGTACCGCTGTCTCGGACAATCCGGTAGTTGATGGAATCATGACATGGAACTCTTGGTAGGCCGCGCATGAACCGATTTCGGGCTGGCTCTCTCAATATGCGATCGAGCTGACAATCGTCTGTTCTGAATTTACAGGCCGACTGGCTCAGAGAATACCACTACGCTAGATGACAATCAGTTTCAAACAAATGCTAGAGATTCGCAGAAAGTAAGCCTAAATGTAAATAACGTTTCTCTGTGGTTAATTTTCTGAAGCCAGTTCCAATTTTTTTTCTACACAAGCTTTATATGGCGGGAGTCAGTCCCTGTTTTTTCACCCATTATAATGACAAGAACTGGATTTATAGATCGGTAAGCACTCAATAGTCGCGCCTCCAAGGGATTATTTTTGGTTTAATGCAACGATATGTTATCTTTAAAAATTGCGCTTCCACCATCAGGATGACAATTTATACATTAGTCGGTGGATGAAGTTAATGTCGATGCCTGACCCACCCGATTTTATTCAAATCATTTCGTGGAATGACTATGGGGAATCGCACTATATTGGGCCTATAGCGGGAAGTCCACCTGCTGGTACTACCTGGCTGTTAGTGATCCAAATGGGTATTCTAACTCCTACTAAGAAGCTCACATCCTGTTACCTCTAGGGACGGTTTCGATCACCAAGCGTGGCTCAAGATGTCAGACTACTTCATAAAATGGTACAAGACTGGAGCCCGACCAACAATTGAAGAGGATACAGTTCACTTCAACTACCGAACTCATTCAATTAATGCGATAGCTAGTGCGTATGTTTCGCTGAGGGGCAGTTCTTCATCCTAGTGTAACCTCTCTGATTGTCAGCTCTGTCTTATTGTTTCACTTAGCCTCCGACACTCTCCCGCCGCCGACCAACGCATCAGTTTCAGTGGATGCAATCTACGCCTCTACCTATCTGTCTGCTTCATCAAATGCCACGGAATTGCGCATCAGGATAGGAGATATGCAGCAGTCTTTCAGCAACATTACGAGATCAGAGGTCAATACCTTCACTGCCCCATGGAATGGACACACCGGGAAAGTCGAAGTAGCACTACTCGACAATACTGGGAAAGAACTGATGAAGAAACAAGGAGATGTACCGATCAGTAATGACATTAAAACTTACAACTTCAGTAAGTCTCCCCCAGTTCATGATTCCATGTACCAGAACCTAATCACTATTTTGTCAGATTACGCGGCAGCTATCTTGAGTAAAGATGCGTCGGATGCAGGCCCTGCCCTGTTACCAAGAGTTCCTATGATAATATCATTGTTTATCTATCACATTTTCTTATATCAGATGTGGTAAACCTGCAATTCCAGGTGATGTTTCCTCGGTTAAAATTCACATAGAGCACTGACTTGTATTACTCGCCAAACAAAAAATTATCGTTCAATAAGAGTTTTGAGATCTTTTTGTCAAAATAAGCATACATCATCAATGGGATATCTCGCATCATCGTCACTTGAATACTGATCCTCAATGGAGCATATGTCATTTTCTTTCAAGTTGTCAAGCACCGACTTGAAGGAAACGCCTACTTTTTATTCAATTGCAGCAACGATGTCAACTACTGCCGCCTATCTGATTATCTGCTTTGCAGTCCAAAATATGTTTGGAATATTGGTCAGGGTTTGTGTGTCTCCAACCCATTGTGCAAGCTTGAAAATGACTATGGTTTCTGTCCAAGTTGTATTTCAAAGCTCGCAATACCAAAGGGTTGATATTTATCATAGGCTAGAGCAAACTTGCTGTCGTCATGTTCATCGCTGAATCGATGACATGATTTCATCCAGCAAATCAAATATCTATGTTGGCCTGGAATATTTAAGCTGAAGTTTTCATGGGTGTCAAGTAATGATCAAACAACTGTGTCTCGTGTGGGAACTTGACTGGAAAACATGCAACTGGAAGTTACATGATCGGTGTTTGCGAGCTGTCTTGTAGCCCACGTCTGGCCAAAAATCGATTACAAGAGCTTCAAGTGTCGAGTGACCTGTAAAGCAACGACGGGTCAAGTCAACAGGTGTAAGTTCAACGTTTAGATGTGTGGGCTCACTTGATTAATCAGTCCTACAGGGCCTGGACCAATTCCCAGCACTGTTCGACTGCCTGCAGCGATCTGAGTTCTTCCTCTTTGAAATTAAGCACCAATTTCAGTTTGGGTTGCTTCTACTTGAGCTTAATAGAACGAACTGACGCATCACAAATATCTTGAGCACAGAGTCCAAGACTCCTTGCTTTGGCCTTCAGTAGAAGCATTTCGTCCTCTTCCGTGCCGCACTCCGTCTTTTCGATTTTCAAGGCAATTTTTGGCTGTCCGCTCCTTTCCCAATGTCGGAGTAAAGCGGGGTTGGACTTCTTCAACGTCTTGTAGCAAGCTAACGTCGCATGGCTATAGAAGATGGTAAATGGACAAGGTATGAATAAACAAGCTTTTTTGAAGAGGTGTTCATTCGGGATTGCTCGCCTACACTGCGCCGCTATTTTTCCCTTGGTCATCCCTAAATCGCCCCGCACAACAAGTACCTGCACACATATCAGAAAAGGGGAATGGCTCTGAGTCCACCAACCAAGGATAAAACTGCAGAGTGACCTACAAGTTTACTTTCCTCGCTCCAGTTTGGCTGGACAGATTTCAGATCGGCTTCATCATGGCTATCGAGATCTGATTCCGAAGAGCCCCCTTGCCGTTTCTCATTCCGCCTAGAGTCATCATCGCTATCGCTGTCGGTGCGGCGTGAATTTCCAGAATTTCCTCGAGTGTATCCCAGTGACCTTCCCAAGCCGACCCAATATCCAATGGTAAGCGACGAGATTATTAATGCCAAGTAGGTAAAAGCTGGCTCTGGTATGACTTCTCTTTTTCAAGGTGAGGGGAAACGATACCGAGTTGTAACAGGCTGATCAGAACATGGCGAACAACATAATCATGTATACTACACTGACCTCCCGGGGTAGACTGAGTCATCGTGACTGGTGTGTAGTGTTTGCCGTCGGCGCGATTGTCGAGAGCATGTCCATAAACGAACACTGCGCGCTGAAAGATTTGAGCTTGCGCGACAGTAGTGCACCAGGGCATCTCGTCCCGCGCAGGAAAACAGTTTTTTTTTTAATATTCATTTCCTCAGGAGATGAAAATAATTTTCCAGAAACGTGGACCAAAACCATCCTGCTCCTCTATCCATCAAGCACACATATTTTTATCCATGACCCACCAGCTGTTTCAATTTTCTGTAAGAATGATCACCAACAATTTCCACCAGGACAAATAAATGATGACTTGATGTAAAGTGAAATACAAGAGTGGACTTTGTGATCAGTGATGTTTTCTGGTTTTCATGGAAGCACTTGCCACTTCTTGGGCAGCAGTCATTGAATTTTATCAAATCATCTTGATACTTGTTGGGGCCAGAGTAGCTTGCAAGTATCTTGTAAGCCTATGGAACACCTGTGAGGCATATTACAGCCATGAGGGGCAAGAAAAATACATGACATTCCTACTAGATGAAGTCAGGCCCCAGATCTTCTGAAAATTTCCTGCATGGAACACACAATGTTTGATGATGGTGTGAACAAACTAATGATGGATGGCTTGTTCCTTGAGAACAGCTAATCTGAGCAGGTTCTAATTTTCCTGAATATTTTTTTTCCAAAGAAACATGATTTTTCAGACAGCATTAAAGTCCCGCCATGGTTTTCTTACAGCTTCCAAGTGAGGCTTTATTTCCAAATTTTTGATTTGGTCAAGAAAGTATTGTGCCACCTAACAAGTTAATTAATTCGATCTTGGTCTTGGATATCTAATTTGCATATATATTATGATTCTAACCAATTGAAATTGAGAACATAATCAACATTATTCCTTATACAATCAAATATCTCAACAGTCATCCATTTGACTACCCTCAACATCAACCTTCAGAGCTACTGAGCACTGATAAACAAGCACAGTTCTTAAACTAATAAATACTGCTGATAAATATCTGTGTTTGCTTTTATTTTAACTCACATCTGTATTAGGGGGTATCAAATATTACCAAATCCACCACTATCTAATCAACCGGTTTTGAAAATACATCATTTTTAAAAACCATGGATATCTATACAAAAAATGGGTCAGAATTCCCAAAAGTGGAATTTTGTGGAAAAACATAATTCACTGGTTATATTACTAATTGTGGATTTGGTCATGTTTGATATCCCCTATTGAAATATTCTTGTACCCCTTTAGTCCCTTTATCCTCTCTATCATGTTTCTCACAATGATGCAGCTCACAATAAATGTAAATACAAGATCTTTGTATATTTTTGTTTCTCTCTTTCATTATGCTTATTAGGGGGTATCAAATATGACCAAATCCACAATTATCTAATCAACGGGTTTCACCAAATCCACAATTATGAAACCAGTGGATAAAAAATCCAAATAATGCCATTATTTGCACTAGACGTGTCAAGTATCAACAACAAAAACCCCAATATAATTACAAAAACCACAATCCTCCACATTTCAACCAATCAAAACTCAGGATCCAAACTTGCAATATACAACCCCAATACAATCAATAATCCTCCACGATTCAACCCCAACCAACAATAAATCGTTGCCAATACAACTCCACCCAATCACAAACCCAAACTTGTTCTTCAGTTTTCCTCAAAAATTGGTAAGTTTAGTAAATTATAAACTTGCTTGCAGAAAAAACATTAATCAATCATTCCCTGATCCCAGAACAATGCCTATCAAACAAACAAATAAATTCATCACTGGAAAAGGAAAAGTGATACCAAAGAAGTCAGCAAGCAGGAAGAAACCCATCAAGAAGCAAGCATAACATGTCTCTGACAATGATACAACCGCAAAAACTTCTGCTCACCTAAAGAAGGATGACTTCCTCATAATCATTGACTGGCTCAAAATCCAAAAGAATTATGATTTGTGCTTTGGAACTGGTAAGGCACTGGCGGTCGGAAGGCCAGCCAAAGGGAGGATTAATGGATTTGAGCTGATGGCAATCAATCTGAGAAATCAATCCCCTTCACAAATCAATCTAACCTCCAGGCAGATGAAAGATCGTTTTAACAGCTACAAGGACAAGTACAAGAAAACACATACCCAATCCCTCTCCACTGGCTTTGGACTCACCGAGGAAGACCAATCGGCAGTCATTATCACCATTGACGAGAATCTCGACAACTTTTGTCCATATTTCCATGCTATGCATCAGCTGATGGGGAAGAAAACCGTTTGTGATGCCCTTGTACAAAGTCAATGCTCAAAACGGTGAAGAGAGCTCTGACTCATCTGGTCCCAAGGACAACAACTTGGACAAACATTTTGAGAAAGATGACTCAGATAATGTATCTGTGGATTCCAATAACTCTAGAGCACCACTTGTAAGATTGATCAGTTGTTTCATTGTCTTTTTTGATAATTGCTAATATATTCAATATTGACTTAATCAGCAATCTTGGAACCTTTAGAAAAAAATGAGAATAGGTCTGAAGGAGTCAGGGACAGTGAAGAGGTGTGTTTGAATTCCTTTTTATTACTTATGCAATTTCTTCTTCAAACAATTCACCTTGCCACTAAATAATTTCGGAAGGAGTTGGACCTGCCAGTGTTTGTGAAACAAGTCCCAAACTTGAGAGTCCTTCCCTCCTTCCTCCTCACTGACAAGCTGAGCCTTCCCAAGATCTTGATGAAGAGCACACCGCCAATGGATGTTACAATTCATCGAGATCTTGGACTGCACACAGGCATGTCAGCTTGGATTGGGGAGAGAAGGGGTCCAAGAGGTCTATTTGAGGTGCCAGTACGTGAGAATGAGTTCCAAACTTGAGAGTCCTCCCCTCCTTGCTCCACCCTGACAAGCTGAGCCAGCCCAAGATCTTGATGAAGAGCACACCACCAATGGATGTTACAATTCATCGAGATCTTGGACTGCACACAGGCATGTCAGCTTGGATTGGGGAGAGAAGGGGTCCAAGAGGTCTAGTTGAGGTGCCAGTACGTGAGAATGAGTTCCAAACTTGAGAGTCCTCCCCTCCTTGCTCCACACTGACAAGCTGAGCCAGCCCAAGATCTTGATGAAGAGCACACCACCAATGGATGTTACAATTCATCGAGATCTTGGACTGCACACAGGCATGCCAGGTTGGATTGGGGAGGGAAGACGTGCAGGATGTTGAACTTTGCAGCTATTTGAGACAAGAAGTTCTTGATGGTTAACCCACGCCTTGGTTGATATTTGTGGTTTCCAGCAGATAATGCGCTCTGGGATTCCCACCACCATGCAATCCATATCTGTGAAAAAAAAATAGATCAAGCACAATTAGAAAAATTTACATAGCGTTGAAACTGGCATCCATTGGAGCTTCTCCGGCTTTGGGGGATCCCTGGACTTCATTAGCTTCTGCAAGCTTGGTAAGGGAAGACTCATGCTTCCAAGATTTCAAAACCTTCTGTAAGAATAGCAACGACCAACGTGTTGCGTTCAGCAGTAGGCAAATGCTTTCCAAATCATGTAGCAACAAAAGAAAGGACAGACCTTGAGCGTTTTTGGTAGACTGTATGCGTTCAATTAAGAGAGGCGAACCCAGCCTTCAAAAATCCCTTAACAAACTTAGCTTCCTCGGACTCGACAAGACTGAACGCGCGTCCTTGCTCGTTCGCCCGCGCCGTCCGTCCCACTCAATGGACATACTTCTTGATATATCCATCGGGTGATCGCATGTATGTCATCACTGCTTTGTAGGCCTGGTTCCATATTTCTAGGAAAGAGTCGTCCTGTAATAAGACATGAGACTTGAGGATATATTCATAAAACGAGTTGATCCCAGCGCCGATACTTGAGACCCCATACGACCAATGCTATTTAAACAGCAAGACACACACATACCCATGTGATGATAGAAGGCGAACAAAAAAGTTTCAGTGAGCGCTTGGATAGCTAAGAAGGGTGTGATCTGGGCCCACACCAGTTTGTATGTCAATCGTGTTCCCAAATAGGTTGATTGATGACCGTCGGTCCCATAAGGCATAGAATGCTTTCTTGGCAACGTTCTGTTAGATGAAAAGATGAAACCGAAAGGGAGAAAAAAGGTCAGGCTGAGAAGAAAGATTAGTGAAGACTGTATCTGGGGCAAGGAGAGATACTTCATAAATCGCGTCGCCAATTAATCTGGAGAGGGTGGCGAATTCTAGGAGCAATGAGCCCGCTCCAGCCGTGCAGGTGTCAGTACCTTCTCCTGGCATAACGCCACGTCTCAGATTAATCTAAACGAAAACCGGGGAGGAAGGGTGAAATGAAGCGGGCTTTTAGAGTGATTAAAGGATGATAAACAAGAGGTAGTTCGAGGATGAGGGGAGGACTAACTCGAGCATAAGGGATACCAGTAGGAGAGTCCTGGAAGGCGGGTAACATTCGATCGGCTAGATCTTGGGCCAAGACGAGTAACTGATCATCATATTCTTCGATCTGATAACCCCAGAGATTCTCCGGGTCTTTCGCAAACAGATGGCCACTCAGAAGCCCCCCTAGCACCCGGATCGTCGTCTCAAACACTTGCACTTTCGAGTCCAGATCGAAGCTCAGTATTTGCTCAATTATTCTCATGATCGCTAGTCAAAAGTTCTCTTGGTCCGTAGGGCTACAAACGTGTCTATGGTGTCGATCAAGGTCATTGAGAAATCGCCTAACACATCATTTGTTTCGTAGTTGTTCCTTCGGAGAAATGAATAAAATAATTTTGTAGTATTGTCGGATCAGTTTTGGTCACTTGGTAGAGTTTTGGGTGGCTTCGTTGTCCGGAATCAATCCAATCACAGCGTAGATCCACAGAACGGTCATATGGAATTGGTACTCACGGGTTTGCATGATTGTGTCCCATTCCTTGACAAGATAACGGCCGCAGCTAAATAGAAGACCAAAACAAACCACACCCTCATCAATTTTGTTACAAAACTTTGGCAATCAAAACATACAGATTTATAAAGGGTGCGTATGTGGTTGATGATCTTACTTCAATATCCGGGTAGGCGTGTTTCATGTAATTATCAAAGCCGTGATACCACGTTTTCTTGACTAAATCCCTAAAAAAATCTTGCGAACGATGTTAGAAAGTTGTATGAGGTGCTATGCAGGATGGACGATTCAAGTTGAATTAATTTATTTACCTGAGTTCTAATTTTTGCTTGGATGACATGAGACCATCAGATTGGCGAATGAGTATTGAGAGCAAGACGATTGAGAGAAGCCAGCCAAAGGGAGAAAAATCAAGGGCCAGCAGTAGCCGCCGCATTTGAACTAATAAAATTTAAAAAAAAGACAGAGGAGAATGATCCCCGACTCGAATCTTAGTAAGTAAGTTTGGACCAAAGGGGGTTATTAGTGAAGGGGAAAGATTTTACCTAAAACTTGCTGCTGTTCGAGCTGAAGCTTGGAGATGATATCGCAACTAGTTGTGCTTTAACTTGGCGGAGTCCATGGAAGCAGATAAGATGTATGGTTGAAAGTTGGAGGTGTATTGGTGACCAGCAGGGCTGCAGGAATGACGGATTTGGAAGTGACGGGTTTGGATGATATATGTGGGTTTTTGTGTTTCCCGTGTTTTCAAAACCCGTTTGGTTTTGGGCTACCCCTTTTTGGAAACCCGTCAATTAGAAAGTGTGGATTTGGTCATTTCTAATTGACGGGTTTCACTTACGGGTTTGGTCATATTTGATACGCCCTATTGAAATCAAATGATTTTAATACTACATAAATCAGTGATCCCTGAATTCACAAGCCACACTCCCCTTTCAGAATAACATACTCTCCTCTCACTTGCAACTTGTACTACCCTTGCTACAGGATTTCCAAAATATATGAAAATTAATATTGATTTGTGTCAAAAACCAGATATAACCTCACAAAACCCAAAATATAAAGCTTTGAAGAATTTTTTAGATGTCTGTAATGCAACCAACTGCAGAAATGATGCCTTTTGAGGAAGAGAGATGAGTTTATATGGGAAGGAGGAGAAAATCTCAAGGCCACCGATGAAGACAAAAGATGCCCAAAAAGGCCAGTCAGCTAGCTTGTGGGTAGGAAGAAAGCTCTGCACTATAAGAGACTGGATGATGTTCTCAGGGAAATGGTGCAGAAAAAAGAGGGCACATATTTCTTCTCTATCTAAGGCATATAAACTATTGTGACTAGGGTACAATATGTGGGACAGGTGTAATGAATATGCATCAGGAGGAAAGGAAATGAGTGAAACAAAATGGAAAGGGAAGGGAAGAGGGAAAGAGAAATAAAATTCCAACACCAACCCAACATTCAGAAGAGGAGTTATTTGATCAAAGTGCAAAGGAAAATGGATAAGTCTCAAGGATAATTTTCAAGTATTTCTTAAGGATAAATGTTAGTCAAAGGATTTCAAGGAAATCTTTTAGTGAAAAGGCTATGAATGAACCCAAGGAAGTTAGTTATACTACAATCAAGGTAATATTTGACTGGATTTAGTTATACCACAATCATGTTGATGTTTGACTGTAGAAATGTTTTTATATTGATTAACTGAGGAAAAAAAGAGAGATGAGAAAGTACAGCAGGATTTATAATCAAATAACTACTACTGTTGAAGTAAGGTGTTGGATGAAAGATGAGTCAAAGACTAATGATTACACATTTACTTGGTGTTAGACTTACAAATCATAATCAAAGAAAAGATTGTAATAAGAGATGAAAAATAAAATGAGTCATTTATGAAGTGCTTTTAGTATGAGGTTGAGGTATTACCAAGGTGATAAGGTTGATTACAAGGCTGTTGAAGAGTCTTAAGCACCAAGCTGAAATGTCAAAGTGCTTTTGAGCTAATCAGGAAATGGTTGTTGGATTGCTTTGAGGATAATTTTGAGTCACCAGAAACAGTATTTCCTAGATTTGTAATGCTTATTTGAGTAAGTTTTGAATTTTTTTATTGAATGTCCACTTGAATTGAGTGTCACACAAAAAGTTAAGTTGAAATGTTTGAAGCTGAGGATGCATTCAAAGTTGAATGGAAAAGTATTAAATGTACTGCATCAGGATGATCCAAATTATTTGCAGAATGACAGTTTTCACCCTCCCAAAAACTGTTTTATTGCATATGTTTCTGTATCCAGAGGAGCCTATCCACCTGCCAATCTGCACACAAGATTGAACTATAAAAAATCTGATGAATTTGTGCTCTCTGCATACTTTGGAATTACATCCAAAGTCAAGAAATCATTGATAACCTTTCTGAAAACCTCAAGCAAGATGCCCAAGCAGTTTCACATTCCTGAATTTCCCTGCAGCAATTACTCACCCAATTATTCTGGCAGTGCTAGCACAATTCAGCTGCTATCACCTGAAGGAGGGTTGCCCATTGGTTGTTTATCCAGATGTATAACAATTTGGACTCAGTGATTTTCACCCTGGGCTTATTTCTGTCTTTCTTTGGTTGTGTTGGCTTTTTATTTGATGGTAACATTGTAGAAACCACTTTTGGTGTTGAGGATTGTAGAAACCACTTTTGGTGCTGAAGGAGGCAAAAGAAAGTCAAGAAATTGCAGAGCATTGAAAAGATGAGTTAGATGGTTGAGAAGGGGATTTCCAAAAGAATTGCAGGATAAATGAGATGGTGCATATTATTTTTTGATGTCAATACAAGTGTATAGCCCCCAATTTTGGGGAAGCTCTTTGCTGAGAGGTTGATGGTGACTTCCAACATGGATAGGGATGGAAATTGGGCGGGCCTGCCAATGGGCAACCCAAACCCGGCCAGGTGCGGGGCGGGGTGCAGGTGGACTTTTTTGGGAAAATTGAAGAGGTGGCCCGGTCCACCAGACCTGCAAAAAAAGTTGGGCTGGTCCGGAAAGCCTGATGGGCACCCGCAGGCGCCCCCTGTACACCTGCAGGAGATATACTACTACAGTCTAAAACTTGGGGCTTGCACCAAGTCATAATCCAGATTCCAGATATCCAGCAGCCAACACATATCCCGAGTCAATCTCTCCCAACCAAGACAAAATTGAAGTTCCTCCTAGTAATGACCTGGAACAAAATGAACCAACACCCAATCCTCGGACTCCAGCGCCTAGAAAATCCCAAGAGGATAATCCATCCAAGTGGCCGAAGCTTACCAGCAGGGTTTGGGATCATTTCACCAAGATTTTTGGTGAGTGATCATACAGATTTTTAGAATTCAATTAATCCAATGTGTTTTTTTTATTCTGTTTTATTCTTGGTTACAGTAGTGTCAGATATGTGTATGAAAAACTGGCTTAATTTCTATTAATAAGGCAGGTACTATCACTGTGCTGAAAGGTTATCTGAATAAATATGTATTTTTATTCTCTCTATAGTGTCCAAAATATGCACAGAGGATAACCTAAAACTACTTATAATTGTAGATACAATAGTTAACAGTGTAGGGTTGGCTATTCTTTGTCTTTTTGGGTAAGATATAGCAATAAAAATTTCTATTAAGCAGCTGGCAAGCACTTAAGCTGATTGGCTACTGTCAGAGGTGGTAGTCTTGCAGCAACTTCTTTATAAGGAATAGATCAAGGCCAAGGATGGGGAATTCTAAGGTAAATTGAGACTAATTCCAGTAATAAAAGGTTGGGTTGGATAAAGGGAATACACTACTCTAATAGTAGGAGGAGAATAATCAGGGTACATACTAAAGTGGTTGGGGTGAATATGCTGAGGAACCAATCCTAGGCCAGAAATGGCCTCCTTTTATGTTCTAGAGATCCTTTGTAGAATGTTCTAGAATATTATGTTAAATTCTACTCTAATGTATTACAATTCAAATGTACTGTCACACTGCAACTCTCAGTCTCAGCCAAACACGGCTCAGCATTTCCTTATGCATCAAACTTTGAATGCAAGACTCAGCTTCAAACTTTCAAGGACCAAATGTGTGACACCTAATCAAAGGGACATTCAAAAATCATTACCCAATCCGGTCCCTGACTCAAAGATTTCCCATTCCAGTGATTCAACGGCTATTTGACGCTTATCCAATAACCCTTACTCGGACTAGCTCAAATGCCTCAACCCTCAGCTTGGCGCTTAACCTTTTCAATCAAGCCTTGCACTTACCCTTTACATCACCTAGGATTTCTGTTTCTATCTTCAAAACAATTGTCATCTTATCAGTTATGCTTTTCATTTGACTTTTTTCAATCACTTGTGTAAATCTAACTCCAAGTACATACTTTCTTTACCCATCTTCACACAAAAGCCTCATGTCAATATTTGTCTATAAAAGCAATTGTAGTTTCTTTACATTTCCTTTTTCCTCACTTAATTAATGTAACATTGTTTTACGTTACCTTCCTCAATCAGCCATCACCCTGATTACTCTGAGTCTTGTTTGAGCCCAGTACTATTCCGTAAATCTCATCTTCAAAGTTATTTTCAAAGTTGTCTTTGAGAATACTTTGACTTGAAGATATCCTTGAGTTGCTTCAAAGAATACCTTTGAATCATCTCCCAGTTCCCTTTGCGCTTTGATCAACCAAATCCCCATCTGTCCGTTGGGTTGGTCGCACGACATGTACTATGATGTAATGGGAATTGTTTTATATTGATTACAGTATTTTCTATTTCCCCATGACCTCATGACATGTATGTTTAACCAATCACATCATGGGACAATTCTTATAATAGAATAATACTGGCAAACTACCACACACTTATGTAATTGCTTTCTTATTAGCATAAATTCAAGTTCATATAATTAGGCACATATGTTTTATTGTCTCTCAGCTTTTATTACAATAATTATAATCTATATTTTTACGGTTATTCCATCTCCTACTAAGTACCTTCTGAGATATGGTAAAGTAATAGAAGGAGTAGGAATTTAGTGGTGGTTTGAGGGAGGTACCCCACCTAATTTTTTATGACGAGTTGGTTCCTGTAATAATGTTCTAGGATATATTATTATTAGTACAATATTTTATTATTCTTTACAATAAATTCAGTTCTTAGGATACTCTGGAGTATCTCTAGGGATGAAAAGTAGAATCTGATGGCAAAGAGAGGGCTGAGTGTAATTACTGCCAAGCAAATTTAAGTGGCAGCTCATCTTCTGGAACAAAACACCTCTGGCAACATTTGAACCAATGTATAACCAAGGAGGGGGGCATGATCCATGCCAAGCAAGGATGATTGAATTTTGGCTTGGCCTCATCAAAAAATCCAACCCGCAGTGTCTGTATTTACAACCAAGATCAATTGCAAGCATGGCTTGCTGAAATGATCATTCTCCACGAATATCTGTTTTCAATGGCCAAACATGAAGGATTCATTGACTTCATGAGGGAAACACAGCCTCAATTCCAGATTCCTGGATGCAAGACAGTCCGGAACAACTGTGTAAAGCTTTTTAAAGACCAGAAGATAGCCATGATCTATAAGCTTGCAAAGGATGCTCACAATATTGTGATGACAACCAACTTGTGGACCGCAGCGGATCTCACAGGATATATGGCTGTGACTCTACACTACATTGACTTGCACTGGGTATTGAACAAAGTCATCATCAGTTTCCAATCACTCCCACCTCCAAACTCTGCCCAAGAAATTGCACACCGCCTCAGCCAAGGTTTACAAGACTGGAAGCTGGTCAACAAGATTGCTTTTGTCATGGTCAAAAATCCTACAGCAAACACTGCGGCAATGGTATGACTTAAACAATTCATTGATGATCATAGTTTTACTCCTTGCCTGGAGACCTTGGCCCACTTCCACATGTGCTGCCTTGCTCATATCATAA
This sequence comes from Puccinia hordei, assembly GCA_007896445.1. Classification (NCBI taxonomy): domain Eukaryota; kingdom Fungi; phylum Basidiomycota; class Pucciniomycetes; order Pucciniales; family Pucciniaceae; genus Puccinia; species Puccinia hordei. The sequence continues at coordinate 367,249 of RDRW01000018.1, read as the reverse complement.
ATTTAATTGTCAAAGACGGCCTCAAGATTGCCAGTGACACTGTCAATTGACTATGTGATGCTGTCCATTGGCTTCACGGCTCTCCTGCTCATATGGAAACCTTTGAAAATTCCCTCACGGAAGTCAGAATTGATATCCAGAAGAAACATCCTTCTAAGGATGTTCCAACTTGATGGAAATCAACCTACCTCATGATCAAGGCTTCATTTCCATGTAAAGAACCTGTGACTGATTTTTAAATTACTTGATAACAAAAAAGACCAGAAACTAGAACAACAGATTAGACTAAGAATGACTTTGAGAGAAAAGAGAAAATAAGAGACAAACCCTTATAGCTTGATGAAGTATCTAATATAAGTTTTTAAGATGATAGAGACAAGACTATGCTTGTAGATGAACTGAATAGATTAGGGATGAAACATTAGTGAGTCGAGATTTTTTAAGAGAAGTAGTGAGTGAAAAACAAACCCTAAATAAAATAGGTCTTAAGTGAATGGTGATGTTTTTTATGAGAAGAACAGGATCAAAGACTAAGAAGAGACTGAGAATAAAGTGAATATGAGTTAGCAATGAGATTGAAAGAAAGAGTGAAATGCGATGATTGCATTTCTCACCAAGTTGGAAGCTAGTGAAGGCTGTCCAATGTTAAAGCTTCACCAAGAGTTTCTTGAGTTGGGTTGGTCTGAGAGTTGTTGATGTTTTGATGTTTTGATGAGTGACTTCGAGATGGATGAGAGAAGTGAAGAAACAGGAAAGGAGTGACCGGTACTTTTTGAGTTAGGGTATGAGTGAGAATTACAGTGAGGTTTCACACTTGTGTCACAGATGAGGAAGGAACTGAGACACAGATTCAACACCATGCAAGTTAGCCTTCCAGGAACTTGCCATTATTGACAATAAATTTGAAGACTGTCCAACCCAGCTTCAATGGGAGGAACTTGTACTCATGGAACAGTTTCTTGAACCGTTTTACCAAGGTGCAATGATTCTATGCTGGTTGCTTCCTAAGTTCCTCAGTAGGCTGATCAGATCTCTTTCTTCTCCCTTAAGCAACTGTATTATTGAGTGGTACACAATATCCCACAATCAACTATGTGTATCGTGTCATGACAGCTATCAAAACACAACTTAACAAGTCCTTGGAAAACCCAACTCTCACCAGTATTATTGGACCAATGAAGGAGAAGTTCATGAAATACTGGGGGCCCTCAAAGACAATACTTGCCATTGGACTGGTCCTCGACCTGCGCTACAAGATGCACTACCTTTGCTCCAACCTTGAGCAGAACTTGGCAGCTGAAAAAGATGTCAACAAGTTCATTGGCCAAGTCAAGTCTCTCTATTTAGCACTGTGGAATCTGTATGTTCCAGCACCATCACCCGCCAACAACGCCACTAGCAGTCAAAGAATGACCTCACAGAAGAAGAACACCATTGATTGAGATCTCTCAGCCTTCCATGAGTACATGGCTGGCACAATGGAATCATATCAACCCAATTCCCCCATGGAAGGCCAGGAAGCTAGTGAAAAAGCAAGTGGCTGAAAAGTAGCTCATTTGTAATTTATTTATCATTTCTTTTGTATATTACTGTTATGTATATGGTGTAGAAACAACTGCATCAACCCTTCCCCCTCCCAAAATACGATTTCTTTTTTATTATAAAATTTCTGGTTGGGGCCTGTTGTTGGGCCCACAGGTGGCCCACGGGTTGACTCATAAACAGGCTTGGGTTGGGCAGCCATTTCAGTAAAAACTTCCCAGCCTGCCCCGCCCAATAATTTTGCGGCCCAACTTGGGTCTGCCCGCGGGCGGCCCAAGCCCGCCCAATTGCCATCCCTAGACACAGATCAACACCAATCTGTGATCCGTGCCATGCAACCTAGCGGGCCGACATCGACCCGTTAGGTTGCATGTATTGATGCAGTACAAATGGTGCATGGTTTTTTTGGCTCCAGGAGCCTATTTTTGTTAGTTTTATAGTAGATAGTACACCACAGATGCATTCGGGTGCCTCCAAGCCGTCCTGCTAGGCGCCTGGAAGGCGTCAAAATCCCATTCAGTAGCATAGGATTTTGTCTGCCAGGTGTCACCCAGGCACCCAGCAGTAACTCCTCAACTTTGAGTGAGAACCAAAGGCGCCTGGAAGATGACTCCCCCAGGCGGCTTTCAAACATTGTGGATCTTCCTTGATGACAACTGAAAGCCGCCCTGGGAATGCTCAAAAAAAGAGCGGGATTGAACCATGGAGCAGCAAAAAAGGGCCAATAGATCTGCTAACCGCTGAGAGTCAGAGACTGCTTGATAGAGTTATCTGACTTCCAGACATATATTTGTAATGGCTGGTGGGGTTCGGGATGAAAGGACTACACTTCAACAGTCCTTTCATCCCAAACCCCTCCAGTGAAGATGGGCAAGTGACCCCATCAATGATTGGGAAATTGAGCCCATCAGCTCCTTTCCCCTCCTCCTGTTCACTGGAGCTCTATGGGAGGAGCAGAGGACTTGTCTCCAACTCATCAAACTGTTTTGATGACGGCCTGGGAACCACTTTTGGTTTCCAAGGCGTCATCAGAACCTGTTGTGGTTTTTCAGACAACTTGAAAACCAAAAGTGGTTTTCAAGTGGTCCAAAGTTTTTCTCAGGTTGTGCTGAGAACCGTTGTTGTTCTTGAGAAGGCTTGAAAATACACAAACATCCCTGGAACGGCTTGAAACCATCCCAAACTCCTTGGGAATGCCTTCAAGGTGTCCAAGCTGTCAAAAGAATAGAAATCCGTTTGCCGGACGTTTTTTTTTGAACTAGGGGTGCACCTGTGGTGTAGATAGTAGATTATAGTAGATAGTAGATAGGAGATAGGAGATAGTAGATAGTAGATTATAGTAGATGATAAGTCTATAGTAGGAGAAACAGGGTCAGACCTGTTTTTGAAAATGGATGGTCTTTATGGAAATTTGTATGGTAAATCAAGCGTGTCTGGGCACATGCCCAAGTCCCGCTTGGCACTGCGCCAAGGGGGCTTGCGCATGTGCCCAGAGGGCTTGATCTGCCAGCACGCGCGGCCAGCTGATCTTGGCACAGAGCCAAGTCAAGCTTGGCCGACCCAAGCTGTAGGCCAACGACTTCATCCCAATCACACTTGTCAAACGATCATAAGTAATTTTCTTTCTTTCTTTCTATTTTTCTTTTTCAATTCAAAATTGAACTGATGGTTTACTTACATCCATATGTAATAGATGTCCGATTCTGACTTTTTGGATTTGGTTGATTTGGAGCTCAAGGCAAATCAAGAGTGAGCTTGAGCTCTGGCAGCTGAACTTTGAGAGCTCAATCAACAAAACTTCAAACAACAACAGACTAGAAACGCTCACAAAGCGTTGGAAGAAAAACTAACCTACCCAAACAACCGATTGACCCACAAAGCATGAAAACCAAACACAATAATTAAACCTGAGGTCCGAGATCTTATCCGCAAGAATTTTGTTGGAAACGGGATGAAAACAGTCAATGTGATGAATACTTTCAAGGTTTCTTGTCGCCAAGTCCAGAGGATCAAAGCCAAGGATCTGAATCTAGTCAAGACTCATAAAAAGCGGCCTGGAAAGTTTACCGACGAAATGAAGACAGAGCTTCTTCACCAACTGAACCAAAAATCAACAACCACTCTGCCGGAGCTCGCTTGTTTCCTTCAAGAGGAGTTTCATGTGAAGGTATCAACGCAAGCAATCAGCAATCTTGTCCATGACATGGAAATTTTGTGGAAAATGGTGACAAATATCCCGGCTTCATGGAACAAGCTGGATTTGATTGAACAGCGTGCAAACTTTGTCAACCGCCGAGGTCTGGATCTTGGACAAAAAGTCGTCTTCGTCAATGAGGCTGGATTTGATCTCCACTCAGGGAGAAACTTTGGATACTCCTCTGTTGGTACGTTGATTCCTTTTTCACTTTGATCAATCTTTAATCTTTTTTTATTCTAATCTATTAATTTTTTTTTCTATTTTTCTTTTAGGGAAACCTGCAGTGTTGAGCCTCATTCCCAAGGCCAAGCAGGTTACCCTTATTGGGGCATTGGCCAAGGAGGGTTTCATCTATGACAAGCTGTTGAATGCCGATAACACCAAAGCTAAGGGGGTAGGGGCAGATGATTTCTGCCTTTTCCTCTCTAGTCTCGGTGCCCGACTGCCCAACAAAGCCATTGTCATCATGGACAATGCTCCCATTCACCGTGGCAAACGATTTGAAGAAATAAAAAAATCCCTTGACGACTCCAAAGCAATCAAGATTGAATTCTTACCGCCATATTCGCCGTTTCTCAACCCAATCAAATATTCTTTCCATTCAATCAAGTCGTATGTTTGATTGAAGGAGCCACCAAATCAAGCTGCCTTAGTCAGCGCTATCAAAGACGGGATTAATGAGGCAATCACCGCTGAAAAGTCGAAACAATTCTTCTTGCACTGTCAGCGACTTTACCGCTCATGTGCTGACATGCAAGAAATAGCTGGGCCACTCTTGGCCCATCCTGAAAATTAATTTTTTGTTTATTTTCTTCTTTTTCTTTGATAAAAAACAAAAAAACAAAAAAACAAAAAAATTTTCTCTCATAAAAAAAATAAATAAATAAATAAACTACTTAAATATGTAATTTTTTTTCTGCATTTTGAATTTGTTTTTTAAATAAATTTATTTACAAGTAAAAAAAGAAAAAGAAAAAAAAAACAAGTCATGCCCAACCATTTTTTGGCGGGCATGGCACCTTCGCTTGGCTCGGCCCAGCGGAGCTTGGGTCCGACCCACCCCAACTTGGGCAAGTGCCAAGCGGGGGTTGGGACTGTGCCAAGCAGGCTTTGGCCTCGGCCAAGCTGAGTTTAGGCTCGGCCAAGCGGGCTTGGGCAAAAAAACGCCTAACTTGGGCATGTGCCCAGACCCGCTTGATTTACCATATTTTGTTTTTCCCACAATTCAGATGCTGTGACACATGTTTTTTGAAAGAAAAAAAGAAATAGAAAGAAAAAAAAAATCAGCCGGTTATGGTACAGGCCCCAATAGCATAGTGCAATGACTTCACAGTTGAATAAATTGGTAACATCATTCACATTTGCATGATTGATGCCATCATCATCAGTTTGTTCATCTGGCTGACGCTTCTCAGCTGACGTAAGCAAAACCAGGTTTACATATTTTCATGAGAGGATTGTGTCATTTAGGATTTGCCAGGTTGGATGGTAGTCAAGTGAAGTGGCCAACGATTCAAGAGAAAAGAAAAAGAGCTGTCTTTTCAGGCGAGCCTGTCAAGCTTCAAAATAGTGTATGTAGCCATAGACGCTGATTACACTCTGAGAGTGTGTACATGTGAGTGCTTCGGGTCCGTTGCCAAGTTTAAATCAATGGGATGTATCACCACGACGATAAGAAGAAATTCTGCCAGTTTTTAGTACGTTTCTTTACACAAGTTAGTAGCGAGATCCTCTCATAAAAATAGAAACCAATCTAAAACCGAGTAGAATGAATTTGTCGCATTTCGACGAGGGAACAACAGAGTTGATGATCAGTTTTCAAGATATCCAAGATAAAAAAAAATATGCACAGACCTATCACATTCGACCATTAACTCTTTAGCATGTTTAGTCACCTCACTATCCTCATGATTAAACATGACTGCATTAGCCAACATCAACATCAAATCTCTGCGGTATTCTTCAGTAGAGGTGACTTTACCGTCCCTCAACTTTTTGGCGAGGGTGCGGAGATCCATGGGTCTTTTGACGATCGAGGTGTATCCGGGGGCTTCGGACTCCTTGACGGGGTCGCGAAAGATAGAGGAGATCGGGTTGGATTGAACTGACGAATGGGTCTTGAGCATCCGTCTCCTGAACGAGGTCGGGTCACTCGTCGACGACGAGGGTCCATGTCTCGGCCCTGCCGAGCTCACATCGGACGGGAAGAGCGGCAGCTTGGCCGAGTTCGGGGTCAGGTTCGCCGTCGAGTTTCCATCGGTGATCGCCGTCGCAAAAGCTGCTCGAGTACCAGCGAAACCGGGACCGGCAGAGGAAGACCACCAATGAGGATTGCGATTAATGTAACGTAATCAGTCATACATATCTGGCAATCTTTCGATAATATCTACTCACAAGCAGAGTTAGGAGTACCCACTCGACTACCCTCGGCTGAATGGTCATTCTCCAGGAGCGATTTCTTGTGAGAACTCGGCGAATGAGCTGCCGAATGAGTCTCCTCAGGCCCTTTGGCACTCAAATTGGCCCCGGGAGACTCGTGGTTTGAGGGTTTGGTGGAGGTTAGATTTGCTTCGGAGTCTTGAGTTAGCTTCTCTTGGGCTACCGTCGTCTTTTCTTGATTAGGCGTTACTAAATAAAGAAGCACAGTGGAAAGCGTGTTAGACCTCACAATTCACGAATCTTGATAGTGGGTTATGCTGTACACGGTACTTTGGCAATGGCCGTCCGACTCCTTAAGCTTTTGTCTAAAATCTTTGGAGTTTTGGAATCGGAGGGATCTTCATGATCGGACTTGAGTTTTTTTCTTTGTGAGGGTTTATGGTCTGAAGTTTTGGGTTCCGCGGGCTCATTTGCTCCCAGCTCGACTTTACGGCTCTTACGCGTAACTGGTGCACTTGGAGTCGGACGGTCACGCGACCTGGTGAGCTGTTGTACCACCGTTTCGTCGTCATCTGAGGCCGGGCTTTCGGGCGCTTCGGGTGTGCTTGATGAATCGCTGGGGGTTGTCACAGATGCTATATATCCAGAAAAAGTGAGTTGCTAAAATACATAGATAAAAGTACAAATCTCGCTGATGGTACGTGGACGAGCTCACGTTTTTCGGCTTCTTGACGTGGGGTTTTATCGCTCTTCCGTTGAGAAAGACTGGCAGGAGGAGCCTTCCGTTTACGACTTTTAGTGACTTCAGCGTTGCCCAGCGAGGAATCATTCATTTCGGAAGGAGCTTCGCTGCTGGTAGAGGGATCTTGTGCCTCCTTCTTCACAGCACGCTTGGTCCTCAAAATCGGCGATTTTTTCCCGGCGGAACGCCCCAGAGAAACCGGAGCTGCTACTGTGATCATTGACAGAGGAGGTGAAACAAAGGTGCTTGTGAGCTTCTTCACTCCCACTGCAGATAAAAAAAAACAAGGAAGATTCGCAAGACAACTTAGGGACTGACAGCTACCGCCCGTCACACTTTCTTTGTCCACGTCTCTCTCATCTAGCTTCTCCGAAGTTTCAGGCTTGGATGGGCTAGTGGGATGAGCCTTGGATGGCTTTGATAGGCTTACAGGAGGAGACTCGGGGGCCTTTGGAGATTGGACTGGCGGAGCTTCAGTACTACTCGGTTTCTCGGATTCTGCAATCAAACTGAGCTTATCATCCCACTCTCCATGCTCGATAGCTACTATTTCTGTTTTAAGCCTTTGTAATTTGTTCTCCTCTTCTAGCAAAGCCTCTGCAATCGACCTGAGGTGGACCTCGTACAGCTGACGAGCGACGGTTAGGGTTTGGGAAGGGCCGAAAGATTCTTGCTGATCTAGATTCTTTTCGAGATAAATCTTGCAGATGTTCGAGTAAACGTTGGAGCACACCTATTTATTTCCATACACATTATTTGAGAAAGGAGGACAGATAATGTTTCTCAACAGAGGCAGACGTAGAATCGATAAACAAAACTCGGTCTCGAGCTAGTATCAGATAGACACCAATTCATATGAAGCCGCACCGTGGGGTTGAAGGATGTACCAAGGAGCCAGTCTTCCGTCGTCCTTCCCTGCTGGAATCCATGGAGCAACTCGGTGACTTGCTCCCAATCGACCGTCTTCTCGTTTCGCTCGCTAGACTGTGCTTGATGGACGGCCTGAGCGAGCAAAAGCTGTTGCCGGATAGAGAGCGGTGGTTCGGCTTCAGTGGTCACGTTCACTTGAGCCATCGTAGTCGTCGTTCTCGAGAGTGAGCTGCATCCAATGGACTTGAAAAAGAAGAGTTCATTCCGGGACGGGCTCACCACCTCAGCCCACGGCCCGCCCACCTGTGCTCTCGGATTTTCATGGAGAGAAAAAAACCACTCGAGGATCATTTTCCAAAAGCAACGATACGAAAACCAGTAGGATATCATGACCATTGAATTAACCAAGAATAATGGATTTGATGACCTCAAACCACCACTAACACCATGGGTGTGAGTCCCCAGGACAATATAATTTACCGACTGACCTTCGAACTGACTTTGTTGTCTTCTCAGTTCGGATACCATCAAATCGTTTGGCTTCCATCAGATGACCCCCGTTCAAGCACATACAATCCCTCTATTCTTACAGAACAAAGATGTCGTCGTCCAGGTCAAGAAAATTTGATTCCTCTTTCTAAATTCATGTATGCTAATCTCATGGTTTTGGTCCCTTTTGTTATTTGAACCGACCATACAAAGGCAGTTACTGGATCGGGAAAGACTTTAGCATTTCTGATTCCTATTATCGAGCGACTGATTCAGCTAGAACCACGCCCTCATTCCCATATCGCTGCAATAATCATTAGTCCTACAAGGTAGATACACCACGTATGAACCAGCTTATTCCAGCTATACCTTGATGTCTGACAGTTTCTAAAAACCCATTTCATAATTAACAATCCTTTATTCATTCTCAGGGAATTGGCAACCCAAACCTTCAAAGTCTTGAATCAATTTCTCGATAACCGTCCCTCTGCCTCCGATCAAGCCGACTCGTCATCAAACCCTACTGCACCATTCCTCAAAGCTATGCTACTGATAGGGGGAACAGGGGGTCGTTCGATTAAACAAGATTTATCTGAATTCCAAGAGCATGGCGCCAATATCCTCGTTTCTACCCCCGGAAGATTAGAAGAATTCCTGTTCGGTTATAGTACCCTCACCAAGCGCAAAATCGATAGACATTCTGAAATTAAACAAAGAATTCCATTCAAGACTCTTGCCAATTTGAAAAGCTTGGAAGTTTTGGTGCTCGATGAAGCTGATCGGTCAGTCGAGGCGTCCTTATTATCGCACTCATTCAATCTTAACTTCGAGAGAAAATAAAAGCTGATTAAAAAAATTTAATAATGTCTTAGGCTACTTGACTTGGGTTTTGCGCCTGTCCTTTCCAACATTTTGGGCAAGTTACCGAAACAGAGAAGGACGGGTCTATTTTCAGCAACCTTGCTAGACGACGGCTTAACCGAACTGATCAGAGCCGGCCTTCGCAACCCAGTCAAGGTGGTGGTGAAAGTCCAAACATCGCACCAAAACCTGCGGGAAAACGACGCCGGTCCCATAGCTCTGACAAATGAGTTTATTGCCGTCCCAAAAGTTGCTTGGAAGATGCCTCAATTGGTCCGGTTACTCAACCATCTCTCATACCCCGATCCTAAGGAGAAAACCCTCGGGGCCAGAAAATTAATAGTTTATTTTGCCACGTGTGCCTCCGTGGAATATTTCTACAAGGTGTTTTGAAATCACGGATTTTCACTTTCTTTGCAATCTAACGACTCCCATCTTGTTTGCGTCAAACAAGATAATATTTTTACGAGAAAGTGTTAACATGAGTCCTGCCTTTTTGGGATATCTTTAGATCATTTCGGTACTCGATGAATTAAAATCGTTTTCAGTCCATTCACTTCATGGTCAACAGAGCCCAACTCGAAGGTCAATGACCTTTACGGCCTTCAAGAACTCTAATCCGCTATCACCGGCCGTGTTACTCTGTACGGATTTAGCAGCTCGAGGACTAGATCTTCCCGATGTCGATGTTGTTATTCAGTTTGATCCTCCGAAGGATGTCCGTAATTTCTTTCACCGGATCGGTCGGACGGCAAGAGCGGGGAAAAGTGGACGTGCGATTGTTTTACTTCAATCAAATCGAGAACTGGACTATGTTGGTTGGTACAGGCATCCTTTTTCCACTTGAAATATCGTAGATGTGACAAAAAAAACTTGCGGCGCTTTTCGGTTTGCTCTAGGCTATCTGAAGCTCAAGAACTTGCAGTTGAAAGCCCTCCCTTACGTCCGATCACCCTCTGAACCGAGTGAATCGAGTAAGGCAGGATATGAGGGATCTGAAATTACTGCAGACCCAGCTGCTGATAAATTACTTAGTAAAATCAAAAGCATCATCAAAACAGATCGAGCCTTGCATGATCGTGTAAGTAGTCCTCCTCCTTCTTGGTAACGTCTTCTTTTTCCTTCTGATGAACACGCTCAAAAAGAGCTCTTCTCGGTACAGATGAGCTGATTCGCAACTGGATCCCTCAGGGCGTCAAGGCATTTGTTTCATATGTTCAGTTCTATTCAAAACACGAAGCCTCTTATATATTTAAGTTAGACCAGCTTGATCTATTGTCGCTTGCCTTTCACGGATTTGGACTGATCAAATTGCCGAAGATGCCGGAATTGAAGAAATCCCGAAATCACCTTGAGTTAGTTACCCCCGATGGATTCGAGGTGGGACAAGATGAATTCAACGTAAGTACAGTGCTCTTGTAGTCGAAGACAAGAAACTCATTGTGGATCGGATATCTCCAGTGGGCCCAATATTCGTATCTGGATCCCTTGAAGGAAGCTCAACGACAGGAGAAATACAGGCAAGCCACAGAAACACAAAAGATGATCAAAGAGTCGAACGACGCCAACGGCATTGCGACCGGATTGACTACAATAAGTAAACGATCTGACCAAATAAGCACTCCAATTGACAAGAAGATCTTGGAATTGGAACAGAAGAAGTTGCCCGAAAAGGCGGCTTGGTCTAAAAAAATTAACGCCAAGATCTCGAAAGAACAGAAACGATTGAAACGATTAAGGGAGAAGGAAGGAGGCAGGTCTAAAAGAACTAACAAGGATCCGAACTCGTCCGCTAATCAAGATGACCTAGGACATCATGATGATGATGATAGTGATGATGACGAGGGAGAGACAGATTGGAAGGAACTTGTGAAGGAGAAAAAAAATCTCAAGAAAATCAAGCTGGAAATCGATCAACAGAAAGTGATCGATGGTGATCTAAATCAACCTGCCGTTAATTCTTCCGCTGCGTTTGATAAAAATCTAGGAGAATTTTTCATTGGCTTGGCTTGACTGAACCAATTTTTTTCCTTCTTTTTATCCTGTCATTTAGTTAGTTATTCCTTCTAATTAAATGTCAGATTTTGTTGGGTGTGAGACGGATCCAATTCAATCTTTCCTGTTAAAAAAATCTATAAAAACACATCGACTTGACGGAGTTTCCGTGGCATTCTAGCTATTCTCCCCACCTCTTCCGCCTTTGCTTTGTACAATGCGAATGGTCAAATTCAATTTTCCATTAAATTTAGTGTGAAATCATGCAGGCTGAAACAAACTACTGTACCACTCACTTGACTAATTGGCGCCCCCAACTTTTCGTACCACCGACATGCAGCGGAAACACTATTTCGTCTGAGCGTACATTCTTATGGGCGCAACCTCCCATGAGACTTCACATGGCTGTGGTTTGTGAACACTATTGGATTTATAGCCTATGATTCTCCGCTCTATTATTATTCAAAAAAAAAAAAAAAAAAAAAAAACGTCTACCCCCTTTACTACTAGATCTACAAGACTTGACTGTTGATATATATATGTATAGTGGAAGAATAAATAAATAAAACATGCTGATAGCCAAAAATAATCTATTCTGTCGAGTAAGACTGATAAGTATATGTGTATGCAAAAATAGCTGTTAATCCGACGATCGAGATGATATAGGGAGAGAGTGAAAAAAATGAGGTTTGACAGAGATAAATAAATGAATAGATAAAGGAGAAACACCAAGCAAAAGGCGTATCTAATCGGGAACGAGCAACTAGGAACGAACAGTCAATCAATCTCCAGGGAGTTGATCTACTTAACGAGAGTGACGGTGAAAATCAAATTAAGAATTAGATCGACATAAAGTATCAGAAGCAATAAATCTAGTGAGAATTTTAAAGAAACCTTGGGACTTCGACTGGCTTTCATGATGTAAGGAAGAGATGAGATACATGTTTTGGGTCTGTGGAGGTAGCCGTGAGGGGATGGGGTGATGAGGATGTGTTATCAGGCCAGCCGGATCGAGGCAGATGTCGGATCTGTGGATAGAGCTTGTTTTTCACTGCCATTGGTGAGACCTGTGTTCGATGGACCGTGAGAGGAGCGTGGTCGATTGTCTGTATCCCCTGAACCCCCTCGTCCTTGGCGGTTTTGGTAGAGTGTATGAAGCACATTGTTGAACCCTAGACGTCCTGATTCTGCGTTAGTCGAAAATCTGCAATGTTCAACCAGGGCAGAAAGGACAATGTATTCCGCGTTGTTTGAGTTCTCGGCTCCTCGTGGATATCAAAATCGAGAGAGAAAACAAGGCTTGAAATGCCGCTGATGGAGATAAGTTTACCTATCTCGAGCCCAAGCTTCAAGTTTAGATCCCAGAATTCCCCACGATTCGCCGATTGCAAGTGTACCTTGAGCCTGGATGTCAGCACGTTGAAAGAAGCTGCTCGCTTGAGGATGAGAATATTGGTAACGGATTTGTTCTCGGCAGATCAAGATCGACGACATTGAGAGATTGACTGAGCCCATCAGAACCATTGGCGATGGATCGGCTGAGCTGGGACTGGTAGACCTCATTAATTAGTCCAGAAGCAATCAGGGGGCATCGAATTTGGGTCCTTGAAATTTGGAAAAGGTTTGAATCTTATTAGCTGTTCAACCCACTCACACCTTGTAGAATATCACCTCTCGAACGTACTGTTCCTCCGCGCCTCCAACCAACTGCATAAAACAATCACAACCAAGCGGGCAAAAACAAAAGAATGAGATTAGGACGATGGCTCATAATTTATTGGCTTCCGGAAATGAAATAAAATCCATACCTTCATGATCCAACGTGGGGCATGCTGGCGAATAGAGATCAGCCTTTCGGTGCGAAGAGTACCATCAGGTAAGAAGGACCTATCGAGGACATCGACGGATGTGATATGGGTCGAATACTCGTTTGGATACTTGTGCCAGATCCCAATTGCTACTTCCCGCTGGCTTGTGTGAGAGGACCGGAGAGAAGGGGTAGATGATCGGATGAATGGGTAAGATAGATCAAAAGAGTAAGTATTTTACTGAAGAGACCGCCAGACTACCTCAGATGAATTTATCAATTCGGGACTTACGAATGAGAACGGGAATAGATGCTGAGCCGTGAATACGACCATGATGATAACGTTGAGGAGTTAAGATGTTCGGTGGAGGTCTTGTAGGTCTTTCTCCGTCTCGCTTGGGTCGAATTATCTTGTTGGCTGCTCCCAGTGAGTAGTACTCATGGTCGGATGTATCAGCGCCGGTGTTAGTCGGACTCACTCGATAGCGTGACGTCCTATCCCGGGGTATCCGCGTCCACTCAACACGTCCATCTCCAGAGTACTATTGATGACCATCCCCATGCAAATTGAGCCAGCAGCTTCAATGTTAGGGGACAGTGTTTGCTACCCATCATACGTGAACCAGATGCTGGCTTAGAACGTGTCGGGAATGGTGATACTTATCATCATGTCTCTATTTTTACCACCCGTTGAGAAGTGTCCGTCGTCTTGCTCATCGCAGTACATCTACTAGACGACCAAGGATGAGTCTCATTTTTAATTACTTGGATGTGATAAAGTGTTGGTGTAATGACAATCCAGAAAGACGTTCACGTAAAAACGGTTCAACGACAACAAACACGATGTAATGAAGTATGACAGAGAAGTACTATGGTAAGAATCAAAGCAATGAAATTAATTCAACAAGACTTCATGCGAAGCCAGGGGCACGACAGTCAAATTCATATGTTTTTTACCTAGAGCATTGATTGGAGATAATAGTGGGCTTAGGTTTGACTATCTACCATCTCGAGAAGATCCCAGATGCAGCGGAGGGTAAACATGTGCTTGTGCTTGTCCAATTTCCGCGTGCCTCAAGGAGTTTTCTGGCTACCTGAGGAATTGTCGATCCGAGTTTTCTCTGTGACGTGTGGATGTCCAAATATAGGAACCACAGGATGAACATTTAAGACCTCATTTATGGGTACATTGTAAATAATACTAGCATTTGGAAAGAACAAAAATGAAATCCAGGTAGTGGTGTTGATAATGTAGCAAAGATGTGAATGTAAGACAGGCCTCTGATTGGCCATAAGTGATGATTGGTCACGAAGAGATGACAGGGAAACTATAATATACCAGCTGAGATATAAAAGTATAAAAATGAGTGTGTTGGTTGTGCCCGCCAATCTTGGGGGCAACACAAACCTTCTCGTTTAAAAATAGTTTACAAATAGTGCCACCATTCCTACCAATACGCTGATGTATGAGTGGAATGAGATTTGAACATGGGAAGTGCCAGACTTTGCGTTGGGTTTTGTGGAAGTAGATGTGCTGTTGGATACACCCGGTTTCATCAACACCTCACTAGCGTAGTCTGGAACAACCAATTCCAATCATGTCAGTTTTGAGATCCTGTCATCCAAGAACAGAATTAGCTTAACTAAAATTGTACGCGCGGATGGCGTTACTAATTGAGCGCTGTCCACTTCCGCTAAGTAATGGCTTTCCTGAGCCATCCAATAGCTCAACTCGAACATCCCCACCAGTGCCGCTCCATGGTGCTGAAAACGTGGATACCGACCCCTGTTTCATTTGATTGAACGTCTGACTAGCAGTGCCAATAGTTATCCTCAGTTGCTGAGCCGTCGAATCAGGGGTAAGAAGCACCGTAGCATAAACTGCATCTTTTGACACGGTCGCGTTCGTGGGAGGTCCTAAGGGGTCGGTGTCTACATAAAATGCGGGTTGAAAACTGATCAGTGATTCGTGACTTCTGCGTTGACAGAACACATCACTCACCAGCAACAGCTGTGGCAGAATGAGGTCGGTAGTTGTAGTACACTTTGTCTTCAGTAATTGCAGGAGGAGAGCCGGTCTTGTACCATTTGATAAAGTAGTCTGTCATATCTAACCATGCCTGATGGTCGAATCCCGAACTGAGCAAAATGTTGTGTTAGCAAAATTGAACTGCGACTTGTTTGAAACGCGCGTTTACTCACATCCAACTGGTACCTGCAGGTGGAGTTCCCGCAATGGGGCCAATGTAATGAGATTCGCCGTAATCGTTCCAAGAGACAATTTGGATGAAGTCAGGTTGCGTGGGCATGGCAATGAGTTCTTTCCATCTGTTGACATAGAGGTTGTCGTCCTATCGCGCATATCACAAGTCATGAATAAGCAGGTGCCGCGCGTATGAGGCAGATAGAATATGTCTTTCTTTGAAAAAAGTTGAGACTTACTGATTTGAACATGAAATTTTTGTCAGGATAATGCGTGTAAAAGCAAGGGCTAACGGATGCCATGTACACCTGTTCAACAGTTCAGATATGATAAGAACATGTGAACTGGCTGAGAATGTGGTGATTAACGTATGTACCTTGCCATTTTTCTTCGCATCAGCTTGGAATTGCAGGTCTACGGATGTGTCAGCGGTTTCATTTCCCGTGGGCCTAGTTTTTTTACCGGTGAGCTAAAGTCGGCTTCTATTTGCGGCTGGGTAAGACGCGCTCACCAAGCTTTCCAAGTCATTATGCCATCTACAACTGGGTTAGTAGACACAGCGGTGGTGGGGTTCAAGCTACTCCAGACAGGTACGAAGGCAGCCTGCATAGGTGGGCTTAATGCAGCTAATGGGGCCTTCAAGGCAGCATTCCAGCCGCTCGAAAGGTTGGTTCCTAGGTCAAAGGCATGAGGTTCAGGTTTGTAATGATCTATCAATCCAAAACCAGCTGTTTGGACTGACCACCGAATGAATTGTTTTCGCCCGAGAAGGTTGAAACAAAAACTTTGCCTCCGATGACTGTGAAATAATCATGTGGGTTCATCAGCCAATTCTTCGAGTTCTTCAGTCAGCGCATGTGAGGGCACTTACGCAGTTGGGACTTCATTGGTGCAAACTTGGTGACCCAAGCAGAGACCTGATTGGCTGTTTGGATCACAGACACTGTAAACCAAATAAAAGTGCGGTTATCCAGTGACGCTCTGGGAAGAATGTTTTGTTTCACAGAACAACTTACTATCCAAAGAAAGAAATAGTTGAAATGGCTGGCCATTAATTCCAATAACTTGAGCTGCGACATCATATGCCGTGGTGACCTGGTATATATCGACGAGGTCAGTTCACTTGACAGAAAAACATAATTACACGTGAACACATACCTGATCAACTTGCCAGCCGTCCGGAGTTCCTACGTTCAGTGCAAAGGCATCTATTCCATGAGAAGCTGCTAGTGTGATCTGATTTTTCCATTCATCTCGCGTGTAATCGATCGTCAAGCCAGCACTGATGATAAGACATGGTCAATTCGTGATGCAAAAAAGCATCACGCGTTCTCAAAAAAAAAGACACAAACATAAAGTGAGCGAAGACTAGTTTGGGCGTGGCTGTCGGAGGAGCTCGAGTGCTAAGTTGAACGTGTTGCTCGCCTGCGCAAGATTGGAAAACCGCGTTAGACAGAAGGACGTGAAGGAAAGGGAGTGTCCACTTGGTGGTAAACATCTTGAAGGTGATGGCCTGTATGCTGAGCAAAAGTGGTATAATAGAGCCTATTATTATGTGCTGAATTCCGAATTTGTTTCGATAAGATAGGCTAGAAGGTGCTGCAGCAGCTTCCGGGATATTCGAGTGGATAGTAGATCCAATTGATGTTGGGGCAATAAGGACCAGGCCTGACCACCGCAGTGAAATAGGTAGCTATAGTAGTAGCAGAATGATCCCGACCAAGTGGGGACATCTGGTCCATGTAGATTCGCACGTCCCCTTGTTGGGCTTGGATAAACGCACGCTCTCTTTCTCACATACGCCCAAGTATGCCCACTTTCTCTGATTGGGATCGATGGTCACACGGCTTGGAGTCCTGACCGCCTTGCCACTGAGTGTTGTCAAGCTTTCAAGTAGGCCCAGATAGGTAATTTGTAACCTTTTCGACTGGAAGACCCCAACCTTAACTTCTTCGACCATTTTGAAATCCTTTCGGTCGGGCGGGTAGAAGATCCCTCTGACCGGAAGGAAACCTTGCTGGTTGAGCTGGTGCACACGAGCACCTCACCGACTGGGAGGTTTCCTTTCGGTTAAAAAGGTGTATTCCCCTTGTCCAAATCTACATGCCTGTCGCCCAGGTGTTTGTACCTCCTCTAGCGGAAGGGAATTTGTCCGGTAGTCTTTATACCTCTATGAAGAAATGATTTCATTTTTTCTTCCATGTGCTGACCACGGAAGGAAATCCTTCCGGTCGAAAAGGTGGAAAACATCGTTAATCGGAAGGATTTCCTTCCGGATGGGGTATGTTTACGGCTAATTTGCTTCATCAACCGGAAGGATTACCTTCCGATTGGAGAAATACTGAACTTCGTCGAGTTGAGCTGGCAATCAGGATCAAACCGAGATTTAAAGCAAAAAACAGCCGGTATGTACGCGGAAGCCGAGGCATTTGCCTCATGAGGAAGACCCGGGCTGCCTCGCGCGGAGCTTCGGAAACCGTCATAACAGGGTGCGGAAGCCGGGGCCTGTTCCCTTACGCGGAAGCCGGCCTGTTCCCTTACGCGGAAGCCGGCCTGTTCCCTTACGCGGAAGCCGGCCTGCTCCCTTACGCGGAAGCCGGCCTGTTCCCTTACGCGGAAGCCGGCCTGCTCCCTTACGCGGAAGCCGGCCTGTTCCCTTACGCGGAAGCCGGCCTGTTCCCTTACGCGGAAGCCGGCCTGTTCCCTTACGCGGAAGCCGGGGCGGTTCCCTTGCGCGGATGCTGTAGTGTAGAAGGTCTGGAAGACGCACATGTTATTACACAAAGAAACCCTGTTTACTGGGCTGTTTCCTTACGCGGAAGCCGGGTCTCTTGCTTTGATGGCGTCGATAAATAGAGGCCATGGAGCCCATCGAAATATAAGCCATAATCCATCTTCACTGCATACCCCCGAAATAAAATCCCTCGATTTATCTCTAGCGTATCCAATCTGCTCACCTGACCCTCGCTCGCCGACATTATCAAGTTTTACATCTCTCCGGTTTCCCAGCGTCTGTCAGGACAGCTGGGCTTTCAGAAACGAAAGGAATCCCCTGCTGGAAAAAGATATCAACCGCCAGAGCGCTCAAGCTATGTCAGATTCCGAAGCTATGTTCGACTCAGAAGCTGCGTTAGATTGGGAACCTATCTCGAACGAAACTAGTGGTACATTGTCCAATTGGTCAGGTTTCAATGACCTCTCTGAGCCCTCAGAACTGACTCAAACTGGTTCAATTTTTCTCATCTAGCTCAATTAATTGAGAAGTTGACTCTTCTGGCCGTAAAATCTTATCAAATGCTTGATGATAGGTTATGCGTAGAAACCGAACCGGCGGTCACACAGGATGAAATCAACGCCCGAAAAGCTCTCCTAATCCAACTACAAACGTACTTTTTGCCTTCATTGCGACAACAACTTGGTGATTTGCTAGGATCATTAGACCTCGGCGCTCTCCCAAAATATCCAACCCCGAACTTCAAGCATGCCTTGAAGATCATATCGAACCTGGACCCAACCATACTCCAAATCAAACAGACCGTTGAGGCCCTTACTCCGTGGCGTTTAAGGAGACTCACGGCTAGGAAAGACTCTAGTCATGGTCTTGTTAAAAAAATTAGATGCGATCGCCTGACATACAAATTCATTTACTTGATGAACGTCAAAATGAATCGCTTACTTCTAGCTTATGCCAGCTTTCTTAGGAGTGAACGGCCTTCAATACGCCACATGGACAAGATTATGCAGGCTACGGATTCATGCACCCAGGCTATCGATGCCATGATTACATTTTCCCAAAATTCCGAGTTTGATATTCTTCATGAAGAATGGCAGTATTCATTGCAGTGCCTCGATCAGCTTCTGGCGAGTGTAACTCGGAGAATCAATGGTACACATACTTTGCCGGATGCACCCCAAAGTCACCCAACTGAAGTTCCTCCATCACCTCAAATCGTGCCCTTGAAGCCACATTTCATCAATCTTTTCCGGCTGGCTCTTCCGTGCATCAAGTTGGCCAGAATATTCTTAAAGAAACTCATCAAGAAAACAAGTGGTATACCGGTTTTCTTGCTCGATGATCAAATGTGCTCGTATGATCTCGAACGATTGAACGCATCAGTATTATTATTCTCTAAATCTATTCGTATTGTTTTGGAAATCATGGAACTCATGAATGATAGTGATGACCCAGATGATCAACTGGAAATCCTTCGTAGATGGGCCAATGTACCTTCAGAGTACTTCCATTCCTGTTTGGTTACATTGGCTTGCGCTATGGTACCTTCGCCTACTTGGCTTGATCTCCATCCATCCGAAAACCTTTTCAAAACTTTGTTTTTCGACTTGAAGACACAAGTCGATTTGACTTTTTCCGATTTAGAAAATGCCATATTGGATCTGGAACCCAGAATTTCGGAGAACCATTTTTGGTCCTAGCTGCGCTTGAACAGGTTCCTAATATGGATTTATCATTCTGGTCTCTCTAGTATCTTTATTAGCTTCATCTGAACTTGTCGATGTTTATATATTATAATGCTTCTCAACAAAGAGGGCCAATTTTCCACTTGCTTTTGTGAATCAGATGCAGGGGTTTTATTTCATCTTCAGCTATTAGTCACCTGCTACTTTCATCTTTTTCTCCTTAAATCCGTCCGGTTATTTTACCCTTAGTTCGATTGATGTACTTTCGAACTGAGCAACAATGGATTTGTTTTCTGTTACTTTTTTTTGACTTGTTGAATAGCATTCTTTCAATAGATCATGATGCTTCCTTTATTTTTTAAAAAAATATTTGGTGTCCGATAATATTTTTTTCGACCTCATTTTGGTCTGTTTCCTATCACGCTGACAAGCAGACCTTGGATACCCGGGTCCCCCGTACCTTCGGGAGTTTTTCCGGGGACTCTCGGCGTGAGTTCGAGTTGGAATTGGCTGCCGGCATCCAACAACTTGAAACAAGTCCAGATGCTGCAACGGACTATCTTGAAAGCTAGGACCAAAGAGCCAGTACGATCACCACTGCTGTCTATCTCCGCCGCCACTACCAATATCTTCCACGGCGCGGTCCGAATGTCTTCAAGTTTAAAGTTCTCTAGTTTTGATGTCACGTGGGTCAACACGCCGCACTTGTTCCTTGCTTAACACTTGTTGGAACAGGCAGTTTCACCGCTCATCTTTGTGGCCCCACTGTAGAACAACATGGTCAGAACAACTGATCCATAACAATGTTTGGGATTAATTGATCAGGAACCAGGTCTTTTTCCGGTCTGGTCACTCTTTTGCGATAGTCAATCTGAAACCGATTGCCCCGGGTCGTAAGTTGGGAATTTTGGGCAACTTTGCTGCTCATCATGGTCTCTTCAACTTCTTCCAAATCTCATGATGAAGCGTTGACTGTATGGAAAGCATCGTGAATCAATGAATCAATGAACATCTCCCCTGGATAGATGTCCTCGTGATCCCTAAACGAACCGAAGCTAAGCGACTAGTCGATCTCAGTCGAGATGAAGTGGCCGATCTCTTTGCCTCGGTTCAACGAGTGGGCTCGGTGATGGAATCAGTTCACAAAGCCAGCAGTCTTACTGTGGCCATCCAAGTAAGCCATCTTTCATACATAGACATCTACATGCGTCTCTTTGTCCAAGTAATTACATCGCTCGCTCAATTACTACTTTTTTTGGTGGAAAATGACCTCAACTGTTACTCTACAGGATGGCCCGTTTGCTGGACAATCGGTCAGTTGAAAATCGTCCCCATCATCATCTCATGGCGGGTTGAACATATGCGAATTGGTTGATTACATTTCAGGTTCCGCACCTCCACGTGCATGTGATTCCTAGACGTGCGAACGATTTCGTTCCGAATGATAAAGTTGGTAGCCGTCCAATATTATAAATATTCCCTTACCCATGGAACTAGCCACAACCCTTTCCTTGTTTCTTGATGAATGTATAGGCTGAAAAAATCAAAATTTCCCAGATTTACGATCATCTGAATCGATTCGATGGCTCCAACGATAACCATTCTGACAAACAACATCCACAAGTGAGCCAATTAAAAATTGACAATGATGAACGTGTGGCACGTACACCAGAGGACATGCAAGAAGAAGCAAAGTTGTTAAGCCAACACTTCAAAGACTAGATTCCATTGCACATATCTTTATCACAAAACAACATATTTATTCCGTCAAGTCAAGCAGGACCCGTCACCATCACTCGCGCAATGTTTTTGGCCTGCGGTACGCACTCGCACTCACTAGCTCGTCGCAAGTGTCTTGTATCCTACGAAGGTCATTATGATATTGTATCCACTGCAAGATGCTCAATCTGTCTTGCAACTCTCTGAACCGGCATGTATGCCTCAAAAAAAGGAGCAGAGACCTACATTGAATGAATCCCCAGCACTTGGATAAATCGTGAAACTGCTGGGGAAATCTTGGCGTTTCCCATTTATTTTGGAATTTAGTTGTAGTCGAAAAGTTCTGCTGAAGACTCAGGGAGAGGCTGGAGTTGAGGGGGGATGCCACCATCCGGCTTGACACCCTTCCCTTGACCCCGATGGTGGCGTCTTTCTTTGTTCAGAGGGTAGTTTTCGGTCCAGAGGGGGGCTTTATTCCAGAGGGGGGCTTTGTTCCGGGGGGCTCGGTGCGGAGGGTTGTATTAGAAGACAGATCTGGGGCTGTAGCGTTCCCTTGAGACGAGCCCGAACCAGGAAGTTTCTCTTTGGGTGGCTGATTATCTTTCGAAGAATTCGAATTGGAAGACTTGTCTTTGTTGGGATCTCCTGGAGATTGGGTGCGTTCTTTGCCTTGGCCTGAATCTTGCCGTCCTGAAGAAAAAGGAAAATACGGAAATTAATACCGCAGGGCACGAAAAGGATGTTGACAAGCTACTCACTGATTCCAGTTTCTTGAGTTTGGACTCCTCTTTTTGGTACTTTTTCTTCAACTCTGCAATTTTTTTTTCTTTAGTTGAGCGATCTTCTGCTGTTTGTCCAATTCCTTGTCATCGGAGTGTTAGACTTTTGTTTCCACCTCAGTAGATTTATCGCCATTCTTTGGTGTTTCAATAGAAGTTAGACTCGGCAGATTTTCTTGTCTCTTGTATACTAGTCATCGGGTCTGTGTGAGAGAAAGAAAGGCTCGATTGAGTCCTATTCTGGTGGAACCTGCTAAAGACAATGGCTGTCAGTACCAAAGACTGACCTTCATCTTTCCATCATGATCATGCCCGTCTCGGACTGCGAGCCTGTCATTAACAAAACGCTGCAGAGCATGGCCCATTGCACACGTGGAGACAAGAAGGAAAACTAGCAGTTGCGCTTTTGTGAATGCCATGGCGGTGGGCGTGGGCTGGGGCTGGGGATTGATAGTAATTGAGCAAGGAGGTGATCTCAAACTGAAACAATCGATGTTTCTCTTTCTATGAAGGTTCTTTTGACGTCTACAGAAATACTCAGGCTAGGCTGGAGATGATGATACTGGGAAAGAGTTGATAATGATATAAAAATCTATGAGGGAAGCGTCAAAGAAGGAAATCAGATGCTGTGAAGTGTGATGGAGAGAGCTAGACCTAAGAAGTCCATGTGTTGTTTTATATGCCAGTAGACGGGTGGGAGAAGGACGGTGATTATTCTGGCAGTTGATTCAATTATTATTTATGGTTGTTTCCTCCAGAAGATGTGAAGGGCCACCACGGACCCAAAAAATCGAATCCTTTTCGACACCAATTCGAAAAGACTTCGAATTCCCCGCCAGCAGGGGGGGACGTCGCAACCTGGGTCGTAACGAACTTCGAAATGAGTTCGAGGTGTGACGATCCCACTTTGAATTGATTTCAGATTTAACTCGAAGACAGTTCGAAGTCACTTCGAAGTTATCCTGCTTCGAATGATTTTCGAATTGTGATTCGAACTTTTTTCAAAGTGAAATCAAAACACAATCGAAGAGATTTCGCAGTTTACCCAGGGGGTTTCCTGTGTTCATGAGTGATTTCGAATTGAATTCGCAGTTTTTTTTTGAATTTTTGTCCAGATCAATTTGGCTCAGACAAGCTCCTCATCTTGTCAATGGCCCCGCTTTCTTTGCAAGGCCGACTATTTTTTTTATTGTAAATAGATATATGCTTTACTTTCATAGTATCTAGGGTTCTCAAAGTTAAAATCATACTGCCATACTCACATTTTTATTTTTATTTTTATTTTTTTATTTTAAAGTGTAATTTGGCCATTGGCATTGCACACTATACTCACATTTGACATATCAAAACATATGTATGTCAACCAATATGCCGCAACTGGTAGCATAAAACCCCGAACCACTCCTTGTCCCTTTCCCTCCCTTCAGATTCAAGTACATACATACATAATTGACAAAATCGAGGCATGGCTGTGGGGAAATTGTGGTGAGGTGGGCTGAGCAGGTGCGGTGAATTATGATTGGGGGAAATGTTTATGAGGAGTGGTTTGTATGGCGTTCAAAGTTACATATCGACATAAAATCTTATCCCAGCCAAAAAAATGTGATAAGATTTTATGTCGTGGTATGATAAGTTTTTATGTTTTTAACTTTGAGAACCCTAATTGTTGTAAACAACCCAGTTCATGTGTTTAACCAAGAATGAAAACAAGATTGTGGTAGATAAGATAGAGAAAAGAAACTGGTAGATAAGTTAGAGAAAAGAAACTATCATGGTCTAACATGATGAGAAAGAAAGGGGATAGCATGACATAAGAGAGGTGAAATCAGGCTGTCAAACAGACTGAAATTGAGCTTGGTTTGGATCTGCAATCAGACTAGCTACCTGCTTGGCTACGGTACGGCTTCTTCTGATGGTGGAAGTTGGTCAGCTTCAGCAATGTCATCAACAGTGTTTTTGCCATTCCGGATTTTCCAATTGGTATCAAATACTAGCTGGGAGTAGGCTATCCCACAAGCCTTCAACTTCTTCCTCAGCAAGGCAAGTGCCTTGTCAATGTCGCCCCAAAACAATATTTGTTTGTTTTGGGGTTGGTTGCGTTGTTTGATACGGTTGACATTAGCCATGAATTGAAGGAAGCCAAGTCGTATCTTAGCACCTTTGGTTATATCAGGATGGATGTGGATGGTTTTGTGGCTGAGTTGTTTGAACTGGGGTTGAAAGGTTGAGTTGACATCTGTAATGAGCTTCCCAAGGCTGGGGACACAGTCCGGTGGTTTGCCCACATTCAATCCAGCTTTGAGTAGGTTTGAGAGTGCCAACTTTTCTTCTTTTATTGTCTTGTATATCTGTTTTTCTAACTGGTTCTTACCAGCTCCGTTGGTGTAGTTAGATGGTAGGTGCATAGCTTGGAACTGACTGATTTCTTGCTCTATCATAGCCTGAGGATGGTGAGAAATATGAATGATGAGCGGTGAGCTGAGAGTCCAGATGATGGGACTTGAGAGCAAACTGAGAAAGATAAGCACCTAGATGGTGCGGCCGGATGGTTGACAAGAAGTGTGTAAGGAAAAAGAAAAAGGAACAAGTGGTACAACTCAACTAGATTAAATACAAAGGGTGAAACCTAATTAGACAGAGTTGGCCCGCAGCATCTCCACCTTACACCGCCCATCTTGATGACATCCGTCTGTGACAGGTCACTACAACAAAACAGATGGTATTGAAATCAAACAGTCAGTTCCATGAGAGGGTTGGGTTGAGAGAGGAAAAAAATGTCTTACCTTCACTTGAGAAAAGGGTGTATTAGTGGTGTGTAAGCAACAAGAAGCCCGGCTGCCATAGCTGTCAAGGTCTTCTTCCAGCAGGATACAGTGGACGGTCTTGCGGAGCCATACCTTGAAGCCTGCACTGTAATCATCCAAGGTAGGTGGTGTTTCTTTGGCAGTTGGAGGGGGCAAAATTACCTTTGCTGCTGGATGTTGGACACCAAGTCCATTTTGCCCGCTGTCCGGGGTTTGACCCCGCCTGTCTGGGTTTTGACTTGCAGTGCCACCCGGACATGCGTGAGTCAAAACCCTGTTTATTTTTATTTTTATTTTTATTTTTATTTTTATTTTTATTTTTATTTTTATTTTTATTTTTATTTTTATTTTTATTTTTATTTTTATTTTTATTTTTATTTTTATTTTTATTTTTATTTTTATTTTTATTTTTATTTTTATTTTATTTTTATTTTTATTTTTATTTTTATTTTTATTTTTATTTTTATTTTTATTTTTATTTTTATTTTTATTTTTATTTTTATTTTTATTTTTATTTTTATTTTTATTTTTATTTTTATTTTATTTTTATTTTATTTTTATTTTTATTTTTATTTTTATTTTTATTTTTATTTTTATTTTTATTTTTATTTTTATTTTATTTTTATTTTTATTTTTATTTTTTATTTATTTTTTATTTTTATTTTTAGGGCATTAATAAAAAAACCCGGTTTTTCCGCGTTTACACCCGGTTTTACGCAGCGGCGACATCAAATTTGCTGCGCAGCACACCCGGTTTTCCGCTTTTACACCCGGTGTTTTCAATTATTTTTTTGCAGGCGGATTTTAATTCTTTTTCAACATATCAATATTGTTTAATATACTTCCAGGGGTTTAGAAATTTATGGTATTCTTTATTTTCCAAATAAACAATGTCTTCTATTTTTTTTTGCCCATACACCCGGGTTTTTCAAAACAAATCCCCACGGCTCAATTTTCAGGATTTCTCAAAATTTTGAATCTTTCTAAAACACTTTAAGGGGTGTAAAATTTAATGTGACAGAAATTTTATTTTTAAAATCACTAGTTTTGTTTTTATGATTTTTGGACAGAATTTATTTCTAAACACCTTCACGCCTGTCTTTCAAGATATTTGGGGAGTTTTTAAATGGATTCATAAACTTTAGAGGGTGATTAATTCATTGGAAACAAATATTGATTATAAAATTAACTCGTTATCAGGTTTCATGACAAAGAAATGGAAATATAATGATACACAGAGGTTTGGTACATTGTATGAAGCTTTGGAGTGTTACATCTAAGATAATTATTACACATTACATATGGGTTCAGGAATGTAATGCAGGCGTAGATTCACCATTCTTAAGCATTTTCTAGTTGTTATCAGTAGTGTTTATAAAAATTTCTCTTTCTTATACTTATTCTTTGTGTGTGCATTCTTAGTCTGTACTCATTTCTCTTGGTTGTTTATTACATTTATTAATTATTAATATATTATTAACTTGCAATTATGTCTCTTGCTTTTTATTTTATTTATTTTACTTATTTACTTTATTTGTTTTAAAAAAAATGTTGAATGGGGATGATTGGGGAGGTCACGCGCATCAAATGCTGCCCTCCATAATTTTATTTTGTTTATTTTACTTGTTTTACTTATTCATTTTATTTTCTTTAAATAAGATATTGAATGAGGAAGATTGGAGAGGTCACGCGCATCAAATGCTGCCCTCCATATGCTATTTGCATCAAAATTAAAAAAAAAAAAAAACAACCAGGCGTAAAAGCGGAAAGCCGGGTGTACTGCGCAGCCAAAGCTGCGCAGAAAACCGGGTGTAAACGCGGAAAAACCGGGTTTTTTTATTAATGCCCTATTTTTATTTTGGGCGTTAATAAAAAAACCCGGTTTTTCCGCGTTTACACCCGGTTTTCTGCGCAGTGCACCCAGTTTTCCGCGCAGGCACCTGGTTTTTTTTAATTTTTAATTTTTATGCAAATAGCATATGGAGGGCAGCATTTGATGCGTGTGACCCCAAAACAAATAAAATAAATAATTAGAACAAGGAAAATAAACAAAATAAAATAAAATTCAATAAATAGAATAAATGAAATGAATAAATTAAGGGCATTAATAAAAAAACCCGGTTTTTCCGCGTTTACACCCGGTTTTACGCAGCGGCGACTTCCAAATTGCTGCGCAGTGCACCCGGTTTTCCGCATTTACACCCGGTTTTTTTATTTAATTTTTTGCGGGCGGATTTTCATTATTTTTCAAAATTTTGAATATATTTATTATACTTACAGGGGTGTAGAATTTTATGGTAATTTTTATTTTGCAAAAAAACTATGTCTTCTATTTTTTTTGGCCAATCCACCCGTTTTTTTTTTGATTTAATTTTTTGCGGGCGGAGTTTCATTATTTTTCAAAGTTTTAAATATATTTATCATACTTGGAGGGGTTTAGAACTTTATGGTAATTTTTCATTTTGCAAAAAAACTATGTCTTCTATTTTTTTTGGCCAATCCACCTGGTTTTTTCATAAAAAATCCTCACAGCTTAATTTCCAGGATTTCTCAACATTTGTAACTTTGTTAAAGCACTTTAAGGGGTGTAGAACTTAATGTGACTAACAGTTTTCTTTTTAAATCACTGGTTGGATTTTTATGATTTTTGGACTCAATTTATTTCCAAACACCTTCACGTCTGTCTTTCAAGATATTCAGGGAGTTTTTAAATGGATTCATACACTTTAGAGGGTGAAGAATTCATTGGAAACAATTACTGATTATAAAATTAACTTATTATCAGATTTCATGACAAAGAAATGGAAATACAATGATACACAGAGGTATGGTACATTGCATAATGCTTTGAGTGTTACATGTTGTTTATTACATTTATTATTTATTCATAAATTATTAACTTTATTACATTTATTATTTATTCATAAATTATTAACTTGATGAGTGTTACATGTTGTTTATTACATTTATTATTTATTCATAAATTATTAACTTTATTACATTTATTATTTATTCATATATTATTAACTTGCAATTATGTCTCTTGCTTTTAATTTATTTATTTATTTTATTCATTTCATTTATTCCATTTATTTTGTTTTATTTTGTTTTGTTTTATTTTATTTTATTTTATATTGTTTTGTTTTGTTTATTTTACTTGTTTTACTTATTTATTTTATTTTGTTTTAATAAAATATTGAATGAGGATGATTGGGGAGGTTGCGTTATTCATAAATCATTAACTTGCAATTATGTCTCTTGCTTTTAATTTATTTATTTAATTCATTCATCTCATTTATTCTATTTATTCTATCTATTTAATTTTATATCATTTTATATTATATTATTTTGTTTATTTTCCTTGTTCTATTTATTTATTTTATTTGTTTTGGGGTCACGCGCATCAAATGCCGCCCTCCATATGCTATTTGCATAAAAATTAAAAATTAAAAAAAACCGGGTGCCTGCGCGGAAAACCGGGTGCACTGCGCAGCCGCAGCTCCGCAGAAAACCGGGTGTAAACGTGGAAAAACCGGGTTTTTTTATTAATGCCCTAAATTAAATAAATAAATTAAAAGCAAGAGACATAATTGCAAGTTAATGATTTATGAATAACGCAACCTCCCCAATCATCCTCATTCAATATTTTATTTAAAACAAATAAAATAAATAGGGCATTACTAAAAAAAACCCAGTTTTTCCGCGTTTACACCCGGTTTTCTGCGCAGCTGCGGCTGCGCAGTGCACCCGGTTTTCCGCATTTACACCCAGTTTTTTTTAATTCTTAATTTTTAAGCAAATAGCACGTGGAGGGCGGCATTTGATGCGCGTGACCTCCCCAATCATCCTCATTCAATATTTTATTTAAAACAATTAAAATAAACAATTAAAACAAGGAAAATAAACAAGACAAAATAAAATTATGGAGGGCAGCATTTTAAATAAGTAAAACAAGTAAAATAAACAAAATTAAATAATATAAAATTAAACAAATAAGAATGAATGAAATGAATAAAATAAAATAATTAATTAAAAGCAAGAGACACAATTGCAAGTTAATGATTTATGAATAACGCAACCTCCCCAATCATCCTCATTCAATATTTTATTTAAAACAAATAATTAAATAAGTAAAACAAGTAAAATAAACAAAACAAATAATATAATATAAAATAAAATAAAATAAAACAAAATAGATGGAATAAATGAAATGAATAAAATAAATAAATAAATTAAAAGCAAGAGACATAATTGCAAGTTAATAATTTATGAATAAATAATAAATGTAATAAACAACATGTAACACTCCAAAGCATCATGCAATGTACCATACCTCTGTGTATCATTGTATTTCCATTTCTTTGTCATGAAATCTGATAAGAAGTTAATTTTATAATCAGTATTTGTTTCCAATGAATTCTTCACCCTCTAAAGTGTATGAATCCATTTAAAAACTCCCTGAATATCTTGAAAGACAGACGTGAAGGTGTTTGGAAATAGATTGAGTCCAAAAATCATAAAAATCCAACAAGTGATTTTAAAAAAAAACTTTTAGTCAAATTAAATTCTACCCCCCTTAAAGTGCTTTAAAACAGTTTAAAATGTTGAGAAATCCTGGAAATGAAGCTGTGAGGATTTTTTATGAAAAAACCGGGTGGATTGGCCAAAAAAATGGAAGACTTGTTTTCTTTGCAAAATAATGAAAAACTTTTGAAGTCTTGATTGCAAACAGAACCAGACTGAATAGAAAAGAAGAAGTCAATAACAAGTGGATGAAAGAAAAATAGTAAGATGATTTAAGACAAAGGAAAATTTACCAAGAGCAGATGGAATAAGGATGAAATAGAGTGGAGGACTTATAAAGGTGAAGACAAGGAATGAGACAATCTAGGATAAAAAAGTAATCAGGATTGGTGAATGAGGATAAGAGTGGGGTTAATTCATCAACAAGCACAGTTAGAGAGAAGGAGAAATAGATAGAAGAAGAAAGGAGAATGACAAACAATAAAAAGCTAAGGGTAAGACTGTAATGAAGATCAAGATAATATCTTGAGATGGTGAATTGGCTTTAATTTGAGCAAAATTTGGATTGGAAGTGAGTACTTGATGAGTTAGTTTTTGTCAAAAGAGAAATGAACTTTACAGATGAGTACCGATGACTTTGACGTTGTAGATTGAGATCTTGAAGGTTGAGGAGTGATCTTGACGTTGAAGATAGAAATCTTGAGGAGTCGAAGATGTTGAGAGCGAGGAAGAGAAGCGCTGAGCAGCCGGGTAAACAGGGAAGAAGTCAGATTGAAGGACTGGCAATTTACCAGTGTGTATGCTTCATTCTTGACTCAGTTTGACTGAAATCTCAACAAAGAAAAATTACCATAAAGTTCTAAACCCCTGTAAGTATGATAAATAAATTTAAAACTTTGAAAAATAATGAAAATCCGCCCGCAAAAAATTAAATTAAAAAAAAACGGGGTGGATTGGCCAAAAAAAATAGAAGACATAGTTTTTTTGCAAAATGAAAATTACCATAAAATTCTACACCCCTTTAAGTATAATAAATAAATTTAAAATTTTGAACAATAATGAAAATCCGCCCGCAAAAAATTAAATAAAAAACCCGGGTATAAATGCGGAAAACCGGGTGTACTGCGCAGCAATTTGGACGTTGCCGCTGCGTAAAACCGGGTGTAAACGCGGAAAAACTGGGTTTTTTTATTAATGCCCTTTTATTTTTATTTTTATTTTTATTTTTATTTTTCTTTTATTTCTTCTTTCATTTTTGTGTCATCTGATAGCTTTTCAATTGAAATTTATGTAATTACACCATAATTCTTTTTGGTAATTTTCCCCCTCCCAAAAAAAAACAACTCTAAATAAAATTCACCTCAAGTCCCCAAATTTGGGGCTTTGCCCTTATATATATATATATATATATATATTTGGCTTAATAAATTTTGGTAATTGCTGTTGATAAGCTCAAGGCATGACGAGATGAAGGGTGAATTATGTGATACACTTCTGTGAGAAATGGATTTAAGTTCCATAAGAGTCCCAAATAAAACATTGACAATATACACATCATACTTTGGGAAGACTTCAGCTTATCTTTCCAAGCAGACACATGCATTAGATGCTACCAACATTGGAAACCCTTTGAACAAAACCCTTGCAATGACATCTGCAATGGCACCCAACAGGCAGGTGCTGGAAATTCTCCCCTGGTGTCAGGAATATTAAAGATCTCTCACTTCTAGCTTATTTAACTCTTTCCCTTTCTTTTAGTCTCCTGTTTTTGGCTGTTGGACATACATATCCACATATATTTTATTGGTATCAAACCTCTCTGTTCTCCTTTTTATATCTGCTTGGATGTTTTTTGTATTCCAACTCTGTTTTTCTGAATTTGTTTCTTGATTTTTTAATCCAAAATTGAAGTATACCCAGCTTTTCCAGCCAAGATCAGAAGCAATTTTGAACTATAGCTCAATATCTAATAAGAGTGGCTCTTCAAACAAATTTCAGGTGGAATTAATCTCCATTTGAGGACAGTGTGTATTAATAATTGATTGGAGAGAATCTCCATTTAATGAACAGTGCACACTAGCCAGTGAGTGGAAGCTTTCTCCATACAATCACTGATATACTTGACCATTGAGTGGAGGATTTTTGTAGTGCATTTTTCGAATCACCACACCAGGAAAAATAAAATTTCACCTGACATCTGGTGACATCAAGAAACAATAGCTGTAGCTTTACCCTAGCTTGGGTTCCATGGCCCATTTGTGTCCTAAAAGGGGTGTACATGAGGCCAACTGTGCTCATTGAAACTAGGCTGATGTAAGCCCTGCTCCTCGCAGGGTTACAAAAACATATCACAAGTTACTTTCAATAGACTGTCACAAGTTTATTGTACTTCTTCTCTGCTCATCTCTTCCCTAGTCCAGTAGAGAACTCTGACCCCTTCTCTCTACTGGATAGGTAAGCCTTTCCTTCCTC
This sequence comes from Puccinia hordei, assembly GCA_007896445.1. Taxonomy (NCBI): domain Eukaryota; kingdom Fungi; phylum Basidiomycota; class Pucciniomycetes; order Pucciniales; family Pucciniaceae; genus Puccinia; species Puccinia hordei. Next base: position 335,447 of record RDRW01000018.1, on the reverse strand, counting down.
TCTCTCTCTCTCATTTATCATCACTCTAGTTGTAGATACTGATGGAGAGAACTCTGATCCCTTCTCTCTACTGGCTAGCCACGTAATTCATCCCACACTTTGGTACTAGAACTTTCCATAGGCTCTTAGCCTTGTCCCACCGTGCCCTCCGACTACGTTCAGTGAAGGACTCAAATGGAGTCCTTACAGCTGATTTCACCTCTAGTCTAGTGAAAAATTGTTTTCCTGGTTCCATCCTTTCCAACATTACAGAACAGGATTTCTTTGGGCTGAGTATTTGTTCTATCAGATTTCAGGAAGGAAAAAGTTTTGGACAGAATCAAACAACTCAGAGCAATAATTCAAAGAATGACATGCAACAAGAGAAATTGGACAACAAGGTTATATACACAGGTAAAGTTGGAAATTCTGCAAAGTACACAGGGAAATGCTAGGACTGGGGGAACCACCCGGGTTGACAGAAAGCGCTCCCTTTCCCCAAGGATGGTGCTGTTCTTTTTTCAGAAGGCAGATTGCAATCCAGAGGGTGTTCCAGAGGATGGCTTTTGTCCAGAGGGGGGCTTTGGTCCAGAGGATGACTTTGTTCCAGAGGGGGGCTTTATTCCAGAGGGGGGCTTTGTTCCGGAGGAGCTTGGTCCGGAGGGTTGTGTGTTAGAAGACGGGTCTGGGGCTGGATTGCTCCCGTTCTTTCCCTTGCCCTGAGTCTTGCCGTCCTGAAGTAAATAGAGAAGACGAAAATTTAATACGGCAGGGCAAGAAAAGGATGTTGGCAAGCTACTCACTGATTCAAGCTTCTTGAGTTTGAACTCCTCTGTTTGGTATTTTTTCTTGAGCTCTGCAACTTTCTTCTTTAGTTGAGCGATCGTCTGTTGTTTGTCTTCCTTTCCATTGAGGTTCTGAGGCTTTTTATCCTCCGGTTTAGATTTACCGTCGTTTTTTGGTAGTTCAATGGAAGACTCGTCGGATTGTCTTTTCTCTTGATTACTGGTCCTCGGGGTCTGTGTGAGAGAAAGAAAGGCTCGATTGAGTCCTATTCTGGTGGAACCTGCTAAAGACAATGGCTATCAGTACCAAAGACTGACCTTCATCTTTCCATCATGATCATGCCCGTCTCGGACCGCGAGCCTGTCATTATCAAAATGCTGCAGAGCATGGCCCATTGCACACGTGGAGACAAGAAGGAAAACTAGCAGTTGCGCTTTTGTGAATGCCATGGCGGTGGGCGAGGGCGTGGGCTGAGGATTGATAGTAAATGAGCAAGGAGGTGATATCAAACTGAAACAATCGATGTTTCTCTTTCTATGAAGGTTCTTTTGACGTCTGCAGGAATACTCAGGCTAGGCTGGAGATGATGATACTGGGAAAGAGTTGATAAAGATGCAAAAATATACAAGGCAAGCGTCGAAGAAGGAACTCAGATCCTGTGAAGTGTGATAGAGAAGCGTTTACCTACCAAATCCACGTGTGGTTTTATATGCCAGTAGACGGGTGGAAGAAGGACTTCGAAAGTATCAAGTGGGTACAGGTCTCGCCTCAGTGTAAATGGTATCCGTGATGGTATCTTGTCAGCAAGACCTGAAACCAATCATCAGGTAAAAGCAGCTGTTTTCTGGATCCTCCAAGGCCCCATCAGGGTTTGTTGTATCTGCCCCTAGTATAATTACTATAAGGAGCTCCGCCAAGCTGAGGATAGGGTCCTCGCCGTTTGGTTTTACCTGCTGAATGCTCACAAACAGCTTCAAAGGGCGTATGTGGTTTCTCAAGCAACGGCAAAGCAGCTGGGTGCAAGCATCATCGCTAGCAAGCTCAGAGTTTGGAGGACAAACCTTTGTTGTCGCAGTTACAAGACAGTGGTCCGGTTTCTGCTACTGGATGAAAAGTCAAGTGTATGTAATGTATGGTTGTTAATGATATGGCCTTGGTGTTTTCCTGAGTAAACTAATGGAGCCCGTTGGTTTGGCAAAACAGACCAGAAAGAAGGAGGGCACACCAAGTTACAGACCAGTGACTTTTACCATGCCTCATACTGGACCGCTGGAGTGAATATCACAATTATTCTTGTATGATGCTATTTGAAATTGGTAGATGGATTAAGCACTTGTTGGGTGCTAAGCAGGACATACACTGCTCCTGGGTAGACAAAAATACAACACACTTAGGTGGAAAAAAAACATCCTAGAACGCCAACCCATCTTGAACAATAATCTAAACACCGCAGCTTTCTTTGAGTGAAGATTCAGAAAAGAGCAGGGGTAGCTGAAAACGTCAAGTGGGTTTAATCGACCTGCGATTCCCCACGAACGCAAGTGCTCTTATGAGTCCTTTACGGACTAACTAGGCTCAAACCAACAATTTGCATGGTGTCGGCATCGAATAGAAATCAACTTGAAAATTAAAGTGTATGTCAGTGTCGATCATAGTTTTTCCTTCATGGAAACCTTTCCATTGGGGTAAGCGAAATGTGTGATGTGGTTATTGTTGTAGGGCTCAATTTATGGCATTTTTGACAGAGCTCTTTCTTGAAGCAGTGCGATGAACAGAGATGAGATCTGAAGCCTGGACTTTCTGTGATAGCATCAATGTCCAAGGGTGCTGGTGGGAACTTGAGGAGGAAGTTGTGGTTGATAGTTGGTTTGACAAGTAGAAATGTTGCTTTAGAGTTGGTTGAATTTTTCAAGGCTATTTGAAGCAAGAATTAACCAATCTTTTTGTTTTTTTGGAGAGTAGTTGAAGTATTCCAAGAATCCTTGAAGATAGTGGTTTTGAAGATTTTTGGATTCAATGTGCATTTGTTCAAATCACAACAGCTTTCCTGAGACCAACAGTATAAACTAGAGAGCTAAACACAGAATCAAAAAAAAAAAAAAAAAAAAAAACAGAAACATTTCCCTGTTTACAGCTATACAAAGTTTCTTAGCACCTTCTAAAATATTTTTATCCGCAAACACCTCTTCTGAATTTGAAGAAACAGGAGCAGATGGAAGACAGACAGTAAATAATGTAAGGATCCTTTTCCAAAGAAGTGTAAATATAGTCCTTGAGCTCAAGAACTTTCCTTGAAGATTGAAAACCACCAGTTTCATGAAGGGTTTGAAACAGGCATAGACATTGGATTGGAATTTCAAAAATATTAAACCACCCAATTGACCTTGCTCTTTTAAATTGCTTTGGTGAAAAATAAATTTATGTTGAGTAACATCTTGAAGGGAAAATTCATTGCTTTTAATACAAGAGAATGACTATCTAAAGAAAGAGATTCAGAGGATTTGTCTTCTTATTGATGGTGAGCTTGAATATTTGAAAGAGCCTTGACCAATTGTTTGATAGATTCATCTGGGGGATTGAGAAATACACACCCCTGGCTGCATGCCCACACCAGGGGAACACCCATTTTGGGGTTTCAGCATGCCTGTAGATGGGTGTGCAGTTCACACGCCCATCTACAGGCACGCAAAATCTGCCCAAAGATGGGTGTGCGGTTGCACAGCCTTTTCAAAAAAGGTGTGTGGTTTGCAAGCCCTTTCTATGTATATAGTTGGGGGAATGCGCGTCCCCATCTACACACATGCGGGTTACTTCATAGTCCTTGCGCGCAAGGACTATGACGTCACCCTGAAGCAACCCCCCCCCCCCACAAAATACACTTCTCACCCGGAGGGATTCCCTCAGGTCAAGGTGTGCAGCCAAAAGCAGTGCTGTTATCTTCATTGAGCTCAAGGAAGATTACATAACCCTATGTATATAAGGTAGGGGTACACCCCTGCCAATATACATAGAAGGGCATGCAAACTGCACACCCTTTTTTGAACAGGGTGTGTGGCTGCGCGCCCATATAGAGGTGTGCTGACTCCCAAAAAAGGGTGTGGGTGTGCGGCCAGGGTGCATTTATCAAGCCCTATTCATCTTGTTTGAGATCCACTATTAATTAAGTAGATGGACTAAAAATAATTTTTTTGATTATCACAGCATTAATATTTTAATGACTATATTGGTGGCCAGAAAAAAATGCTTCAGAATTTCAAACAGAAAAGATAATTTCAAAAGAAAGGGCAGAACCCTCACAGGTGCTATCAGCTATGTGGATGAACCTCAATTTCTATTCAAAAGCCATGTAAGCTCAATTTGCTGAAGTTTATCAAGGTAATCATAAATATTCTTTCCTCTATAGTTTCCAAACTATGCACAGAGGATGAAATGTAATCCTTCTAAGTTTTAATAGAGCTCATATATAGACCAGAGAGTTTCAGAACACTAACTGCTAACCCTATAGGTTTGGTTTTATTTGGTCTCTTTTTGGATGAGTTATAGCAATATGAATTACTATTAAGCAGCTGGAAAGCACTCAAGATAATGTTCTACTTTTAGAGGTGGTAAAATAATGAAACCTGATTTCTGAGGAATAGTTAAAGGCCAGGGATGGGGAGCTCTAAGGGTACTCAAGAATTATTCCAGTAAATAAAGGTGGGTTGTATAAAAGGAAAATAACACAAATTTAATACTCATTTTAATTACTAAATTGGGACTGGGGGAATATTCTGGGGTCCAATAAGGCTAGGAAATGGGGTGTTGATCAACAAACTCCCATGCCAGGTTCACACTCTTCAAATGAGTGTGTGCAGCCTGCACACCCTTTTTGTATATAAATTGAATGGGTGTACAGTTTTCACACACTTTTTATGTGTATATTAGGGGGTAGCAAATATGACCAAGTCCACAATTACAACCAGTGAATTAGGGTTTTCCACAAAAAGCCACTTTTGAGAATACTGAACCATTTTATATAGATATCCATTGTTTTTAAAAATGATGTATTTTCAAAACCAGTTGATTAGATAATGGTGGATTTGGTCATATTTGATACCCCCTATTTATGGGGAATACCCATACATATAATTTCAGCCCTAGAGACAATGAAGCAGTCCTGAACATACCTTTAGGCCAACCATTATTGCCCTAAGAGCTTCAAATAAACACAAACATACATTACAATAGGTAATCATACTATGTAACATAAATAATACCAGGCTAAAGACCATAAGGATGAACACATACCTTCTAATATGTAAAACTCATGGGATAATCACCTTAATCCATTGAAAGATAAGGCTTATAACCTGGATAAATAGAACAAATAATACATGATACTGTGACACATAAAAAACAGTACCAATGAATGGTTCCTGTAACAAGCAATGTGGCTATTTCAGATTACACATTCCAAGACACTTGTTTCAATACTAATCCTCTGTCAGCCCTAGAGATACTCCAGAGTATCCTAAAGACTGACTTTAATGTAAAAATTAATAAAATATTGTATTAGCAATAATATATCCTATAATATTATTAAAGAAATCAACTTTTCATGTAACATTAGGTGGGGTACCTCACTCTAACCACCACCAAATTCCAACTCCTTCTATTACTTTACCATATCTCAGAAGGTACTTAGTAGGAGATGGAATAACCGTAAAAATATAGATTATAAATTATTGTCATAAAAGCTGAGAGACAATAAACTTATTTGCATAAATATAATAATATACAGTTATGCTTATAAGAAAGAAATTACCTAAGTGCGTGGTAATTTCCCAGTATTGTTCTATTAAATGAATTGGCCCATGATGTGATTGGTTATACATACATGTCATGAGGTCATGGGGACATAGAAAATACTGTGCTCAATTCAATACAATTCCCATTACATCATTTTACATTTGAATTGTAATACATTAGAGCAGAATTTAGAATAAACATTCTAGAACCTTCCTCAAGGAATCTCTAGAATATGAAAGGAGGCCATTTCTGGCCTAGGATTGGTTCCTCAGCATATTCCCCCAGTACCATTTTGTAAGTACTCTGAATATTCTCCTCCTACTATTAGAGTAGTGTATCCCCTTTATATCCAACCCAACCTTTATTACTGGAATAGTCTCAAGTTACCTTAGAATTCCCCATTTTTTGGCCTTGATCTGTTCCTTAGAAAGCAGTTGCTGCAAGACTACCACCTCTGACAGTAGCGAATCAGCCTAAGTGCTTGCCAGCTGCTTAATAGCAATTTTTATTGCTATATCTTTCCCAAAAAGACAAAGAATAGCCAAACCTACACGGTTAACTATTAGTCTTCTCCAATTGAGTGATTTGTATATCAAATCTTCAATTGAAAGGAGTTTTAGGTTATCCTCTGTGCATAGTTTGGACACTATAGAGAGAATCAAATCACTTATTTATTCAGATAACCTTTCAGCCCAGTGACAGTACCTGGTTTAATTGTAAAATTAAGCCAGTGTTTCATACACATAGCTGGCAAGTGTCTTGGTTTTCTTTTTCTCTGTCTTCATCTTTCTTTATCTGCTTCCAACATTTCTCTCACATGTCACACACATATCACATCATGTATGTAGAATACCTCAGGCAGCAGGTCTGGAAGGACCTTTCATCATCCTTCCATGAACCTCAAACACCACTCAAATCCTGTTCCTGCTGTCCTCAGGTATGTAAATTTCCTATTCTTTTATTATTTTGTAAAAATCTCAAGCTTATTTAACCCCTTTCCATGCCACAACCATTTCACACTATTTCCTTTTATCTCCCTCTATTTGTTACTCCTCTCTCTTTTCTTTCACAATCCAACACCTTGTTTCTCATTCTTCTAAATACTCACTCAAACACAACCCTCAATCACTTAATCACTCATCAATCTCACCATCACATCATCAACCTCTTCAAATATCAACTTCAGCTTTTCTTCATCTTGAATCCATTCACTCTCTCCCATTCCCTTATCTTCTCATTTACTAATTCACTTCTATTCAATCTTCAACTCCTTTTCTGCCTGTTTATATTCAACACAATTATCTATCAAAACACAATCATACTAACATAAATCTATCAGTCTCTGTTCTCTCTATGTCTCTTTTTCTCCCACTTCTAATGCGCCTCTCATCTCAATTTTCAAATTGTTGGTTCTTTGCTCTTTCATCTCATCTTTTCTTAACTTTCTAATGTGTTTCATTCTCTCAGTGTGTTGGATTCTATTTAGGAAATCAATCATTATTCAAGTTTCTTTTATATTTTTGTCTTTATCTTCATTCTGATTGCAATGAATAATCCTTCCACAAACCTTGAGCACCACTCACATCCTGTGCCTGCTGTCCTCAGCCCCTCATTCACTAATCAAGAATTACACATGTAATTGTACAGGGAAGAAAGCAACTAGCCAAGTACTATAAAGGAAGCACTCTGATCTGAAGGGAGCCAAGACATACATAAACATATCCCTTTACTACCTCTTAGTTTTTACACTCAGATTTCTAAGCAATCACCAAGAATTAAATTCTTGGTACTTCCTTAATAAATCCTATTGACCTTCTAGCTAGTAGCTTGTTTATCCTTAGCATTTCTTACCTTATTCCACCAACCATGTGGTTCTAGAATGTGGTTGTAAATCCAGCTGACATTTAGTAAAATTCAAATGTACTGTGATGCAATGAGTACTGTGCTGTATTCAAAACACTCTTGTCTATGTTCACATGCACTCTTTAAATGTACTTATAACAAATAAAACCATGGGCCAATTAATTTAATAGAATAGTATCAGGAAATTTCCATGCACTTGTGTAATTTCATTCTTATTAGGGGCTATCAGATATGACCAAATCCACAATTATTCAATTTACTGGTATGAAAAAATATACTATTTTAAAAACTTAGTTAACCTCTTTTTAAACCCACTGGTGAAAATTTTCTTTCTTGGACAATTACCTAGTTTTAAAAATTAAATTGGCCATATTGGGTACCCCCTGGTTGTGAGCCTGTACCTCTAAATTGGTAACAGAACACAAGTAAATAAGGGTAGGCACTCAATGGAATTTCTAGCTAGAAGATAGAAGAAAACAATTGAGGGATATAAGAGGGAAATAGAGGGAAGAATAAAAATAAAAGAAAAAGCAATATAGAATTATAGTTTTTTATAGCTATTAAACTTTTAATGGACAGTCTTACTCTCTTAAGGGATAAGATAGCTGTTGAGATAGCAGTGTATTAAACTTGCCTCCTCTAGATAAGTATCAAGAGGGACTGATGCAGGATATGGCTGACACCAGCTCTATTTTTTGAGTCTAAGACTAAGGTCTTTTATAGAGAAACCTATGTGTGTTTTATTTGGGAAAACCACAGAAAAGCCAGGGGATGTTTTGATGATTGATTGAGAAGTTTGTTATTTCAAGGATGACAAGAAGGGTTGAAGGAAAGATGAATAGAGTCAAAGACTCTTGAGATAACTAGAACAGTGGAGAGGAGACAGAAGGGCTTCTTTAGTGAAAGAGGTGACTTACAGAAGAATAACGATGACACTTGTTAGTGGGAAAGTTGTTCTGAGTAAGGGACCTCTGAATCCTAAGGGCCAAGTAAGGCCTGAAAGTTATGGTTTCTGGTTGTCCAATTTTTGAAATCTGGAGGAAAACTTTCTACCTTCAAGGGACTATTGTTCCCAGAACCAGTCACAGTGAAATTTTTTTCCAAAGTTAGAAGAATGAAGAAGAAATTTGTGGGTGAGTTGAGGCGCACAATTTCTTGGGAAATAGTAGTTGAATAAAGTGAAAGACACAGAAGGAGAGGTCTAGAGAAGAAACTCATTGTAGGAACTAATGTTTATTTTTAACAAGGATTCAGAAAATAGACTCTGAATTTTGTTATTTTCAATAGTTTGGAAGTTATTTAAGGTTCATTGTCACTTAAGCAGTCTTTTGGCCAGTTATGATAGCTCTAAAGCTGACACTTTTAAACTAATTTCATCCTCATTAGCATAAACGCATTATTCATATATTTATGCAGTTAGAATTCTTTTCTCTCATATTTGATGACCACACTTTTTTAATCTGTTTCTGTCTTATATGGTTATCTTTTTGGTTACTAATTCCCTTTCATGTTATGATAAAGTACTAGAAGGAGTAGGAATCTGGTGGTGGTTTGAGTGAGGTACCCCACCCAATGTTACATTACAGGTCAATTTATCAAATAGTAATCTAGGTTATATCATTGTTTACAGTAGTAATATATTATTATTATTTTTAATATATATTAAAGCTCATTTAGTCTTTAGGATAATCTGGAGTATCTCTAAACCTGGTGAATACAAACAAATTGCTCACTAGGTGACAGGCAACATCACGTAACATTGGTCACTTCTCCCTTGTAGCTCTATTCCTACTGCAACCTGACTACAATGGCCTGTTTGTGCGCTATAGGGGACTGAAAAAGAGCTGAGATGGTGCTGGAGGTACAATGTATCTTTATGTCATCTGTCATATAGTGGTAATTATTTTTTCCTGGTAAAATGATGGTAGATTTATAAGGCCTTTTGTTAGATTTTGATGGTAGAGAAAACAAAAAACAAAAGGGAAATAAAAAAAAACACTTGTGCATATTTGTGGAGCTTTGATGAGAAATTATTCAATCAGAGTTAAATATAAAAGTGTCAGTTTAACAACCAGAGCATCATACAAGGTCAGATTTCCTTGTCATACCAATTTGAAGGGTTTTGGCTTATCTCCTGATCCTAAACATAAGATTGATAAATATTAATCTTACAGTCAAGTTTGTATTGACTTTCAATTGAGTTCCAAAAAATTTGGTTATGTAAAATTATCAACAATTTAAATCAAGTTTCTACAAGATGCAAGAGACCAATGTAAAATCTCCAAATGCAAAGCTTGGGAGGTTAAATTGGGCCCAAGTGAGTATGGGATGTAAAATTCTGATTTCACAGGGACAATAGGAGTATGTTTGAGATTGACTGAGGAGAAGGAAAGATTACCTAGATTGATTTTGCTGATGTTATGGACAACTTACATCCTCCACCATTAAAACACAGAGATCCTCTCACACCATCATACTCCTGCAATTCCTAGTGCAGGAGAGATCTTGACCAGGCTCATGCTGCAGCAGGGTCACACTCTTTGATAAGTTTGGGCTGATGTATGGCCAAGCACAGGCAAGAAGAACCCCCTGGGAAGCTGCCCAGATGAGGGCAGAACAGCATACTCCATCTTTTAAGCCAGTGTTTTATACACCCATCCACATTTCACAGGCCTTTCAGGCCCAGGGGGTCCCACCAGGTTTTTGTAACTCTTTCAACTGATAACCTACGGACCTGTCCAAATGGAATCTATTGAGAAGGCAACATCTACTATAAAACTAAAAGAATAGGCTCCTGGAGCCAAACACAACCTGTACCGAGTGTACAGGTTGTATTGATGCATCCTAACGGGTCGGCGTCGACCCGTTAGGATGCATGACACATGAACTGATGCATCCTAATGGATCGACGTCGATCCGTGTCACCTGTCCTCCTCGCTGGGAAGCCAGCAAAGAGGACTCATCGGCCTCGATTGGACTCATCGGTCGCGATGTCACCTCAGCAAAGAGGTGTCATCGACATCCATCGCTGCGATGACATCCATCGCAGCGATGGATGTATGACAACCATCGCAGCAATGACAACCATCGCAGCGAAGGGGTGTTACATACATTGTCCCTTGCTGAGAACACCCACCCTTTCTCTGAACCATGCGAGTAGGACTCATTGGTGAAATCACTACATATATTGTTAAATTCCCCCTCCAAAAAAATGATAAAACACAAAATTATTATTTTTCAAAAAATCATTTTTTTTCCCTTTTTGTTGCCACACCCAAAAACTTCTCCCTCCAAAAATATAATATAAATCACAATATTATTTCTTTTCAACAAATTTTTTTTTTCCTTCCTTTTTTTTGCCACACCCAAAAGCTTCATTATCCATTCCAATATTTTCATTACAAAAATTACAATATTCAACAAACAACATCAAAAAAAAATTATACTAAATCTTGGTCATTTTCTTTACAAAACTTATATTTGTTTAAGAATGAGCTTCAATTTTGATTACTGGGGAAGAGCTTATGAAACTGAATGACAGGAACAGGGAAGAGCTGCTAACCAACAGCAGCAATCAAGATGGTATCACTCCCAGAGACTTACTGCTGATGGAAATGTGAATCATTACAACAACTTATATAATCAAAACCTTCCTCCAACCATAATTCACAACAAATATTTCATCAACCAATCCCCAAGGTTCCATTCACAATCATCAAACCACCGCCTTCTGCATCCCACTCTCCACCAATATCACCCTTCACATCATCATGAATCTCAACATCAAAGACCAATGTTGTATGATTCCCCTTCACACCCACATGTGACCAACATTCTGAGCCAAAGCTCACGTGGACTTCTGCCTCCTTCTTCTCAATCTCTTTTAATAGGCTGCTCACAATCCAACCCTGCCAACTTTCAGTTACAAAGACGGCTCTCACAATCACTTGAGCCCTCTGTTTCTTACGAGTCTCATCAGAACAGCCATCAGAGAACCCATCAGAGAAGCCAATCACAATCCCATCACAACATTCACCACCAAACACATCACCCAATTTCACTTGGGGTTTCTCCTCTTTCTTCTCAAAATCATCACAGAAGCCACTCACAAAGCCATCACCGCAACATTCATAACTCACTATCACTTGGACATCCCCTTGGATCTGCTCATTCTCAACATAGACAACACTCACAATCCCCCCAGGGTCTGGGTGATAACCTTTATTCTCCAAGCCTCTCACCTGTTGATGTACCAAGAAACTGGGGTGATGAGCTTCCAGAAATTGATCTACAAAACATTGTGGACCACGTCAACCACCAAATGTCTCATGCTGGGTTTGAAACTTCTCATCCTGCCAATATAGATAATGAGGATGGTCTTGATCAAATCAGATTAGGAAATGAAGCACCCCAATATTTATCCAATCCAGACATTAATTTTTCAGAAACAAGGCAATCACACCCACATAACATTGCGCACAACAGGCCTGCTGCTTGGGGCTGGAGGGAGCCACCAGGTTTCAGGGCTTACTCTATGAGACAACCAAGAAGATGTCCCAAGTGCCAAGCCATCCTGTTTGTAGGTGAAACAAATTCTCTTTGCTGCTGTAATGGAAGTATAAATCTTCCTCCCTCACCACCACCACCTGAGTTGCTCCGTATGTTCCAAGAGGCCACTCAATCCCGCACACAGGAAGGAAGGCAACTCATTGAAAAAATTCGCCTCATCAACAGAAATGTTGCTTTTACTTCATTGGGACTCAACACAGAGACCAGAACAGCCTTGCAAAACCAAGGTCAAGGAGTTTACACTTTCAAAGTCAAGGGTACAATCCATCACAGGATTGGAAGTTTACTCCCACTCACACAAGAGCATCCAAAATTCCTACAAATTTATATCTATGAAAATTCAAATGAGTTTGAAAACAGACAGCATCATGGTCAACATCTTTCACCAATTTTAATGAGGAATATCCAATCAATTCTGCATGAACGCAATCCTCTGATTCGGCAATTTGAATCCCTTGCATCAGATATTTCACCTTCACGCTCCATACGCTTGACAACAAATGCAACAAATGTGGACCAAAGGGTTTACAACCTCCCAAGGGGTGACCAGATTGCTGCAATTTGGGTTGAAGGTATTTTTTTTTTTTTGCTAATAATTATCATTCAACAAAAATTCATTCTGAAATGCTTTATTTTAAAGGAAATGACCCTTCATCTCATAGCACTCGCGAGGTCATCATCAAATATTGAGGTGGATCACTTTCAAGGATTTCTGAACTTGATAACAAATATGATCCACTCCATTATGTACTTTTACATCCAACAGGTGATCTTGGTTGGTGTCCTGAGCTAAAGCAGCAGGTGCCACAGGCTACTGCAATGAACTATTACGCATATCGTTTGGCATATCGCAACCCAAATCACTCCCTCATTCATTGGGCTGGCCGCCTCTTCCAACAGTACTGCACCAACCAATATGTAAAGATTGAATCAGAAAGATTGCTTTACATTTTATTGAATCAACCTAACTTCTGTGTGGAGCAATACTATGGTGTGGTTGATGCTTATGAGCATGGAGTCCAACTGGGAAATGATACAGGTACATGACTTATTTACTTTACTCTTTGCACACAAACATTTTACTGACAGCATATTCACACAGGCCGCCGTATAGTGCTGCCTACATCCTTCATTGGCGGACCACGTGACATGAAGGCAAGGTTTCAGGATGCCATGGCTTTAGTTCAGTCCATGGGAAAGCCCAACCTCTTTATAACCGTCACCTGCAACCCAGAATGGCCTGAGATCAAGGATAATTTGCTTCCAGGTCAGTTAGCACAAGACCAACCTGATTTAACAGCTCGCATATTCAATGCACGCTTGAAGAAAATCTGTGATGAACTGTTCAAGCAGGGTATTTTTGGGAAACCCTTGGGTCGCACCCACGTCATTGAATTTCAGAAGAGGGGGCTACCCCATGCCCACATCTTACTTATTCTTGATCCAAATGACATACCTCGGACAACCCATGAGATCAATCAATTGGTCAAAGCTGAAATCCCTGAAGATCCACTATCACAGCCATTACTTTACAAATCAGTCACTCGCCACATGATTCATGGCCCCTGTGGACCATACAACCCAAATGCCCCATGTATGGTTGATGGAGTTTGTTCAAAGAGATTTCCAAAGCCTTTCTGTGATGAAACTGTCATCACTGAAAATTCATACCCACAATATCGGAGAAGGCCAGGTCAAGCTGTGACAATAAGGAGAGGAAACTCTGATTTACACATTGACAACAGATGGGTTGTTCCATATAGTCCCTACCTATCTGCAAAGTACCAATGTCACATCAATGTGGAGATCTGTGCAGAGATTTCAGCTGTCAAATATCTGTACAAGTATGTTTACAAGGGGCATGACAAGATTGTCTTGGATGTGGGCAGAAGTTTTGATGAATTCAACCAATTCCGTGATTCCCGTTGGATTGCAGCTCCAGAGGCATGCTGGCGTATATTCTCTTTCAAGTTATCTGCAACATATCCTTCTGTGAACCGCTTGGATATACACCTACCCAACCAGCATAATAATATGTTTTCACAAGATGAGCCCCTGCATGACGTAATTGAAAGAGGTGCTAACACCAGAACAATGCTTACAGTATTCTTTGAAAGAAATCGGATTGATTCAGATGCTCGACTTCTGAAATATGCAGACTTCCCTCAACACTATACATGGCATCCAAAGCGCAAGGAATGGAGACCACGCCAACGTGGTTATGCAATAGGAAGAATATATGCAGTTTACCCCTCAGATCCAGAAAGATGGCATATGAGGTTGCTCCTGAATAATGTAACAGGCCCTACTTCTTTTGAGGATCTCCGCACATTTCAGGGTCAGCTGTATCCCAGCTTTCGAGTAGTAGCTTTGGCTCGAGGTCTTTTGCAAAATGATAACTACTTGGAACATACAATGGAAGAAGCAAATGTCCACATGTCACCATATCACTTGAGAAAATTATTTGGAATCCTTTTAGCAGCATGTCAACCCTCAGACCCCCTGAGGTTGTGGAATTTTTCTTTCAATTGGATGACTGAAGACTGGGTTCATCAAGGCTATCGGGATGATTCATGGATGATAAATAAAATCATTGAAGCAATCAATCCAATTCTCCTGCAGAATGGTCTCCTTCGTGTGGACCTTTCGTTTCCTGATCTTCCAAGGTATGATCCCTCAGTTGGCCAAAGTAACCTCAATCAAAATTGGATGTTGCATGAAGAGGAATCAAGCTTTGATGTACCTCAGCATGAACTCAGCAATGCAGACCTTCTCAACTCCCAGAAAAAACTAGCTTTTGAGAGAATCCTTCTTGCATGTCATTCTGAAATTCCAGCTTGCTTCTTCATTGATGGGCCTGGTGGTTCTGGGAAAACATTTCTATACAACTGTCTACTTGCAAATGTGAGATCAACAAGAAGAATAGCTGTTGCATGTGCTGGAAGTGGTATGCTTGCCTTTTACTCTATTACTTCCATATCCATATTTTCCTCACATTCTAATCATTGTTAATTTTGTATTGAACAGGTATAGCAGCAATGAACATGCCCCATGGTAGGACTGCTCATCTCACTTTTGGGATTCCTCCTAAACTGTCACAAAATTCTGTTTCATCAATTGCCAAAAATTCTCATAAAGCTGATGTCCTCAAGAAAGCAAAATTAATCATATGGGATGAAGCACCCATGACTCATAGGCATGCACTTGAATTGGTGGATAGGTTGCTTCAAGACCTTATGGATTCAAACCTTCCCTTTGGTGGCAAGGTCATGGTACTGGGAGGGGACTTCCGTCAGGTTTTACCTGTTGTTAAGAAAGGATCACGCCCTCAGATAGTCAACGCAAGTATTGTAAACTCTCACTGCTGGATTAACTTTCGACACAACATAATTCACCTCTCAGTCAACATGCGTGCTGCTGGTGATCCTCAGTTTCAGAATTTTCTCTTATCCATTGGAAATGGTCAGGGGCTCACTCACAATTCCAACAGAATCAATTTACCTCACTCAATGGTGGTCCTTGGTGGTTCAGATGACCAAAATCTTGATTTGCTGATAGACAAAATCTTTCCAAATATCAGCACTTCATTCTCCCATCCCAATTATTTTACAAACCGGGAAATCCTCTGCTGCAAGAACAAATCTGTCAATCAAATCAATTCAAAGGTCTTGAGTTACATCCCATCTGAACTTATTTCTTACACCAGTCATGATTCAGTAGAGGACGATACTCAAGGTCTTTACTTGCCTGAGTATATTAATAGCATAAACCTATCTGGATTTCCCCCTCACCTCCTTCAAATAAAGCGGGGTGTGCCAATTATCATGCTAAGGAACCTGGATCGAACAATTGGTCTTTGCAATGGAACCAGATTGATTGTTGAAAACTTCAGTCCTTCAGTAATTTTTACAAAAGTGGCTTCAGGAAACAGAATTGGTGAATTGGTTGCCATACCTCGCATCCCATTTATATCTGACCCTGAAGAGACTGGACTCCCCTTCAAGCTAATACGCACCCAGTTTCCTGTTAATCTTGCTTTCTGTCTCACAATCAACAAGTCTCAGGGTCAGACCATTGGAAATGTTGGTATTGTGCTTCTTGAACCTGTTTTTAGTCATGGGCAACTGTATGTTGCTCTTTCTCAAAGTAAGTCCAGTCACACAACAAAGGTTGTAATCCCTCAGCCAGAATCTGGCCCTCCTTCATACCAAACTTCAAACATTGTTTACAAAGAGGTTCTCTCACGTGTTCATTCACAGTGATATATTTTTGTTTGTTTCTATTTGGCCTGTTTTTTTTTTTTTACTTTTACTTTTACTTTTTCATTTTCATTTTCATTTTCATTTTCATTTTCATTTTCATTTTACTTTTCATTTTCATTTTCATTTTCATTTTCATTTTCATTTGCATTTGCATTTTTATTTTCATTTTCATTTGCTTTTTTCAATTGGAATTTATGCAATTACACCATAATTATTTTTGGTAATTTTCCCCCTCCAAAAAAAAACCCACTCTAAATAAAATTCACCTTGAATCCCCAAATTTGGGGGCTTTGCCCTTGTAAATCATACAAGAATAAGGATTCAGACAATCTAGTTATCATCTTACAAGATTCATCTCTATTTTATTTATTTTTTGAATCATGTCAATCTATTTTTAATTCAACCATTGAATTATATGTACATATATTCATAAAACAAAACCAAAAAATAATAAACACTATTGGCACAACCACCACTTCAACCCACCTACAGAAATCTCCAAAAAAAGACAAAAACCAAAAATCCATAAAAAAGAACAAAAGATATACAAAGAAACGAAAAAAACCTGAGACAAAAAAAAAACCAAAAAGAAGAGAGATTAATCAGTCCAGGAGCTAAAGTCAAGATTTTTTGAAATGATGTCAACATCGAACAAAAAGCTAGAAAGTCTTCTAGCGGTACTGTTGGAATTGCCGATAGGATTATTAGAGGTAGAGGTAGAATTTGAGACAGGAACAGTTGAAGAAGGGATAGTAGTAGTAGAAGAAGAAGAAGAACCGAGGGTTATTGGAAGAGTAGAAGAAGTGGAGATTGGTAAAGGAATATTAGTAGTGGCAGGAGTAGAAGTGATAGATGAATGAGTAGTGCCGACAAGGCCAGGAGGAGGAGGGAAGGGGTCAGGGACCGGAGGAGGAGGGGGACCAAAATTCGGAAGATTTCGGGAGAGGTTGGTAGAGTCGAGCTCGTCGGTTCGTCTAGAGGATTTGAAACCGGACATGAGAAGAGAGGGGGCGGTTGAGGATGCTGTTGCTGTTGTTGCCGGTGGTAGAGGTCCAGCAGTAGGTGTAGCAGATGCAGAGGGGTGCATGAGTGGCAGTTTGAAGCCAGCGTCGTCCGAAGAAGGGGTCGGTCCAGGTGTGACAGCGGTGAGAGTGGCGGAAGGATTTGACGGGGTGGAGGGGACGAGCTTGAGGATCCGATCCTTAAGACGCTTGATTTCGCGGAGTCGGGCGCGCCAATTACTGACAAACTCGAGTTTCCTACGATTGGGATGAAGGTGATGGTGATGAGAATTTGAATGATGCTCGTCATCCTGCTCGTCCTCCCTCTTCTTTCGATTCTCCGTACCCACACAGGCCAAATAAACTTGGGAAAAGGTGTTGCAATGAAGCGATAAGCGGCGGACAAACTCGGAGAGACACGAGCTTGAAATCATCTTGAAGTTCTCGGCGATCGGGCCAATCTTCGGTAAGCCTCTTTTCCTCTGCAAGCTGATCTTAAAGAATTTCAGTTCCTGTTGGACACCGGCATGCAAGTTGAGGGTCGAATTGATGGGCGTATTCGGCTCGATGATTATATTGATAAAGTTGAACTGAGATTTCAGACAGTCGAATTGATACTCTTTACCCGAATCGTTAAAGACTATCACCACAAAGTCGTTTCCGATCAATGCTTTCTTGGCCATGATCGGATCGGGGCCCGAGGGTTGTTCTTCCCGACTAGTCGGCATCAGGGTAGCGATATGGAAGCAGATCTGCGTGATGTCATCGCCCCACATGTACGCAAACTTCCCATTAGAATCGTTTTTCGAATCTAGGCCACCGGTGTTATAGTGTTCGCATCCTTTCAATCTCACGAGTTGGCCGAGTGAACTCAAGAAGTTGATGTAAGCCTTCGAGCCTTCTCGGTTTCCCAAGATTTCCTCCTCCGTCGTCTGGCCTGGGCCGACATAGACCACCCCGATCTTATGAAAATCCACCACGGGCAAGTAATCGATCATCTCAACCGCCCGTTGAAAAATGGGCTGGTCGGGTACTTTGAGAGGTCTGAAAGTCGAGGGCGAATCTTCAAGAGTTGCACTTCCAAGGTCACCAAAGGGGAACAGTTGAAGGGCGAAGAAGCTAGGCTCAACCGATAGGTTGGTGTAGTTGGGCTCGATGCCTGTCGTCCGAGTGATCTCTTCAGACTGCTCGATGACCGACTCCAGACTAACTTCGCGGGGCTGTAAGGTTGATGATCCAACTAATCTATCGTCATGTGACTTTTCAGTCTTCTGCTGCCGAGAATCAGGAGTTTGATCTCCCATGTCATCATCCTCCGAAGCAGCAGAGTTCAGAGTATTCCGGTGTCGGATAACCATCTCCAATACGTCTTGTTCCGAGGCACCATAGTCGCCGCTGAGGTTCTCCAATTCCCAAATCATCTTGACCATTCCACTTGGCCGCTTCACACAGACCTCCGTCCAACCAGGCCGACTGAGACATTTGATCGTCAGAATAGAGTTGCCGATGATCCAGCTGGTAGTTCGAACCGACTTGCCGAGGGAGGAGTTAATGATCTGATTGAATTTGGACTGCTTCATCCTTGGTTTAGGCTCGGCATTCGAATAGGTGTACCGGTTGAGCATATCAAAGCATACTTCTGTAGGCTCGTCAAGGCCCTGTTTGCCTTCGCACGCTTGGACGAGCTTACGGGTAATGAAGGTGACATACTTCTTGCGTTCTGGGAGCTTCAGTGAGACGAACCAGAGCGCAATGATATAGAATGCCATGAGATAGACGTATTGTTGGAAAGCTAATTCGACATCTTCGGTAAGCGAGATTTCTGATGTCGAGATCCCCACCGCCCTTGGGGGTGTGTGATGGTTGGCCGAAGTGTGTGTAGATCGAGACTCCTCTAGCTGCTGGAGTTGGTTATGGGTGGTAATATATTGTAACGATATACCAAAGATCATCTTGAACTCTTCTTCGGTAAGGTTTGCATAGAGTGACGGAATCTGACCCAAAAAACCCAGTAGTTCGAGAATGTGTACCGAGACGAAGGCTGAGGAGACGATTTTCGTCAACCCACGTAGGATTTCAGGCAAGAATTTAGTGATCGAAGGTTGAAGCTCATGACAGGCTAGAGAGAGTGCATGAATGCAGGCCTTGGCAGTATCTTTATACTTGCTAAGCCCTTTGACAAACGCCCCTATCATCTCATCCGCTTGCGATTTGTCAAACAAGGCCTTGTATGCGATCAAGGTGGAAAGGGTTTGGTAGGAGATCGCATGTGCATCGGTTAGCTTGACCCTTTGACGTGGTGGAAAGCGAACTTGGTGGAGCAGAGTATCAGTTTTAATCCCGCTACATAGGAACCGGCGTAATTGATGGATCTGCTGGGAGGTGCGTGGCTCGCAAGTAAAATGTTTATTACTGAGCTGTCCAGGTAAGTGACAGAGTACGTAAGAGACCAGTTCCCAATTCACTTCATAGCGCAGGATGGCGATCAAAACTGCCAGGTAGTCGGGGATCGGCAGGATAGTCATGTGACGAACGACATGATGACAGGTACTTGGACTATTTTTGAGTGAGAGGTGATCCTGAGAGGGATCCCAATCTTTACGAACGATGTGATCGTAAGTGACCAGACAGTGAGTTGACTGGGTTTCAATCTTTGGTTCCCATCCAAACTCGTCCAAATCGTCTGGAACGGTCCAAAGTGGCTTGCCTTCGTCTAAAGTTTCAGTCGTTCCGATCACAGCCGTGGCACTGGTGGTTACGGAGGCCGACCTTTTCCCCATGTTGGTCCCTCCAGGTTCATAATTCTCGCGAAGAAAAATGGGATTGGTACGAGGCTTTTGAGAAGAAGAAGCTGCAGGGCTGGTACATGGCTTTTTATCAGGGGAGGGTAGCGCAGATCTTTTTTTTTTTTTGGAAAGGATGCGAATGGATATAAGTTTTAATATCATTAGGTTGTATATACATAGTAGTATAGAGGGGACGTACGCATCTGATCGGGACGGATCAAAGACTCTACCGACAATTTGAGCTAACCCTTCGATTTCCAAGTCTCTGACAAACTGAATTCGATGCTCCTCGTCTGCTCTTAACCTCAGCAAACATTTCAAGATGGCTAGACGGGCCCGATTATCGATCTGAGATTCATCGGCCTTACGTTGGAGATCGTGATCTAAATCGCCCAAGCTGAATGAATGAGGAAGACGGGATTGAGTTGCATGACTGTGTGGATTAGTAGAATTAACGAGCCCATTGGCAGGTCGAAGTAGGCCAATTAGATCGACAAAGATCGAAACACATTTGGCGTTTGAATAACCGGTCGAAATCTTCAGACTGTCGGTCAGCATTCTGATTAGGGTCACGACGGCCTTATAACTAAGATCATGTTGTCGCTTGGCAAAGATTGGATCACAACGTCGAGGTTCGTTGTTATTAGATGATGAGAGACGGTGAGGACTGAAGATGGTGTTGGAGATCGTTGTACTCGTCGTGGTGGGAGCTTTGAGTGGTAGAGAGGAAGGTGTACTGAAGGGAGTGTTGGGGATACTTAGATTAGAGGTTCCTTCGTTCTGGACAGATGGAATTGGTTCCAGATCTGACTGCTGAGTACCTCTTGTTAATTTTGTGAGTTGGGTGATATCGTCAATATCGATCAGCTGACCCATCTTAGCCGTTGTCATGAGTAATTTGCGAAGCCGGTCATAGGTATCTAAAGACTTGCCGGTAAGATCTTGGTGCCTTTCCTGTTCGCCAACTACTTGATCCTGATTAGAAAGAAGCTCATTGACAAGTTCGTTGTGAGTGACCTCTCTGATGAGATCCATAACCAAGTCGATCAGAACTGGATTATCACAAGAGCGAAGATCAGGTAGCAAAAGAAACCGGCTGAGGGTTGGGATAACGACCTCCTGTAAGAGTTCTTCTCTCCAATCTTCTAGATCCCTGATTTCCATAAAGATGTCATGAATCAACCGAAGTAGTCGGACTTGAGAGTCCGCAGGTGAAGAAGGGATTGATGGAAAAGATGGTCTAGCAACGGCTTTATTATTGCTAAGGGTGGTACGATCCAAATCAAATTCAAAGAACCCATCGAGCAGAAGAACGAGATTTGAGAGCCAAGATGGATACTCGGGTGAACAGACTTGATCGGATTGGATTTGATCGATCAAGGATAGCTTGAGTGGGTTGGAGAGGTATCTGGAGAGAGTGATAGATAGGCTGTAGTACTTGTCAATCGTGATCAGATTCCAGCTCATCAATTCAGATAATTTACCCGGAGAGTTATCAGCAGCATCCCGAATCTCTGTTGCATGCCGGATAAAGAGCAGTGAGAAAATGTTTCTAAACGGTACAAGGGGGGACTGTTTGGTTCCTTCTGTGTCTTTGATTTGTTCCTGAGGAGATGTTAGAATGCTGGGATCTATATAATAATCATCAATGTGAGTTTGTTGGTCATAGGATGGTCAGTTTTTGTCGTCGAAGGGGGCTGTATTTTAAGGGGATGAATAATAATAATAATAATAATAAACGGACCTAGATCGAAGTCTAAAGACCAGTCGGAATCATTAATCCAATGTTTGAGACGTTCTTTGGAGAATAGTAACAAGAGATCTAAGCAACAGTCGAGATCATCTTCCTTCATGAGGTTTGCGATGATTGAAGTTTTGTTTGGCTGTAGTCGAAAGTAGAGCCGATCGTAGATGAGCATCAAGATCTCGTGATCGATAGCTGAGCTGGTTCTGAGGGGGGATGAGATGATGTGATCTAATGGGTCCTTGACCAGTAAAAGGCCGAGGCCGAGTAGGGTGAGGCTGGTTGCAACCCCACTTGCTTCTTCTTCGATCGAACTGGTTGCTGCTGGTCGTACCTGTTTATAGATCTGATCGTAATCTTCAAAGGCATACCTGAGACAGCGAATGGCGCCGATCTTTGAGCATTCATCGATCCTGGGATCATCTGTAGTCAGGGTGGAGAGTAATGATTTTATGGCTTGGTTGGCTGGTGACCGAATCAAGTCCTTCATACACGCCTTGGCTTGTTGGATGATGGCAGGATCAAGAGGGGCGGTGGATTCGACCACGAGTTGTAATGGGATAGTAAGATCTGCGTGTGTGTGTGTGTTTGATAAGGTTAGTTAGTTAGTATTGTAAAAAATGTTGTAGATTGACAGGACGATTTAGAACAG
Source organism: Puccinia hordei (assembly GCA_007896445.1). NCBI lineage: Eukaryota > Fungi > Basidiomycota > Pucciniomycetes > Pucciniales > Pucciniaceae > Puccinia > Puccinia hordei. Next base: position 313,017 of record RDRW01000018.1, on the reverse strand, counting down.
CGCTGACCAGATGATGATAGATCGATCAGATCAGAGTGTTGTTTGGGTTCGAGTGCCCTGATGATACTGACGGTACCTTGGAGTGATTGGAGGCCTACGATCTTAGCAACAAAACGAACGAGATCGATGAGAAGGGTTGATCCATCGAGTTGTTGTTGGGATGATGTGAGGATTGGGCTGGTTGGGACGTATCCAAAGGTGATGAGACAGTCGATATAATCTAGTACGATCTTGAGATGAGCTTCGAAGCTGGTGATGAGACCGATTCGGTTGATGAAGAGATGGATGATCAGTTTGACCTGTTGGGTTGAGAGTTGTGGTGATGAGAACTTGATGATCTGAGTGAGGAGTGAGGTAGAGTGCTGAATGATTTGAGAGTGTGGGGCGATGGGTAATCTGAGGTAAGGCGTGGGTTGATTGATGATCAATAGTTGGTTTTCTATTAGGAGGGGTAGGGTTCCTTGGAGATGTTCGATCGAGCTTGAACAGATTTCTACAATGAGTTGGATGAGGTCGTTACAGCCGATGATAAGTTTACCAGCATTAGTGATCTGGTATAGGTTATCGATAGCACTGATGATAAGTTGATGTTCTTGATGTTCTTGTTCTTGTTCTTGTTCTTGTTTTGAATGAAAGTAGTGATGATAATGGTCGAGTTGAATGGTTTTTGGTTTTCGGTTAAATCGTTTTGAATGTTTTAGTTGGTTGCTGAGTTGTTGATGAATGTTTTGGTACCTGGTTATTCTTTCTAATGAGTTCATCTTGAACTTTTTTTTTTTTTTTTCAGTAATTTTACAAACAAAACCGTAAATATTTTGGGAAGATCATGACGTCATCCCTCTATACATATTCAAAGCACCGTACTTTGTACATGAATTTAGCCTCAAGAGATGTCACTCACCTATCACAGAATCGGGTAAGTCAACACACTCATTCCATGTCTTAACATACCTCAGCTTAGAATAAAAGACTTGAGAGGTACATAAATACAGGAGAAATGAGAACTAACCTTCTATTCACTCTCTTATCACCCATCCTCATCGGATTTATCACCATTAATCAATCTACCGTCTCTGCCGACAAGATCTTGGTGATCATCGAGGATGGAGTCGAGCGATCGAGTCACCAGTTGCTCTGGTCTTCCTTAAATGGTACGTCTCTTGATTTACTATCATACGCACAAACAACTCCCTTATTTGTTGACTTTTCATTCCTCTTCTATCATTAAGCTCGTAACCATCAGCTAACATTTCGTGCTGCCAAGGATGCAACACCTGTCTTGGCTGAGTTTGGGGAACCTGCATTCGATCATCTGATCCTCTTTTCACCCACCGTCAAAGGTAGCTAACGACTTCTTGTTTCAAACTTGGAATTCAAAAATCTCTCATCTAATCAGTCACCATCATCTTTTCTTTTGTTTTGTAGCCTTCCCTGCTGATCTTTCACCCCAAGCTCTCGTCCAGTTTCTTGAAGATGGGGGGAACATCTTACTAGCAGGATCGACAAATATCTCGGAATATTGGCGCGATTTTGGACGAGAGTTTGACTTGGATTTTGATGATCGAGCGACAGCGGTGATCGATAACTTCCATCACCTCGGCCAGGATCCATTGACGACCTATACCAAACTCGACCTCAACCCTCTGATCGAAGATCAAATCGTCATTCCACCATCAGTCAGAAACACCAACCTACCCGTCTTATTCCGAGGGATCGGCCATGCGGTCGGTAAGAACCCTCTACTGATGAGCATCTTGAGGGCTAGCCCTCTAGCTTATAGTGCGGAGGCTAAAAGTAAAGAGAGCGATCCCAACCCGTTCATCATCGGCGACGAAATCGGACTCATCAGCGCCTTTCAAACCAAAAAACAATCCAGAATAGTCTTTGTCGGCAGTCTCGATTTCTTCTCAGACGAATTCATCAACACTGAGCTCACCCTTCCTGACGGCAGAAAGTTTGTCATTTCCCTATCTCTTCATATAACTTGTCCTTAATGATCCATCACTTCAAAAAAACAAAAGAAGAAAAAACCACTCGCTAATTGGTTATCTATCGTTATTTTTGGTCTCTCCCAGAACCTCGACGGGCAATCGTAAGGTAATCAACCATCTCACAAAATGGGTATTTCAAGAATCAGGGGTACTTAGGATTGTATCTGCAACACATTCCAAAGTGGGTGGAGAGCAAGAACCGCCTCGATATTGGGTTAATGATCAAATCGTCAGTCTTTCTTAGCTCTCCGTGTAATAGTCCTCTTTGTATTGCCGAGGTGGAAACAACTGATGCGGACTTGAATCGATAACAGGAGTACAAAGTGAATGTACAAATGTTACAGAACGGCAGGTGGGGCCCATGTCCGTTGAAGGACCTTCAACTAGAGTTCACCATGCTCGATCCTCATCTACGAGTGACTCTAACGCCAACCAAATCGGACAAGGGAACACATACTACCTATTCCACTGTTTTTCGAGCCCCAGATCGGCACGGCGTCTTTACCTTCAAACTCGATTACCGTCGGAGAGCTGGATACACTCATTTAGAGAAAGGCATCCAAGTCTCTGTCACTCCTCTCGATCACGATCAATATGAAAGATTCATCCTTGGCGCCTTTCCTTATTACTCTGGTACACTTAGCGTTTTGGCTAGCTTCATCTTGTTCTCTTTTGTATGGTTAACCCATTTCCCCGGGACGACTGCTCATAAAAAAACCAAATGATCACTTTTCTTCCTTTTCCTTTTTTCTTGAAACCTTTTTTTTTATTTTTGAGGGGCATAGAACTTTCCTTTCATCACAAACAAAACAAAAGAAAGAAGGGTGTTTGAACTTCAGACTCCATTGATTCACAGCAATCAATTAACAGTAAGGCTCAAGTAGCCTTCCAAAATGAAACGCAGGCTCAATTTTTGACCCTCTTGGCCTTAAAATTGATCCTGTTCAGTTCTTATAAATTAGAAACAGCTAGTAGGAAGTTATTGAGGTTCTAGATGAGATCATCAACTGATGGAGTTGCGTGGTGAACAGTTCCAGTTTCGAGGTATGAATGTTTAACTAAGGGCCTGTACCATAGCGCCTCCCAGCCTGCTGTTTTCTGCTTTTCTTGGCCAAAAACGTGTTTGACCAAAAACGCGTACCACAGGGGCTTATTTCAGATCAAATCAAGAAAACAATTTTGTGCATTTTTTGCCTGTTTTCAGAAACACCCCCCCTCCTGTTTCTGAAAACAGTTTATGCCTCAATCCTGCAATTGCCACTCACAAGTCACACCAGTCTCAGCATGTCCACCCAACAACCCAGCCAAAAAAATCTACCAACTGATCCTGCTTCAATACTGCTTCACTCCCAGCCACATCCAATCTTTCAGATGTCAGTTTTATTTGCTTCCCAAGATTGACCTCTGGTGCCGTCTGGAGGATTGCAAATTTTCTCTTGATGGCGCCAAATAGTTGTTCAACAATGTTTCTGAGTGAAGCATGTCGTAGGTTATAGAGTTCCTTTGCTGTTGATGGTTGCAGTCCAAAAGCAGCTTGCTCTCGGAGATGATATTGAACAGCTCGATACGGTGTCATCAGGCCTGGCTGCAACCCATATCCTGCATCAGCCACGAAATATTTCCTCTCCGGTATCCTCAAGCCCTTTGATTTTGTGTTGTTAAATACTCGTGTATCGTGAGCACTGCCTTCCCATCCAGAAAGAACATATACAATTTCAAAGTTGAAATTCACAGCAGCTAAGATGCTCTGACAAATAAAATGTTTTTGGTTTCGCCAAGGTGACTGGAGGTTCAGAGGGATGTGGGCAGGAACAAATACCCCATCAATAGCACCCAAGCAATTCTTGAATGGTGCGTACTTGGGGTTCTTGCATATGGTCAGGGAGGCCTGTTGTTGATGGGTTGGACTTTACATATTGGGGTATAGCATAAAGAGAACCTCCAGAACTTCTGCAAAGTATCTGTGATACAGCTATTGCATAAATGCTTGCGCTTCTCAGTGCTTTTTTTTTTTTTTTTTTGAACCAATTTTTTTTTCTTTCCCAAAATTTTTTTCTCCCCCGGCCCAGTCACCCGGCTCACCCCCGATCCTGCCACCATTGGCTGCCACGTCAGCTCTGCACTGATACTCATATTTATATGTGCAACTATTTGATGATTCAAGTTTACAACCATGGAGTTACAAGGTATCGTTTCCATTCTTTCAATTTGTTTAGATCTAAGAGATTTGCTGATAAATTTCTTTACTTAGACTTTTCTAGATATCTTGATGAAAGCCAATCGCTGGATGAAATCAATGAATGGTTGAAAGATTCTTTTGCATCAACCAGAAATCAGTCGCCAGCAAGTCCCTCACCCACTCGCAAAAGCCTGATGTTAACCACTGCAGAAACAGCAGCAAGCGAGATTAACAACAGCACTGAAAAAGACACCAAATTCAAGATTTTACTAGAATATCAACTTTACGTTCTCAAATCAACAACGGCTGTGAATGCTCGAGCATCCAAAAAACAAAAGGCCCTGTCAAACGAGCTCAAGGACAAGTACAACAAACTTGTTTCTCCGGCAAAAAAACTTTCCTTTTCTTGGAATATATCTAACACTGATCTTGCTGCTTTCAAACGGTTAGCTATTAATACAATCAGTACCTGTGATGCGAAAGAGTTGGGTGCACTTGCCCAAAATCAGGATGATGAAGGAGAAATTTTATGTTATGCGATGATTCCACATGGCGGGTGATTTCTTGAGAAGAACAAGACTACCTTGGACAACAACAAAGTCTTTGATGAATTTATTGAGGCTGCCAATGGAGCCGACAAAGTTACACTGAAGATGATCCAGAATGACCCAAAAATTACTGCTCAGGTGTGTACATTCCTTGTTGCTTGAATGTGACTCTCTTCATTCATCAACTGTTTATGTGATGAATTACTACCTCATTCTCAGAGAACCCAGGCTTTGAAACATCTGTCAAAGCTACATGAAGCTCACGAGAAATCAAACAAACCCAAACCCTCAGCTGGTGCTAACAACAGTGGGTCGCTACACTATGCTATTTCACCGCGAACTGTTAGTGTAGCGGTTTTTTTTTCCCCAGAAAATTGGTAGCGTTAGCTGAAATTACACTCCGCTACACTAACAGTTAGTGTAGCAAAAAATTCTTCAAGCCATATTTTTGTAGTGTTAGCTGGGAAAATTCACCGCTACGCTAACAGGCAGCATAATTTTTCTTGCGCTAACAGATTTTGAAGTTTCCAGTAGCGTAGCGGCATCAGATCATCGCTACGCTACACTAAATGTTAGCTGTTAGCTGATACTTTTCCCGCTAAATGTTAGCTGTTAGCTGAAGCTTTTCCCATTACACTATGCTCAAATAGCAGATTTTTTTTGCCCGCTAACTGTTGGTTTCACCAATTAACATGGCTGATGAATAAAAAGCTGTTGTTATGGCTTCAACAGGTAAAATCCTGCTGCATTACAGATCTTAGAAGAGACATCCAACTTCTTTCTTGTCTTTGAATTTACAACTTAATCCACCATTATCTCATCAACTGGTTTTGAAAATCCACCAGTTTTGAAACCATGGATACCTTAATGAAGAACAATTTGGTTTTGAAGAAAAAAAGAAGAAAAAAAAATGAAAATTGAAATTAAAAATAAGCTTTTTTGATTGCTGTACTTGCTCAAGTAAAGCAGTTACAACAGTGTTTTGATTTATTCACTTGTGCAAGTACATATTTTTCATTGTTTTACTTGCACAAGTACAGGATCCTAATTGAGCAGAGTGACCAGCTTTGACCTCAGACAGGGGAATTTATCACTCCTGCTATATTAAAAGTAACTGCAAAATAACAAATTGGTGTCACCCGTATCACAAATCCTCTTTTATGATGAGGGTGAAACCGATTAGGTAAGGATTGTGAATTGATTGAAATTTATAGGAGCTCTCCGAACTCGCTGGGGCACCTGACTGACCCCCCTTTGAGTTCGGCAACTGATTAAATGACATGGGTTTGAAGAAATGGTAGCGATGTTGGGTTAAGCCTTGTACAAACTCAGAAAACTCTCAGGGGCACCTGACTGACCCCCCTTTAAGTTTTCTTGATTGGTGTTACCCTCATCACTACTCTTATAGTATAGCAGGAGTGATAAATTCCCCTGTCTTAGGTCAAAGCTGGTCCACTTTGCTCAATTAGGATCATTTTTTCTTCCTTTTTTTTCCTTTTTTTCCTTTTTTATTTTATTTTTATAAACACACAGCAGTTAGTGTAGCGCTAAACTCACAGTTAGCTCACCACACAAGGGTACTCCGCTAACAGTTAGCATAGCTGAGAAGAGCACTATGCTAACAGTTAGTGTAGCTGAAAAGACCGCTACGCTAACAGTTAGCGTAGCTGAAAGGAGCGCTACGCTAACAGTTAGCGTAGCTGAAAGGAGCGCTACGCTAACAGTTAGCGTAGCTGAAAGGAGCGCTACTCTAACAGTTAGCGTAGCGTTTTTTCCAGCTAACACCGCTACAAATCAGCTAACAGGTAATTCCTGTAGTGTTAACTTTTTTTTTTTTGAAGTTGCTAACGCTACGCTACCCGCTATTTTTTTTTGACAAAATTTGTTTAGCGTTAGCTGAAAAAAAAATCAGCTAACAGTAACTTTGTGTTAGCGTAGCGACAAAAGCTAACATTACGCTACACTACAGCTATTGTTAGCTTAGCGGGCCCACTGTTGGTGCTACTCACTCTCAAGACATCTTGAACAACATCTGGAAGCTTTGCACAGCTCACATGCCATGTGAACAATTGACAGGTTCACATGAGCTTCCAGTTATGGTCTGCCCCAATGATCCATCCCGGTTCATTGCCCTCAGCCCTGATTGCATTGCCGTCTGGGCCAGAGCTATGGTGAGTCCAATCTTTTATTGTTAAAATATTATTATTTCTGTGAATTGTTTCTCATGGTTTTCAATAGGCTTCAAACCCAGAGATCACTGTGCACAAACCACTGCAGTCTCCTGGATTCCAGTTCCAAACAAAGGCTGAGTTCAAAGGGCTGTCTGGCCGCCAAGCAAGCCAAAGAGAAAGAGAAGCTAGTCCAATCAATTCAGCCTCAGGTGGTTTGGCTCATCCGCACCAGTTTCCTCAAACTCCAATCACTATCTCTCCGGTGACAAATTTCCATGCTAACACAACTTCCAACGCATCTTTGTCACCCGCTACTCCCTTGCATCACTGTGGTATCAATCCGTTTCACCCCCCAATGGGTTGGGCCCCCTTGCCTTGGGGGTGGGCCCCCCCAGCTCATATTTATCAGTCAAACTCAGGGATGCCGGCTGTCTTTGGTAACAGTCCTTTCCTGCCAGCCACACCATCAAACTTCCCAGTCCCATTTCCTTAATCAATTCCCCAATCAAACACACACAATTCCAGTGCAAATCCAGCGCCTGTTTCCTCTCCAGCACCATTGGCCGAGAACATTGATATTAACGACTACTTCAAATTTTGCCCTGTCAATCCACATAGTGATGCGCTTCAAAAGGCCCTGGTCAAATATGGAATAACTCACTATGAAGAGTTTGAAAATTTTGAGGCCTCAGAACTTGAAGGGGTTGGTATAAAAAAAATCAATGCACGTTCTCTTGTAACTAGCATTAAGAAGTTTGAGCGTCATCTTAAAAAGTGACGCCAAAACCCCCAATGATATTCCTTGTTTTTCTTGTCTACAAGTCCTTGCATGTGTTTTTTTTCTTCCACTCGCAAAAAAAATGTTAATCACAAAAATGTTACTTTTTGTATCTTGAAGTCAACCATGATAGCTACTTTATGAGACAAGTACAAGAGCAGAAATTATTACAACTAAAAATTATAAAGTAAAACTCAAGGGATTAGATACCCTGAGCCAATAAAGAGTTTATGGGTCAATTCAGCTGTGAATACTAAACTGACAAACGTTTCAATGACCTCGTAGTCGCCCTTGCCACCAGTAAGAAGATCACTGTTTTGCCTCAAATTTGACTTGAAAACTGAAAAACCCTTTTCAATTGGGTTCAAATCAGGTGAATATGCTGGCAAATACTGAAACAGACATTGATGTGCCTCAACTATGTCTTTGATGCAGCCATGGTGATGAATTTGTGCAGTATCCATAACAAGCACACTTCGTGGGCGCGGGAAGGGGTTCATTGATGGGACCTGGAAAAAATCCTGGATCAGAAACAAATGAAACAGAATTAAAATGCAACCCACATACCAGAATATTCTCAAGGAAGTATTCAAAGTCCATCCAATTGACTGACTCTTCCTGAACCATGTGTGCAACCAAGCCATCACACGAGATTGCTGGGATGATATTGTACTGATGGGTATTTCTCTCACGCGGCACTCTGGGTGTCCTTTGGCCTACTGGAGCCCAACCCCTTTTTCTCGTTGCTATCTCAAGCGAGACCCCTGATTCATCTGAGAATCAAATAAAATTAGACATGTTGTGTTGGTGATAATAACAAAACTTACGTGCCTGTAAAAACAAGACAGGAAACTGGGACAGAACTGATTCAAGATATATAATAAGCCCTTGCTTCAGCATCTTGGCAAGGATTTACAGTTCGAGGAGTTTTCTTGGGAATGTTTAATTGCTCATGAAGGGTTTTTGCAATAGTTGTTAAGGAGACTGAGACCCCATTCTCTTTGGCTAGAGATTGTTGGATTTTGTCTAAGTAAACAGTTGGGTTGTTGACAATCATCTCCTTGATGAAGTCCAGATTGTCGTCCTGCAATTCAAATGGCCGGCCTCTGGATTGATAAGTTGAGGGATCACATACAACGGCCCGCGTCCTTTTGGATAAACTGGTCCATCGGCAAAGGGAGTCTACACTGACTGAAGCGGCTAACATTGTGTTGATATTGGATATTTTTTTCCCCTCCATTGCCGCTCGGACAACCAAGTACCTGAATTTGGCTGAGTATTTACAATGAACCATCCCTAAAGATTCAAACACATTATTAGGGCAATAAAGTAAGCCTCTGCAAAATAATTAAACACACAGAGGATTGGTACACTTACTAGATTTTAGGAGATACGGCTGGATTGATGGTTCCAATGTGATATGACAGGATCAACAGCTGTTAAGCTGAGGGTGGAAGGCACTGCCAATGGTGGCAGGATTGGGGGTGAGCCGGGCGACTGGGCCGGGGGAGAAAAACATTTTGGGGGAGAAAAAAAAATTGGTTCAAAAAAAAACAAAAAAAAGGCGCTGAAAAGCGCAAGCATTTATGCAATAGCTGTAATCAAAAAAAAATCAGTGTAAACCTTCTAGTAAAGCCATTCATAAAATCACTTACCGGTTAGTTGTGCATAGCGTACAACAAAACTTCACTGCTGTTGGCCGCATCGAGTTATTATACCATACAATATCCAGAAAAATGAGAACTTGTTCTTCAACATTTGGGTGTTGATAAACGCACGCCAAAGGTGCATGCCAACACCAACCCTCACGCCATTTTTTTGGCGTGCGGGGCCTACACGCCATTTTGGCGTGTAGGGTCTACACGCCAAAAAAAAGGGCGTGTGGGAGTGCACACCAATTTTTGGTGTGCGGGTCTCACAGGCCCTTTTTTTTGGCCTGTAGGCCCCGCACGCCAATTGTTTGGCGCGTGAGACTTGCTCACGTCATCAAACCGTTGGACAGGTTTGATGACGTAAGCACATCCCCACACGCCAATTGTTGGCGTATGGGAACGCTTGTTGGCCGGCCAGGAGGACTTCCTCCCGGCTGCCGGCCGGTGAGGTTATACAACCTCGTCGGCCAGGAGGAGTTCCTCCTGGCTGGAACTCCTCCTGACAAGGTTGTATAACTTTGTCAGCCGGGAGGACTTCCTCCCGACTGACGAGGTTATACAACCTTGTCAGCCAGGAGGAGTTCCTCCTGGCTGACGAGGTTGTATAACCTTGTCAGCCAGGAGGAACTCCTCCTGGCCGGCCGGCAAGTGTTCCCACACGCCAACAATTGGTGTGTGGGGACGTGCTCATGTCATCAAACCGGTCCACCGGTTTGATGACGTGAGCACGTCCCACACGCCAAACAATTGGCGTTTGGGACCCGCACACCAATTTCTTTTGGCATGCGGGGCCTACACACCAAAAAAAAGGGTGTGTGAGACCCGCACGCCAAAAATTGGTGTGTGCTCCCACACGCCCTTTTTTTTGGCGTGTAGACCCTACACACCAAAAAAAATGGTGTGTAGGCCCCGCACGCCAAAAAAAATTGGCGTGCCGGTTGGCGTTGGCATGTGCCTTTGGCGTGCGTTTATGAACGCCCTCAACATTCACCAATCTGCCATTGCCAAGGAGCCCAGTATCTTGGAATTCAGAAACCAACTTGTCAAATGTCCCGCTCTCTAGTCCTGTGATTTCAAAAAAGAGTTCAGGCCTTGCTACTTCCAACAGGAATCAGACATATCGAGCTTGTCCACAATCACTGTAATATGGGGCCCCATCACTATAATAATAATAATCTAGAACCATAATTTTAGCTGTTGCTGCTGCTGCCAAGATTAAAAGGAAAATTCTGATGCTGCCAATGACATAGTGAAATTCTTGGAGGTTGAGTGGGTGAAACAGGTGATGATGTGTTTGGTTGGTGCTCCAGTGGTTGATGGGGTGAAGTGGGTGTGTTGTGGTACACATTTTTGTAAAAGGTGTTTTCAAGACCTGTTTTCATAAAAGTGCATATTTAAAAACAGGTAAAAACAATTTTGTAAATTGGGCCCTGCTTTGGTACAGGCCCTAAAGCTGGCTCATGCAGCCATTCCAAATAAGCTTGTGTAGTTTTGCACAAGCTTTGGAAATTGGTGCTGCAGCAGGCAGACTTTCCCGCAGCGGAAATGATCCATGCATGTGGGCTGTGCATGGGTGACTGCGGGGTGTCATGGGGCTCAAGTTGGGATTTTATATATACCCTTGACTTGGCTCCCCTCTCTGCCACAGCCACCCACAACCCACCATCCACCACCACCACCTCAATCAATCCTGTGATATCCGTCTTGGAGCCCTTTGGGCTAAAATCACCCAGCAACGTAAGTAATTCCAACAATGAATTCTCAGCTGTTGACTGTTTCTGACATGTTTTTATTCTTATTTCCAGGTCCAATGTACCGGAAGTACACTGCATTTTTCAAATACTCCGTTGTTTGGGCAGCTCTCAATGGCAAATCATTGGCCAAAATCAATGTCTTGCACGCGGCCAACATCAGTCATGACTCAGTCCAACACTGATGTGAGCTGTACAAAAACACTTGTGCAGTTGTCACCAACCCAGAAACTTATGCCGCAAGGGGTTGGGCATTTTCTCTCTCACAAGAAAAATGGTCATTTATCCTGGACATGGTCACCAATAACCAAATGTATATGTAGAAGAAATACAGCAGGAATTAGTGGTTGAATGCAGCCTCAAAATATTGATTCAAAAAATCTCAAACAAACTCCACCACCGCCTCCGGATGAGCCAAAAAACAATGTGAAAGGTAAATCCCAATCAAGACCCAATCCAGCGCGCCAACTACATCATCCTGATGGCCAAATACCACCCCAATTGCTTGGTCTTCACCAGTATGTCTTTCGTTCTTCACATGTTTCTCACTATTTGACATTGTTATGTCTATGACGGACAAAAGCGGCATTTTCTTGGATGGTGTGGTTTGAACGGGGCTGGGCCCCAAGGGGCAAGAGGACATCAAGACAGCCAGTTGCACAACTTTTATTCCTGCGGTCACACTCACTGGGCTTGTTTTGGTAATGATTCAGCAAGAGACGGTGAAGAGGATTGATTTTGAGTATTACTTGCTTGGAACACTTCCTGGTGAGTTATCCCTTTTAAATTCATTTCTCTCATTGATACCTAACTACCACTGACATTGGCTCATTTCTCAGCTACCCAAAATGACCACCTTCCCTGGCCCCCGGACCGTCTTGGTGATGGAAAATGCCCAAATTCATCACAATGGACAAATTGGTCAGCTTTTCAAGGATCATGGCTGTCACCTCATCTATCTTCCCACTTACTTGCCTGACATGAATCCAATCAAGAAGGGCTTCAGTGTATTAAAGAGTGCTCTGCGGTGTTATGGGGAACTTGATGGGGGCAAAACAGATGGAAAGAAAATTGAGGAATTCACAAGGATCATCTTCACCACCCAGCTGATGAGGAGTGTTTTCCAAGTCTTGGGCTACACAGAGTGATCAAATACAATTTAATTTTCTGTATTTTTATTTTATGAAAATAAATTAGTTGTATCTTTTCCCTTTTAAATTATTTGAATCTTTTATCTTGTTTTATTATCTTATCTCTTCAATGCATGTTTTCCCAATTAAGTTGTCAATAATTCAAAACTTTTTATTTTTTAGAAATGAATCAATTTCATGTTACTTGATTCCTGAGGCACCAGATTGAGAGGGAGAAGAGGAAGCAAACAGCAAATAAAATGAAAATGACTTGGAATTTAAATATGAAAATAATCATTTAACATGTGCTCATCTCACCTCAAAGTAAACAAGAAAATATGACACTCATCTCACCTCACTGACAGACACGTCTTTTAAATTGGGTCAATAGTTTGTAAAGTGGAAAGTGGAAATTCAAGTGCAAGAGAAACAGAATAGCCTAAATACAAAAATAACTACCACAAAAGAATGAAGAGATGGTTCATTTGAAAACAATTGCCAAAATGAGTCAATAGAAATTTTACAGAATAATATGAAAGGATACAAACTTAATCAACGAGTGTGGAGAAATAGGAAAGAAGGAGAGGAAGAAATTCATCAAAGAAGGATGAAAGATTATACTCATTGGGTTCTGGACCCCTGTGTCAAGTGATGCGTGTATGTTTTTGCAGATTAAGCTATGGATTGGGCCGGGCCTTTGGGTACACCATTGTTGTGAAGATCGTTGGCATTAAAACATTCAAACATGAACTTGTCTTCGTTGATTTCAATCAGTGAGGTGACAGCTGCCTTGAAACATTTGGGGTCATAATCGTGGGTCCCCCAACAGAGGACAGGCTTTCCGGCTTCAGAGGTAACCTTTCTGAATTGGGGGGCATTGGGGGAATTGGGGGAATTGGGGGTAGTAGTTGGGTGTTGATAAACACACACCAACGTCAACCTGCACGCCAAATTTCTTTGGCGTGCAGGGCCTACACACCAAATTTGTTTGGTGTGCAACAAAAAAAATTGGTGGGTAGGGTCTACACACCAATTTTTAGCCAAAAATTGGTGTGCACTCCAACAAACCAATTTATTTTGGCGTTTAGGCCCTGCACGCCAAAGACATTTGGTGTGTGGGTCCCACACGCCAATCTATTGGTGTGTGGGACCCACACACCAATTTTCTGGAATGTGGGGGGATATCACATGCAATATCCCCATACACACATGTGTATATGCACACCTGTGCATATACACATATGTGTTATCACATAATTGAACTGGTGGACCAGTTCAATTATGTGAGCAAGTGCAAGTCTGATTTCCTTCAGGAATCAGACTGGTGGTCTGGTTTCTTTCATGCATGACCAAGCACCTCATAACACACCTCACCAATTTGAAACAAACAAACTGGTGATCATGTCTAAGACCCAAAAAAGAAAAGGCAAAAAAGATAAAAATGGAGGAGAAAAAAAGCCCACAGGCCCAGGGCCCAATCAAAGACCCAACAGGCCCAAAAGGCAGGGCCCAATGGCCGGGTGTTGATAAACTCACCATGCCAGGGGTGTTTGGTGTGTTTTCACACCCCCGCCAACCCAAATTGGCGGGTTTGGCGGGCACGCCAACACCCGTTGGTGTGTCTCCGGGCACGCCAACACCCGTTGGTGTGTCTCCAGGCACGCCATTTGCCAAACCGTTGGTGTGTCTCTTGGCGGCCCACCCGCACACCAATGGCTGTGTGGGTGGGCCCGCACGCCCGGGCCTATGGCCTATGGGAGACTTATACAGTCTCCCACAGGCCAATTGGCCGTTTATACAGCCTTGATGAGGTTGTATAACCGGATTGCCGGGGAGGAACTCCTCCCCAGCAATGAGGCTCTACAACCTCATTGCCGGGGAGGAGCTCCATCCCGGCAATGAGTTTGTATAACTTCATTGCCCCGGAGGAGCTCCTCCCCAGCCATGAGATTATACAACCTCATCATTGGGGAGGAGTTCCTCCCCAGCTGCAGGCCATGACATCAGGAACTTGTCGAAGTTCAACATGTTGCTGATGTCAGGGATACACACATGTGTATTGTTTGGCGTGCCCGCCGGCACGCCAAAGGATACACACATACTATGTATGTGTGTATCCTTGGCCTATGGCCTATGGGAGACTTTACAGTCTCCCATAGGCCATAGGCCAGGGCGTGCGGCCCCACCCGCACATCCATTGGCGTGTAGGTGGGCCGCCGAGAGGCACACCAATGGTGATTGGTGTGCTTGTGAAGCACTCCAATTGCCATTGGCGTGTTTCACACGCATTCCAAACCCGTTGGTGTGCCTGGAAACAACGGGAATTGGCGTGCCCGCCAAACCCGCCAATTTGGGTTGGCAGGGGTGTGAAAACACGCCAAACGCCCCTGGCATGGGTGTGCGTTTATCAACACCCGGCCATTGGGCCCTGTATTTTGGGCCTGTTGGGTCTTGGATTGGGCCCTGGGCCTGTGGGCTTTTTTTCTCCTCCATTTTTATCTTTTTTGGGTCTTAGAAATGATCACCAGTTTGTTTGTTTCAAATTGGTGAGGTTTGTTGAGGTGCTTGGTTCTGGTTGAAAGAAACCAGACTGCCAGTCTGATTCCTGAAGGAAATCAGACTGGCACTTGCTCATGTAATCAAACCGGTCCACCATTTCAATTACATGATAACACATATGTGTATATGCACAGGTGTGCATATAGGTGGTGGTGGTGGTGGTGGTGGTGGGTGGTGGTGGTGGGGTGGTGGTGGTGGGGGTGGGGTGGTGGGTGGTGGTGGTGGTGGGTGGTGGTGGTGGGTGGGGTGGTGGGTGGTGGTGGTGGGTGGTGGTGGTGGGTGGGGTGGTGGGTGGTGGTGGTGGGTGGGGTGGTGGGTGGTGGTGGTGGGTGGGGTGGTGGGTGGTGGTGGTGGGTGGGGTGGTGGGTGGTGGTGGTGGGTGGGGTGGTGGGTGGTGGTGGTGGGTGGGGTGGTGGGTGGGGTGGTGGGTGGTGGTTGATGGTGGGTGGTGGTGGTTTGTGGTGGGTGGCTGTGGCAGGAAGGGGAGCCAAGTCTGGGTATATATTAAATCCCAACTCAAGCCCTGTGACACCCCACAGTCACCCGTGCACAGATCATTGCCGCTGTGAGACAGTCTGCCCACTACGGCACCAATTTCCAAAGCTTGTGCAAAACTACACAAGCTTTTTTGGAACAGCTGTAAATACAATTCATCTATCCATGTTCTACAGCACATTATTTCCCAGAGTTACAATAGTGGGAAGAAGATCTTTAATGACATTTGCATTGCCCTAGTTTCCACAAGGAACCTGAGACCTTTTGAGAAAACTCTTCAGACAGAAAAAACTTTTTTGATTGGATTGTAGTCTGGGGAATAAGGGGGTAAATAAATGAGGATTAAAAGATTTTTGTTGCAAATTTCTTGGATTCATCCACCGTGGTGGATGCAAGCATTATCCATTACTAACACATTGTTTAGTCCAGGGTATGGATTCATACAAGTGATCTAACAATCCAGAATCTTTTCAGATTTTTTTTCTTGTGACACAAATATAAGGTAGGAAACTTACCAATACTTCTTCAAGAAAGAACTCAAAATCTAAGTGTGTTACTGAACCTGGCTGGGCTTTAGAGAAGAATATCCCACTGAGAAAGACCACAGGTATAACATTGATGCAAGTTTCATTGTGTAAGCGTGGGATGCAAGATGTTCAACAGCCCTTTCAAGCCGGTATGGCAAGCGGTAAAGCGGTATCTTGGGAGAAACCAGCCTCATCTGCTCAAAAATGAGAATTATACTGTTTCAGCTTGTGATGTTTGCAACACAGCTTGAGTCAATCACACTTAACAGTAAACACTAGGTAATCCAAAGGTATTTGGGCTATCTGGAATATGTAGTTTGCACGTTGGATGGCTGATTGGGAGGGATGCACTGTCTTTGCTACTTTCTTGGTGAGTTGTAATTGTTGTCAAAGATCATCATAGAGTGTAGCAATTGGATTTTGGACTCCACTCATTGCCTCAAGATGAGCTTGAAGCTCATCAAGATACAAGGTGGGCTGATGCTTGAGAACATCCAGGAGAAACTCACACTCCTCATTGCTGATTTCCAAAGGGTTTCCACGAGGGCTGTAGGTTGAAGGGTCAGAAATCACACTGTTAGTATGCATATATAGCAATAGCCATTTCAACATGGTTTTTGAATGAATCAAGAAGTCAATGGCATCATTGATGTTGTCAGGAGTGCAACCAGAAATCAACCATTGAACGGCAATGGCCTTAACACGTGGGTTGTATCTGAAAAGCATTCAGATGCTGGTGTCAGTTCATAAATCATAGATAGAGGAGGAAAACAAAGACTCACTTAACAAAACCCATTGCCAATGAGTTTGTTGGCCGTTGTTGGGAGCCTTCAACCAGCAAGGCAGTGGAAGTACTGCATCCGGTCCAGCCTTCCTGACAAACTCTGTTTCTGATCAGGTTTTGCAGGCTTGTGCATTTTTTTTTATTCTTTTTTTGGCACAAAAAAAAAAAACCCAGGTTTGGGAGTGTGCCATGTGCGCTTGAAAGTCGGCCAAGTGGGCTTTAGGGTCGGCCCAGCGCACTTGGCCTTTTTTGGGCCCAACTTGGGTGTGTGCCCAGACGGGCTTGCAACACCATACATGGGTTTAGCCCACTAGATTCAGAGCTGCATCTTTATTTCTATTCATTTCTTATCCAAGGGGGTTTTCCACTAAGCTATGTAGTATACATGTGTAGTGGAGTGTTGAGTTATCTCTCTTTCGGGCCCATCACTTAAGGGCCCCTTGGTTGTAGGGATTTTCTCTAGTTCTTTAATCATCATCTCTTCGAGGAATACATCTTCTATATGTATTTCCTCATCCCATCCTGTGCACGCCTATTATAGACTTCCATAAGACCTATGTACATAGTGAGCCCCGCTCCAGGTCTCTCTATGTGCCAATTTCAGTTGTAGGTTCAGCCTACCGGGTACAAATCATGTCCAGCCAAGAGAGACTGGTTCTAAACAATGAGGTTGTCAATCAACAGTCCAATAATGCCCAAGAAAGCAAAGTCAATAACACAAAATGAAACAAAATATTTAGGCCCCGTTTGGCGGCAGTGATGTTATATAATGTCGCCCGCTTACATAAGGTAATGTATATATGTAACTCGTTTTTTTGATGTTTTTTTATATGACTCGACTGTTTGGCTACAACTGTAGAAGTCATACAGATCACACATAACCCCCACGAACCGTTTGGCGAAGCATCACCAAAATGCCAGCAAGTGTCATCCCTCAGTAACCAAATCAACACCAACAACGAACAACGGTCTCTCAAATAGGATCGACTTGCTAGACTCAGATCATGGTAGGATACTCTGTATTGCCGACCTCAGGGGTGCCATCTCTCAGATCAACCAGCTTGCCAAACAGTTCAACGCAGTCGCCGTCATCCATTCTGGCGACTTTGGATTCTATGGTCAGTTTTATCCATCTATCCATTCATCCATCCATCCTTTGTCCCAGAATCGATCTTGATTGTTTGATACTCACCCTGCTTTCTTCTATGTTATTAGAAGAACCATCATCACTCAATAGGATCTCTGATTGTACCCTGCGTCATCTCATTCAGTATTCCTCACTCATCTCATCCCAGTTTAGGTCCCAACTACTTGCCCTAAGATGACCTTTACAGTCGATTGCAATCAACGAACAATCATCTGAGAATCAGGCCAACAACTTGAATAAATTACAATCTCTCGTTCGGTTGGAAAACTTGATCCTCAACTATCCAGTCAAACTGTCTGCTTGTATGGTTGAAGATTGACCCTGGATTTTGATTAGTTTCAAGACACGTAAAAAAGCCTCCCAAACACAATACCATTGATGATTCTGTCTCTTTAATCCAGAGAGCCAAGAAAATCTTGATCCTGACTGGAGCTGGAATTTCCACCTGCTTTGAGTCCATTCCGGTGTTTTTGCACTTACAATCAAACATGTATTCTCCAGTTTATTTCAAATTGCTTTGTTTCACAAAGAAGCTTGTGTTAGGAGACAGTAACAAAGAATGAAATGGAAATTGTGAATTGCAAGAACTCAATCAATTACTTGATCAATTGTCAATTCAAAAAAGAAAACAATTCATTGAGGATTGTTACATTTGACTGTTAGCAATACATTTTTCAAGCCAAGAGATTCACAAATCTTTTCGCTGAATTGACATGTAAAGAGCAGCACGACGTTTGGAGTAGAATACATTGAAGATTGCAAGTTGTTGGTAATCATCAATTGCTTCGGCTGACTTTGAGTTGAGTCTTCCTCCATATCAACATCGGTGAGCGTGGATCTTTGAGATTCGGACCAGTTAGAGAATGGAGTGGTTGCCATGGAGGGGTTGAATGATGGCATTGAGGTTGTGTTGGAATGTGTTGAAGTTGATTGAAATTTGTATGTAATTTACTGTTGAGAGGAGGGGTAGTATTTCGGATTTGGCGGGGGTTATGAGCAGTGATGCCAAAAGCTGTGATGTACATCACAACTTTTGAAAGCTGCCAAACGTGTGTGTGATACAATATGGGCCTCTGTGAGGCCCGGTTATACAAAAGGGGTGATTATTATATAATATCACTGCCGCCAAACGGGGCCTTAGTCTTCTATTCTAATGTAACTATGTAAGATCAGCACCATTGGATGGAGTGAAGCCTTGATCTTTGATGTTGATACAACCAAGGTATTGAGGCCTTTTTCAGGTCAGAAAAAAAAACTGTTACTCGTGTTTCCTTGAACGATCTTACAAGTTTTTGATGTGGTTTTTCAATGGTATTGCTATTCTGTTCATGTACATAAATCAAGATCTGATAGCTAAATCTATGTTTTCACCGGACATGAAAGCCGGCCAATATTCTTTCTGTTCAATGTACTTTTGCAATTCGTCATCGCCTAAATTCCCAACGACTGGATTTCCGACCAAGCCCTTTTTGAAATAGATGTTTGAATGGAAAGAATGAAGATTTACGTTAGCTATCTTATCATCCTTGACCCCCAAAAAAATCATGAACAGACCTCTTCTTGGGCTTGTCGGATGACACGCAACGCCACCAAAGTACTGATATCTCTTATCCTACATTTACAAAATGAAAAACTCCCAAAATCAGTGAAGGATGTCTTTATGTGGTCCCATATCTAGCTGACCTGTTCAATCGGGGGTATAGGAGGCCGCATGCTTTTTCTTCATCTGTCAAGGCATCGGACAATGCCAAGGCTGAAGCTTCGATCATCTTATCCGAGATGGTCTTGACCCTGGCCAAAATCGCCCCCAGTCCAATTCCAGGAAACACATACATGTTGTTTCCTTGCCCTGGCTCAATTGTCTGTCCACGCCATCCGCAGCTGGCAAACGGAGAGCCTGGGAGTATCAATGTGATCAACACGTACAATCTCCAAAGTTGTATGTTGGTTAGGACCTTGCGTGAATCTGACGGTGCACCCACCTGATGCAAATAACACCTGCCCATCGGTCCATTTCACCGCCTCGTCGAACGTGCATTCGGCCAAATGGACCTGGAAGGAAGTGTTGGTGCGTTAAAAAACGGCGAGCAAGTCAGTCTCTCGATTCAGTTTAGAAATCGGGTGATGTAGACCAACAGGGTTTGAGAGGGGGAAGATGACTGGTCGAGGATTCAACTCTGCCATCAATTTGACAACGGCTTCATCAAACAGATTCGCGGTCGCTGCGAGACCAATCAAGGCAGTAGGCTTCACGTGCTTGATGACCTCTATAAGGGATTTAATCTGAGGTCCACCTGGTTGGCGAGCAAAAAACGTCTTGTGTGCGGCTAGCTTATCACCTCGATCAACTGTAACTAAGCCCTAGGAGAGTCAAATAATCCATTTGTTTATTAGACTGGTTTTATGCAGCAAGCTTTCCAAGACCACTGAAACACACCTTAGTGTCTACCAACCACACCCTCTCCTTTGCTTCTTCTTCTGATAAGCCCAAGTTTATGAAGAAGGAGAGTAGTTGCTTGGCCACACCAACGCCAGCACTTCCAGCTCCCATGAATACGATTCGCTGATCCCGGAGATCCTTGCCACTTGCTGCGGCGGAGAGACGAGCAGCGTTGATGAACCCGCCCAAGATGACAGCTCCAGTCCCTTGGATGTCACTATTAACGACTCATCGGTAGTTAGAACGTATGCTTAAACTCGCAGAATCCTGAAACACTTACTCATTGAACATTGGATAGCTGTGTTGATAACGTTTTAAATACTATTCAAATATTTCCGAATTAGCAAGAGTTTTAGTAAGAGACAAGCAAGTCAAGTGCATACGTCAAAAGCGCGCTCGGTTGCGAAATCTTCATGTTGGATAACCAATTCAGGAAACTCGGCATGCACAGCAGCCATAAACTCGTCCATAAATCCCAATGCCTATGAAGTAAGTTTTTAGTTCGTAGATATTAAGGGTATAGCATCTACCCAGAACATCTTTCCAAGTTTGGGCACAACCCGCTGACTGACCTCTTCTTTCGAGCGTCTTTTCATTCTCAGTCCCAAGTAAAGTGGATCAGTCAAGTTCTTCTCGTTGTCGGTACCAAGATCGATACAGATGGGTACAGTCGCCCAAGGTCGAATACTAATTAATTTGTAATCATTCAGCAGTCATCTGAGTGTAAGTGTGTTCTGCGTAGCTGACCCTGCAGCCGCCACGTAGAGCGATAGTTTCCCAACAGAAATTCCCACTTTGAAACGAAAAAGGTCAAGAGATTTAGTCTAACTTCCTAAGCCATTCGAAGAAAATCGATCCATGTAGTGCAGGAAAAACAAGTTGGGCTACGCACTACCGCCAATACCCAAATCACCCAAGCCTTTAATAAAAATAAAGAAAAAGATGTCAGTTGATCTTATCTTGGAGATAGTTTTTTATTTTATTTCTTTTAGAAATCGATGCGCTTACCCAAAATTCTTGAGCCATCGGTGACTACACAAATTCTGGCCTCCTCAGGTAAAGGCCAGTTCTTTAGTACATCACGAATACATCCTCTATCGTTCCAAGACAAATAAAGTCCCTCTGTGGTCCCCCAACCATTTCAATTTCAGAATTGACCTCGAGATCAGCTCCATCCTGATTCTCCAAAACTAGATTGCTTACCTGGACGCTGGTAAATGTGAGACCTGTGGGTAGGATGTGACCAAACAAGTGATCAATTGTTTTATACTGCAAGGATTCCGTTCGGATGATCAACTTACCATTTGGTGCAGGCTTCTCCTACGACTGGTGTATAGACTAGCGGAACAACCTCGGAGGTATTTGTTAATAAGACATGGTAAAACAGGTTGACGTTACTCTGCCTCAAGTTGGACAGATAAATATACTAGATGACGTCATTGGAATCATTAGAAGCAAACTCTTTCAGCTAATGATACAGTAAGCTTCTATACAAGAGAGAGCAGGGACTCAACCTGTCCGATCGAAGTTCTTTTGGTTCTCATCTGATCTAAAACCCTGGCCATCTGTTGATCCAAGGTTTCGATGGCAGGAGGTAGTAAGCCACGAATACCCATCCGATGACGAAGCTCGAGAGGGAATCCAGTATCCTCATTGATAAAAGGGTCTCTCAATGTAGCCGCAGCCCGTAAGGACCTGAGTTTATGCATGCCTGAGAAGGAATTGTTTTCGAGGGTTCAAACGAGAGGAAGGCTCAGTGAAGATGACTGGATGGATAAAGGTCTGGCAATGGACGCTCACCTGGATAGGACTCGGCTGAGTTAGAGATGGCGGTAGTATTGAGATGTCGGACCAACTCGGCCGTCCTGGCATTCATGGTTGAAGGGGCAGTAGCTGATGGCATTCTGACTTTCTAAACGCTTCAAAGGATGGATGATATAAACCAATCAGCTTTCTTGGGTCAGAAGTGGGTGTCAAGTGGGAATCCTCTGGATCAGGGACTGTTGGCCGTTGCTGGTGCAGAGTGTTCAGGAATCAGGATAACAGGAGTAATGAGAACTCCGATCGACTGGATGGTTGATGTCTGTATGTATCTGAGAGCTTATGTCTGATAATTTATAGGGGCGAAGTTAACGGACTTTGTCTAAAATAAGAAAATAAAATAAAAATTTATTTATTGATATAACTTCAACGGTTCGGGCCTCGATCATACAATTCAGATCATAGATCACAGCAAAGAGAAGGATTAATAAATATGTTATGCATTTATTTAAATAATTGGCAGTAACAGTGATAAATATTTAAATAAATAAATATGTAAATATGTAAATACATAAATATTTTATTTATTTAAATATTCATGAAGTTGTACAATCAGAATATTGGGGCACCTGGCAGGGACATCGCTACATTTTCATAAATATTTGTAGTTGCATATCATAGGGCCATTAATTCCTAGAGCTGAAAACTAACTCAAGTAACCGACATCTGGCTTGACTGACTCGGCACTTCGGCCCAAGTTAAGGAGATATTTCTAATTAGAGAAGGAGGACGAGTTAATCTTATTGTGGATAATGCCTGAGACTTGTCATCCAAAGAGCTTGGGTTGATGCCTATGAAGCGAGCAACCAATTCCAGAAAGGTATGCTGGACATTCTAGATAGTTGGATGTATGTTCCGAAATGAACGATTCTCGGGTTTTGATTTTCAAACGATCAGCTTGACGAACGTAGAAACGTCTAGGCGAGAGACGAGTCTTAGAGCCATTGAGGATGAAGATTGGGGGGGGGGGGGGGGGAGAGGGAGGGCATGAGATAAACAGAAACAGGAGGAGCTCAACTTGACTATGACTTGAAATGAGTGATGCGAGTGAATCAATCCGATCGATCGAACGACGAACCGTATTCATGGTCCAATCCAGACTCCAAGAGGATAGATTATGACTACTGATGTTGATTTGAGAAGAGGGAACAGCTAACAAGAGTCTTGACATTAATTATAAATCTTGGTAGACTATCAAAAAAAAAAACTCACCTTACATGAGTAAGTACAAGGAGACTTACTGATGAATTTATAAACATCCACCGGTCAAAACTGTGTCCTCGCTCCTAATCAATTCTACATAACCTAAGACCTAACAGTAACAGCCTCCAACAACCCCCAATCAAACCCTGCTGGTTCAGCTTGGGTATATTCTACGTTGATACTACTTTAATTATAATCTGCAAAATGTGGATTTATTGCGACTTTTGAAAATACATGATGATAGGTAGTAGATTGCACATGTTTCATCTCTATCTACACTTGACAACAAAGAAGAAAAGAAGAATGATGAACACAATTATATGTATATGTATGTACTTAAACGACATGGGTTTTTTTTTCGGGTTTTCTGGGTCATAGCTTGTCAACACATGTCATGGATACCATGCATAGGAGTCGTCTTATTTTTATTTTACAAACAACAAATCAAAATTAAAAAAAAGACAAAAAATGATGACTATATTTATCAAAACAAACGCAAACAACGTTACTAGTAAAAATGTAATTGAAAAAGGATAAGAAGAAAAACATGAAAATGAAAGCCCGTGAACAAAAAAAAAAGGAAAAGGAAAGCACAATCAAGACCAATGATGACGAAGAGCCTTTTTTTTGTTGTTGACCGAACAAAATAGAGGGATGGAGGGATGTGACAAAGGAGGGAAAAGAATAAGTGGTGATTGTCTAGGAGAGGGGATGGACTGACAGGAGTACTGGGAGACACTGAGGAGGGGTGGAGGGTTTCATTTGGGCGGGCAAAACGGGCCACGATTTCTGGATCTTGAGCGAGAGATGGGAGGCATGCCGACGGGAGGCGGGCTTCTGGGAACGGGATGAATAGTGCGATTGAGATGATGTCTGTCATAGGCATGCGGACGGCGCCTGGAGCGAGCGGGCCTATCAAGGCCAATGAGAGGAGGAGATAGTGGGATTGAAGGAGAGGATTCGGACGGGACGGTTGTCAAGAGTGAGTGGAGATCCATCAAGTCGGAGTTGTCGAGCGGAGGAGATGTCGAGCTGCCAGGGCGTGTACAGAGGGGTAGGATGGCTTCGAAGGTTGTTGGGCATGAGCCAATAACCATCTGGTCCGAGTCCAGACCTGAAGGGCTAAGCGTAGGTTTGTTGTTCGAGCAGGGCTCCGGGTCAAGGACTAGCGAGAGCTCGTCGACCGACCAGGCCGAGGCGGCGCTCGAGCTGGCTGAGGCCGACCGCTTGGACATCGAGAGTTCATCAAGCGGCGCGTCTGAGGACGACTGGCCAGAGTCGTCGCTCGTCGTCCCTCCTCGACTATGGCCTTGCGCCTGTCGTCGCTCCAGCCAGGGTGTGCTACCAATCTCAGAAACTACCCATCGACTGTTCCGGTCGACCGCTAAACATCCCTTGAGTACTTTGGCAACCATCATCTTCTGCTCCGCCTCCGTCTCACTCGTTTCTTCCGGTTTGACCACCAGCGTTGGCGGGAAGTCGAATTGTCCATTCATGATTTTCAGTCTCAACCTGGGTTCAAAGTCATCTTGAAACGGAAGATGCCCCTCCAAAAGACCATACAAAACGCAACCGAGGGCCCAGATGTCCAAGGAAGGGCATGCTAGGGGTATTTCAGATCTGAGTTGTTCGGGAGGGGTGTAAGCTAGCGATCCGGCGGCGGTAGGGAACATGTCAACTGAGCAAAGTGGATCGTCTTCCTGTCTGCTGATGTCATCGTCATCATCCTCCTTGACAGGCTGAGATGAGAAGAACGAGTTGTCGAGTTTAGGTGGTAGCCGAGAGTGAGGGTTGTGAGATAGACTCCAGGTCATCGATCTCGGGTCAACTCCTCCAGAGATTCGACCCTCGTTAATCCTAGGCAGAGCACTAAAGATTTTGGGAAGAGACAGGTCTCGGTTCAAGCTGGATGATGATTTCCCCTTGGCGACTCTCGAAGGGTCAATGGGCCGTCCGGGGGTTGGGTACGTTGCCAGGCCAAAATCAGATATTTTGATCTGCCCCTTCTGAATCAAAATGTTTTCCAACTTGATATCCTTATGAACGATGCCCGCCTCGTTGTGAAGATACGTGAGGCCCTGGACGATTTGCCAAAAGATCGGCCGAACGAGGTCCAATCGAAGACCGCCCGAAGATGGTGTGATAGAGGTAGACTGGCCGAGGGATGGTGATCCAAATGAGTTGAAGGACGGCCAGTTGAATACCTGGTACAGTTGGTCCTGCTCGTGGGGGTTCAATTTGACTTGGTTGAGCAGTTGAAGCAGGTTGCCGCCTTCACACATTGGCATAAAGAGTAAGGTCTGGGTCGGCGTCTCGTGGAGCGAGAGTAGTGGCACGAGATTAGGATGAGAGCTCAGATTAGACCAGACTCGGATCTCCTGTTTGAGTAAGGCGTTTGCAAGATCTTCGGTTGCACTGGTGGGCAAGGGCAGGTGTGCAGAGTTAACGAGATGTCCGTTGACGGTCATGGCCACGGACGAGGACCGATCACGAGAGCTGATGGAAGCGTGGAGAGAGACTGGTTGGGGAGGAAAGCGAGACTTGGGTTGAGAAGTTCTGGGAAGATTGGTAGTAGGAGACCTTCGGACGATCTTGACAGCAACCCGTTGATCAGTGATTGAATGACGAGCCTCGCGTACAACGCTGAAGCCACCTCGACCAATGATCTGACCAAAGATGTAGCCGGCCACCTGGTCACCCTCCTCCAAGATTTCCGACGGCACTGTTGGAATAGGAGACATCTCAGTTCTAATTGACGGAATGGTTGCATCAGCAAAAGCGGATAGGAAATTGACAGCAGGCGAGGCATCCATGTCAGAGTAGGCGAGCGAGGAAACTGAATCAAGACGGTCGTCCGAGCGTAGGTAGGATAATCGGGAGGGTAGAGATGAGTCTCGAATGCCCGAAGTGACGATGGGAGTAGGTCGATGATGGGATGAGGGATGATTGTGACGGGAGTGAGGAGGGAGGGGATGAATGGTCGATGCTGGATGTTGGGGTGGTGATAGAGAGGAGGTGGCAGATGAGGGTGGTGAGGGGGAAGAGTGAGGTTCGGAGAGGAATCGAGGAGGGGGTGATCGTCCGCGGGTGAGAGAAGTGGATTGATTCATCAAAAGACTCGGGGGTGGTGAGCGACAGAATGGAAGTGACTGTGGAAGGGAAGAAAAGTCACAGAGTGTTAACATGGGTTGATGTTCAAGGTAAAATGATAAAGGAGAGTTTTGGATGTGAGTGGAAGGAAGGGTGGGGGGTGTGAAAGTTGACCATTTACGATACCGTTCCTCAGGCCTATCGTATCTCTTGGGTGACACGATACGCTGCAAACCAAAAACAAAAACAAAAAAAAACCAAGAAAAACAAGAAGTGAAGTGGGAACAAAGCAGTTCTTGCCTGAGGTGAGCCAATGACTATGCCGAAGAAGGCTTGTTTAACAGTTTCTGATAGGGTGGTTTATTTCTCTGAGTGGGGTATATAGGCTGGGAGCTATAGAGAGGAAGAAGAGGAAGAGAGCTAGATGGTGTGAGATTGCTTACGCTACATGGGGAGATGGGTGATTCGACAGGGCTGATCATCCTAGGGGTTGTCTCTTGGGGTAGCTTGTAGGATGGTGGGGTGGGGTTGAAGTTAGGGGAGGATGAGTTGAGAGGGTGAATGTGTTTAGTTGGCTGGCCAGTGGTGGTGGTGGGGTGTTGGGTAGTAGTGTTGGTCTGAGTGGTTGTAGACCAGGGTGTGAGTTGGAAGTCAAAGGATGGGCTGATAGGCTGTGATGGTGAGGAGGGTGATCCGGCCTGGTGGTTTTTGATCCAGATCAGATTATCCGACGAGAGTTGGTTGCTAGTGCTCGTTGGGGGTGAGAAGAGACCGCGTGGGTCGAAGATCTCGAAAGTGTCGGGTTCATCTGGAGTGGTGGTGGTAGTGTTGGTAGTGTTGGTAGTGTTGGTAGTGTTGGTAGTGGTAGTGGTGTTAGTGTTCTGGTTGGTGAGGGTGTTAAGGGGTAATGGTAATCCAAAGGAGGTGGTCATGTTATGGTTGTGGTTGAAGTTGAGAGTTTTTGTGCCGGAATATTTTTTTATTTTTTTTGTTTCCAAGTTTGGGAATTTTTTGGGTAGAGTGTTTGCTGTGAGTATTATGTAATCAAGCTTTAACCGTTCAACCTCCAACCTCAAGTGGCTCTCGATTTTACCGATCCCCAGTTACGATATCGAGGCCGATGGTTACCGAGACCAAGCCCAAGCTGCCACTCTTACCATCCGGCTGTAACGTCAACCTGGCCGGTCGCAGTCGCCCAGCCAAACGTTGCTCGTCAAAACAGCCCTCCACATCAATAATCATCCACTGGGCAATGCTCTGGCACTGGTTGATGTCATAGGAACTGTGCCGAACCAAACGGCCATCGACCCCGCGACAAATCACCGTGGGCTACATCATAAGCAGGAGGACCTCATACCGCGGGGTACTTTGGGCCGGCCTGACGCACGAGGCTTAATATCAAGTCATTAACTACAACAGATGCCTAATTGACACCCTTACTGAAATTGTTCCATTCCATCAACTTTAATTGATGGAGGAAAATGTCTGAGCCCACATCGAAAAATTCCAGTTAAGCTTTACAATTAGCTTCTAACATCAACATAAGAGCATCCACAATTGTCTCAATAAGCTAACTTTATCAAGACAATGCCCCACTTGTGTGCTCAATAGTCCTCAACAATCAAGCTTGATAAGGCAAGTTGTCCCTACTTTCACAGGTCACTTTTTAGTAAACCTTCCCCCCAACCTTCCCCCCCCCGACTTCTCCCCCACTCATTAACTCCCACCCTGGGTAGTGCTCCTCCGCAACACAAGTTATTGACTTGAGTTTCAGAGGAGCACAAGTGTGGAACCAGCTCAATAACCCAGCAATAGAGCCAGGTTATCAAGCCACAAGTGGGGACACCCTCAATAAATTAACTGTTGAGCTTGCTAAGAGCTTGGCAGTTGTCAAAAATTTATTGACACAATTGAAGTGGATGCTCTAATACTGGAAGATTTGCCACCACAGTCAGGTTTCATATTTCATCAATTGAGGTCAAGTCCAAATTGGTTCACTGCAAGAAAAAACTAGCTCAACTTCCTGCAGTTGACATGTGACATGCTCTAACCAAGCTACCATTGTAAGTTGGTCTGTTGACTTATTTAGCTGTTTTGTAACAGTGACTGTACTGTGCATTGGAGCTTGGTCAATTCACCCTTTGAGAAAGGTTGGAGTAATGACAACAGCTTCCATACTAGAGATTCTACATCTAGTTGAACAAGTTTCTTTTTGGAATGGGTTGTTTCCTGAAATTGAGGGGAAAAAATTAGCAGGCTTGGCACAGAGCTCCATCCAAACACCTTGAAAACCTTGATATCTACTTGTTTGAATCTGGTGATTGAGGCCAATGGTAGATCAATTAACAATTTCTTTCTTTGTGAAGTTTTTCAAAATTGTATGCAATCAATATCAGCATACAAATTTTCTCTCTTGCTCTTTTATGAATTTTTCAACAAAATCATTGTAATAGGGGATAACCAATAGGGGGTATCAAATTTGATCAAATCAACCATTAAAACCTGTTGATTAGAAATTTCCAAATCCACAATTCCTAATCAATGGCAAAATGGGGTAGCTCAAAAGCAAACAGGTTTTTAAAATGAAAAAAACCCTGGTTGTCCATCCAAATCCTTCATTTCCAAAATGATCAATTAAAATCACATCTCACATCAGCTCATATTTCACCTTTAAATCCATGGCCTCTTGTCAAACCAAGAGAAAATCACAACTCACCCCACCCAATCATGTGCCAAGCACCCTCTCAACACAAGCAACTATTTCAAGCAGCCAACTCTGCTGCAACAGTATTTTGAATTTTTACTCAGATAACAATGACTCAGGACTTGAAGATTTCTTTTTTTATTGTTGATCAAAACTCCAGAAACAATACCTTGTGGCCAGAGACACCACTACCCGGTTCCATTGTTAGTATGACCTGCCAATCATTGAAGACCTTCCTCAATCATGCTTCATCCAGATTTTCTGAATGTCTTTCCTATGTGTCCTCAATCTTATTTACCTGATTGAATCAAATCCAATCTTCTACAACTCCTCTCAAAATCCTCAATGAGACCCATAAGTCCAAATTGCCATTGCTATTTTCTGTCTTGGACCAAATGGAAATGGGGCTGCTGTGGTCAGACTCAAGAGTCTCTCCCAATTTGGTTTGGAAAAATCAAGCTTTAAAACTTTTGGTTGATAAAGATTCTTTATCAAATGCGCTCACACTTGGTATCATGGCCAACTCAAGAAGAACAAATGGAATCATCTCAGGTCATGCAAGAGGAAGTCTGCTCTGGATATTTTGGCTTTGTTGATGAAACAACCATTACACTGATTCAAAAGCCACCAATGGTAACCACTACTGGTATTGAAAAAAATGGTTGAATAATTTTTATTGGTTCTACTATTTTACAGATTCTTAGCCAATGTGTTGTTTGGTTTCCAAAAAGATACTCAATTTCAGTCACTCTTGTTTGTGAAATAGACAAGAGTTTCATATCCTACCTTGCAGGCTGAAGAGGATCCTTTCATGATTGGTATATCTTCTCTAACATGAAGCTTGCTCAAAATCCAGAACAATTATTTGATCAAAACCAATTCCTCCTAGCCAGCTCTTCTTATACAAGTGATCAACATACCTTTACAGCCTAAAAATGTTCTTATTTTCTTATGTCACAGAATGTGGATTTGAACAATTTTTGATAAAATTTCTGAGAAACCAAAACCAGACTGAAATGAAGAACAAAACATTAGGAGAGGAAACTAGAGAAGAAAAGAGGAATAATACGTGTACCACTAAAACAATGTAGAAGTGATATGATAGTGAGGACTTTTTTTATGGAAGATCAGAGGATGAAGCAGAGCAGAAGCAAAGCAGGATACTAAAGTGATAAAACAAATATATGACAACATGAAAATGACAGAAAGATTAGTGAATTCCTCATCAAACAACAACAGATAAAGAGAGAGAGAAAATGATATGAAGTGAGAAATTGAGAGCAACAAACAGTAATTTTTGAGAAGACGTGAGAAGTGATAGAAGAGAGTCTGTACTTGATTCTTGACAGTGTTGAGTTTCAGCTTGATGAGAGAAAGGTCATGATATAATCAGATGGTGATTTGACTGTTATATGAAGCAATTTTGACTTTACAGGTTAGACTTGAGCATGAACGTAATTGACTTGAAGTGTAGCGTTTCTTGTTATTGGAGCAGGTTATTTAGCCAAGATTCTTGATGAGTCTGAGTTTCAACAGCCGCTACTTGCAGTAATTTGAGCTTGATGACATTTTGTGCTTGCTTATTGATTTTTTTCTTCCTGCTTGCTGATTTCTTTGGTATCACTTTTTGGGTGATGGATTTCTTAGGGATTGTTTTTTTGGGAGGAATTTATTCTGGATTCACAAAGAATCAGTGTTGCAAATCCATGGGTAGAGTGCTGCCTTGATAGACCAAAATTTATAATTCTAAAAAATTATAGAGGGGATTTAGGTTTTTACCAACACCAAATTGAAGAGAAAATAAAGAAGTATCTTTGGCCTCTGATGCAAGTCAAGCGCTGGTCTGTATGAATAGACAAAAGGTCTAATGATTCTTTTCTTCTTCTATTTGATTTACCTGTCTCTGTGGGCAAAGTGACTTATTTTGCAAGTCCCTCCTGCAGTTGGGACTTGTGTAAAGTTAGTCTAGTATGCACTTAGCTTCAATTTATTTTTCAAATGTGTGTTGCTGCACCAGTGTTGGAATTCAAAGCTGAAAAAAAGGTCCTGGATTGTCTAGTGGTAACCATCACCCACAGAAGCTTGGTGTCTCCCCTGAAACAACATAGTTCACCTCATAGAAAGTGACAAGTCCATTGTTCAAATCTGAAGCCCAAAACCTGGCTACTACCCCTCCCAACCCAGGAAAACTACACCTCCCCCTTCATTTTCAAACCTGTTATTAGTTTCCCCCTTCATAACCCCCTCTCCCCCAAAAGCATCACCCCACTACCGGAATATTTGGCTATGTTGATGGCATTCTAGTTTAACTGGGATGAAATCAACCAAGCTAAACTTGGTTGGATTCCAACCGATTAAATATAAAATCATGGGACCCTTGATTTTATATTCCATAGGTTGAGATATAACCAAGTGTAACTTGGTTGAGTGCATCCCAGTTGAACTGGGATACCCCCAACCTATCCAAACATGCCAGCAGTGCCCATTTCACTTTCAATACCTGTCACCCATTTACAACCTAATTTGAGAAGGTTAAAAACATCCACCCTCATCAAAACCCAGTAGATCAAAAATTGTCTAGATTACCGCATACTCACAGAAAAAAATTAGGTCCTCATAACATTAAGTACTGAAAAACCAATGTTACAACTTAAAAAAACTTGTAGATGGAAACCATGATATTCATAGTGTGCAATGCCAAAGGCAAAATTAAAGGACAATGAAGGTATCTTTTATGATGACCGACAAGGTGTCAGAACTTGACCACCGAGACGAGTGAATCAGAAGAGAGTCACACCTTTTATGATGACCAATGAGGTGTCAGAACTTGACCACCGAGACGAGTGAATCAGAAGAGAGTCACACCTGAACGTCCGCAACGAGATGAGTGAATGGAATCGAGTTGAGCAAATGGAGACAAGTGAAGTATGAAACTTGAATGTATTGCTATACACACCTTTTATGATGACCAACAAGGTGTCAGAACTTGACCACCGAGACGAGTGAATCAGAAGAGAGTCACACCTGATACAAATGATGAATGAGATGAATGAACAACATAAGAGTGAGGGATATGAGTGAAATGATAAAAAGAAGTTCACACCTGAACGTCCGCGACGAGATGAGTGAATGGAATCAAGCTGAGCAAATGGAGACAAGTGAAGTATGAAACTTGAATGAAGAGAGAAATACAACTGAGTAAAACAAAGTTGAAATAGTTCCATCTAGATTAGGTTTCAACCTTGTCTATCATCATTTGCGCAATCGATGTTCCACAGCCGTGCACAGTGATTTGTGTAGTGAGCATGATTACCAGTGACATGTCAATAAAAATTACACTTTAAAAAAAAGCTGGAAAACAGTTGTGGAGGCTAGCCCCAGAACAACGCACAAACAATGGGAAGGTTGGCATATAGTAACATGATGATGGGAAGGTTTTCATATGGTAACATGTGCCCAATGACCATGGGAGTCATTGAGATTTGTGAGAATAATGAGGTTATTCAATGATTAAGCTGTGACAGGTCACCTGTGACACCCGTTGTATCTCTCTCTTATCAACTCGGTTGTAATTTCTTCTTCTGTTTCTCTTTCTTTTTCCTTATCCTGTTCTTTGTTTCAACCTCCTAGGTCTGCCTCCCCCTGCCCCACAATCGCCCAAGCTCTCCTTACTGACAGAGCAATCACTGTCTGTCATTCAAGCTCATTATTTCTTTCTCTCTCTTTCCCTCATTCTTCTATCACAATTTCCTTTTTACCCCACACTTGACTCACCCATGAAATCACATCCTGTTCTTTGTTTCAACCTCCTAGGTCTGCCTCCCCCTGCCCCACAATCGCCCAAGCTCTCCTTACTGACAGATCAATCACTGTCTGTCATTAAAGGTCTGCCTCCCCCTGCCCCACAATCGCCCAAGCTCTCCTTACTGACAGAGCAATCACTGTCTGTCATTAAAGCTTATGTTCCAATAAGATTGGTTAAGAGCTCAGGCAGCGCAAATTGCCTTCAAATTTCTCTAGTCACAACCTACCAGATCCCACCTATTGTTTATTGTGTTACAGGGCTAATTGTCATTTGGCTTGGAAGAACGAGAAGCCACCACGTGGTCAATGATACCGAAAGCTTGAGCACTTTCGCCGTCCATGAACTTATCTCTTTCTAAAGCTTGTTCTGATGTTTTAGTGATCCAAACATGAGAAGACACATCAAGATCAACCGCAGCCAATCAAGAGTAAACAAAAGAGAAAAAACGGTCAGGTTAAGTTTCCGCGAGGTTGAGTTGCAAGGAAATGAAGATATCTTGTGGATCTACAGACCAAATCGATTACATCGATCCGTATGACTTTCGTCCCCCTTCCACAATGCTTGGCATAGATCTCAATTAACCGCTTCTTCAAGCGCAAGATTTCGTTGGCTCGAATGGCCATATCTGAAGCTTGACCACTTGATCCTCCAGATGGCTCTGATTCCGAGAGTTTCAACGGCAAAAGGTAAACAATAACCCCCTTATCACGTTTTGTAGTTCAGCCAAATGAGCGATTACACTACACTTACGGTGAATCATAATCGTTGAGTTCGGTAAGGCTTTGCGAAAACCCTTTGCACCAGCTCCTAACAGGATTGAGCCCATCGAACAGGCCTGTCCAATGCAAATTGTGTGTACTGGAGATCTGACATATTGCATCTGCATTTATAAAAAAAGAACGACAGAGTGCAGAATCTTAGACTAATTTTACAAGAATGTGTGACACATTCCAATATTGCACCCACAGTATCATAAATTGCCAAGCCAGCTGTAACGCTACCGCCCGGTGAATTTCTGGGAAGATTTTTTCCGAGCCAATCGAACATTAGTCAAGCAAGCCAGATAGTTGTGTTGTTTTTCTTCATTTCTTTAGGAAGTTCAATGGTCGACTGACATATACAACTTGCGTAGGCGTATTGCAATTTTATTTGTTTCGTCGTATGATGCAAAATGAACCCAAGGTTTTTAAGTGATGCATTAGTGATTTGAGGGGATTAATTGAGCATGTTTCCAACGTATTCACCTCAATGGGACCTGCACTTTCAGCCTCCAGGTAGAGCAATTGAGCTACTATCAAGTTAGCATCAGCGTCATTAATCTATACCAGTTGTGAATTATCCCGGTAGAATTTTGACCGAGTCGGTGATTTAAAAAGGGATGTGATACTACTTTAGCATAAATTGATGACTCTATTTTGTTAGAGCCAGCTTTTTCAAAAAAAAAAAAAATCTGTATAATTAATGGATGGCTGATGTACTCACTTCTCCACCAACGAAGATGACCCGCTCCCTCAGAAGCCGAGAAAATATATCGAATGCGCGTTCGCCCCCGCGTCCTTCACGCTCGATGACCATGGGCACCAAGCCGGATCCTCTGGACTGATGGAAAGAGAACATCCTTTTGGCTCGAAGTCCAAAACTTGAGGGAAGCCGGTCACCATGAAGGCAGTTGGTACGGCATATTATTGGACTTCTAATACTTCCACTCAGGATGTTACTCTTCCGAACCCACACCATCATGAGAAGTGATATCTGGTTAAACCTGAAAGTTAGAAGAAAATCCGAATTCAGTGACTATCAGGAATCTTTGGATGTAACATAAATATACGCAAACAACCCGGTCATAACTTACGATGCCAACTCAGCAGGGTGGTGATCCAGGTGAACCGATGTTACCGGAAGGCATGCGATGTTCACCCCCGTCCAGGTCCCGAGGGCGCCAGACCCGAATCCGGGGGTTGTCCGATCGACTGTTATTCAATGATTCCATTGATCTTTATTGTGGAGTTGTTTGATGATTCTTTCTCTTTCTTCCTCAACTATCTGAATAAAAATGTAAGTGCTTTTCTTTGATTTTTTTTTGTGCCTCCAGGCTTTCCAAATCCTTCCTATCCCAGCAATGAAATATTCAACTTGTCTCATGAAAGCCTCTACTACAGAGAATTTGGCATGGGGAAACACCAGGGAGGAGCTTTTTTAAGCTAGAGCAAGACTAGTTCAACAGAATCAAATCAACTGTGAACCCAACTTAAAAAACTTGGGGCCCTAAGATTTTCACATATTTTATATGATAATTGTTTTCTTACCAAGTGTCTTCAGTCATGGTAAAATATCAGAAGGAGCAATAATTTTGTTGAATATTTGAATTTTTAATCAACACTGGGCCACTATGGAAATACAAATTCTTGGCTGTTAAAATCTTCTGGGCCCATTTTCCAATGGTCCAGATAACCTCTGGTTTCTTCTTTGCTGACACTACAAGACAAGGTGTTTCCGCTAAAAGTGTGTGTGTAATTTAATTTTTAAGAGAATTCAAGACTAAGAACCTATGTGTGAAATGTTCAAAGAATAAGGAAATTGGGTGTAATTATAAAAAATGAGTGACATCTTTTTCTCTGGTCATTTCATGTCTAAGGCAGCAAAAATGGGCTAAAGGTTATGTGGCTTGTATAAAAAGAGTTCATAGCATGACCTGAATTTTTCATGTGTATTGTATAGTGATTAGGTGAATTTATACTTCTTGAGATGTAATGTATCACTCCTTTGGATTTCCATAATGCATGTACTAATTGATTCAAGTTTTTATTGCAAAGGAAATTTCAAGATTGATTGAAGAAGATGTGGGGGATTTTATAGAATTTGTAAAAGAGTTGAAGGATAGTTGGGAAGAAGAAGAAAATATGAAAGAAGAATAGATTTCATTGATTTATTATTTATTTTTATTTTATTTTATGAGAGAAAGAAAGTGTTTTTAATTTGAGAGGGCTTTACAAAGAATTGAATAAAATAACAAAAATAATTTTTTTGATTACAATGATATAGTTTTTTTAGAGAGAGGTTAAGTGTTGATTTATTTATTTTTCAAAACAAGGGTTTGATAAAAAGAGAAAAAAGAAGAAAGGAATGGAAAGGTAAAGAGAGAAAAGGGAGAAAAGTAAGGAGGAGGCAAGTTAGGAGGATTGAAAAGGTTTTCAAGGATAAGTAGAATTAAATTGTTGAACCACTTCCGGAGAGTTTTGAACATAATGAGCTGGTTCCCAAGGAAGTTCAATCTTTGTCAGACTGGAATACAGTCAATTTGAAAAGACAATTCATTTGCCTTTGCATAGTCTCAAATTGAGGATATATTTTTATTAGAATATATTCACACATGAAACATCAGAATTTCAGCCACACTTACCTACTAATTACCCATTATTAAATTGTATCAAGAATTCATCTGTGCCACCTCAACGTTGACAAGCTGAGGATATTCTTCAGAATTGACTTTTTACAAGGCTAGGTATTTTGAAAATATCATGAATCCCTTGTTATTTGATTTATAATTTGTATGGTCATCCTTGAACAACTTCCAAAACTGCAGCAAGTAGTTCAAGCAGGTAAGAATCCCCCCATAGCATTCATTGTTCCTTCTTGGATCCCTGGGCAGTGTGGTACATAGATTTAGAATTCTTGGCTGGAGACCTGTCTCTGGAAATGGCAGCCTTGGCTGCTGACTTCTTGAGCTTCTTAGCTTGTAGTATGGCTGTAGTGTCCTTGGCCTGTGCAATTTCCTTGCAAGTTTGTTTGGGATTTTGTAATACAGCAAGTGCAGGAAAGCTTGCAGGTTCGCAAGCCAGAAAATCCGCAAAACAACATTTCACTTTTCAGCCCCCTGCCCTGAAGGGGGCTGTATATCATCCAACTTCTTCAAATCCTTCCTTCCTCTTCCCAAGACCTCCATTGTCCCCCCCCTCCACCAAAATGCCCCTGACTCCGGATCCCCCCCTCCCAGCCTCCGGCATCCTCCACCCAGTGTGCTCCTCTCCAGATACCAACCAAACACTCTGGATCCTCCATTTGATTTGCAATCCAGTGAGTCACTCCCACATTTGATTGCACAGGCACCACACCACAGACCCTCACACATCATTTCTCCCTCCAGACCCACCCCCAATATTTGAAGGCATCAATTGAATTCCTCAAGTTGAGGCCATTTGCCAGTAAGTTGTCTCCAAATCATCAAATTGTCCTTCCTTTCCATCCATCCAACTCAGAATTGACCTTCCTTTCCATCCAGAAACAATGGTATATGTTAAGTACTCGCGGGATGTCAAATTCATTGTTGTCAAATTACGCCTACGGGGATTAGCCCTTACCAATATCAATGCCACATTGGACAATAAAGTCTCCGAAGATTCCCTACATTGCTGGATGACCCTCTACCACCCTGTCATGAGCCGTATTGCGGGCCCGCCTGCACCAGAGCCCGCACCACATATAGACAGTCTATCATGTACATGTCACAGACAGGCCACTATATAGTCTGTCAGGACGAGGATCCACATCCCTTCCTCATCCTGCAATCTACATCATAGGATCCCGAAACCCCAGAAACCCCAGAACCCCAGTGCCTTACTCTCCCAAGATCAGACCATAACACACCCTATGCAGGACGTGGTGAAAGACCTGGCGCTTTATGCTAATTGTGGTCGCCCCTTGGCTTTCACAAGTGAGGAGGCCCGGTTTGTAGGCTGAGCCGGCTTTGTACATGGATGAAATTCAGGCTCATATACATGCAATGAACCGGACTTGACATCCAATCAGCTCCATCCGGGCTGAGTTGAAATGGAGATTGCTCATGACCAAGAAAGTGGCCAGAACAATCCACCCAGCCCAATTTCCAGATGCCAGATTGGAGTATACTCATTGCATTTGCATCTACCCTGCAGAGTTCCTTGTGTTTGTTGGTAAGTCAAGCCCTTTTTCTTGGCTCCAGACTGAGTAACTAACCACCATCACTTACCTGCACAGATGAATGTGGTGTGTCTCTTGGGACGCACTCTTGAGACCGTGCTTGGGCCCTCCAGGGGCAATGGACAGCTTGAATTACTCGCATATTGGTCCTACCCACGGTATCCCTGGATGGGCTCCTTGCTAGCATAGCCCAAGAGGGAACCATGTGTCGTGTGGATGTGGAGTTTTTTTATCGCAGAAGTCCTGGTAAGTATTCCATTTGTGGCCATGCCCCCACAAGACTTATTCTGATCCACTGTGTAGCTCCCCCAAATGTACCAATTTCTGGGGCGCAACAGTATCTTGGTTATGGACAATGCACCCATCCACCATGGCAGACGGATTGCCAAAATTTGCGAAGCCGCAGACATCCTTCTAATCTACTTGCCTCCGTACTCTCCCAATCTCAATCCTATTGAGAAGGTGTTCTCAGTCCTCAAGTCTCAGCTCAAACAACATCAGATCCTCACTGGATCAAGCAAGGATTCCCAGACAATTAAGGATTTTCTACCAAGTTTTGTCACCGCCACACTGATGCACCATCTTTTCCTGGGAAGTGGATACTTGGCTAGATGAGTGATGCTTGTAGGCTAGCCCCTAGTAGTTATGTTGTGGCTATTGATTATCATTCCCCTCATGTGATTCCTGCAATACAATTTCCTTATTTTCCCCTTGTTTCCCCACTTACCCCTTAGCCGCATCTGCTGTGTTCTACTGTGTGGTCTGATCTATTTTTACAAATATTGTGTGATTGATTGTGAATGGGATCAGCCCAGAAATTATGTAATTATATTCTCTTCCACCCCCATAAAACCCTTGCGCGTTTGGTCTACAACAAGGCACACAGTGTTTGTTCCATGTGGTGATAAACAATATACCTGAGATGCCTGGAGCATATTGTATGAGGCTGCACGGCCCAAAAATTAAACTGGTCTCATACGCTAGGTGTTAGTCTTGAGTGGGCATGTGGTTAGACT
The DNA here is from genome assembly GCA_007896445.1 of Puccinia hordei. Classification (NCBI taxonomy): domain Eukaryota; kingdom Fungi; phylum Basidiomycota; class Pucciniomycetes; order Pucciniales; family Pucciniaceae; genus Puccinia; species Puccinia hordei. Next base: position 274,270 of record RDRW01000018.1, on the reverse strand, counting down.
GGGCATGTGGATTACTCAATTGGCACAGGTTTGCACAGGGCAGGCGCTGAAAAAGATGAGATATTGTATGTGTAATTCATTGCATTTTCATGTTTTTATCTACTTATCATGTGTGTAAGCAATGGCTAGACAAGCAAGTAATGAAGCATACGACGGTAAGAAGCCTATGGGGAAGCAGAATGGCTGGAGCAAAGGCCCCAGAGATTGGAGTAACAAGAACGGATCAAGCTTCCCGGGGGCAGGGGGGGGGGGGGCGAGTTATAATATGAGGGCAAGGACTGCACACAACTTTGATCTTTCGTCAAAAATTGATTAGATTAAATTACATGATTAGTGGATTCATGATCTGGTGCCTCCGGGGGAGCCAACGGCAACTTAGACCTCACCGCAGGGATAGCAATGGAGTTGCTGGGTACTTGGTTATGTTGGGGCGGGCTTTGACCGTTATTGGGCTTGATGTGAGTTGACACCAACCAGTGAGCTCCCTTAACCAATTGAGACGCAATGGGAAAGGGGAAGCCCATTGATTGAAATTCATCTGCTGAGGTGTCCAAGAAGTAATCCCAATGTCGTATGTGGTTCACAGCGATCAGGACCCGGGGAACCTGGTCATCAACGGCAAAGTTGCTGAGGTTGAGGAACTCTTCAATGGTGAGGGATTTCCCCGCGTCATTGAGCCGGTGGTGCAAATGATGCACATGTTTTGCCACAGGGCTCTTACTGATCCAAGACCCCAACGAGTCCAAGTGTGAGCTTGGAATCTTGCAATTTGGCGAGACATCCAAGCGACGAGGAGGAGATTGACGTCTAGCAAGATTCAGCCTACTAATGGTATGGGCAATGCCATTGCCATCTGGGCTGCGGGGAATCTTACAAGCCGGTGAGCAATCTGAACCTAAGCCAGGAGGGTTTATCACCTCAATGTTGGTGCTTGACCTACAAGATGCTCGGGGTTTGTTCTTGTGTGAGAGCCCCTCAGTCCGAGGTATCCATGGGACCTCTTGTTTTGAAACCAAATCCAACTCATCAAATTTTCCCGCAACGTCAACAGCTTGATGAGAACTAAGCAGGTCAATAGATGTGGATGAATCCCGCAATGGATGATCAGCCAATTGGAGAGGAAAATGCCGGCCGCTTGGTCCCGTTCTAACTGGAGTGAAGACGGGGCCCAAGACCAACCAAGGAGATGCCACCCCGCGCCCAGAGGCAGGTGAAATTGTCTTCACGGCTGACCTGGAGGGAATGTGGCGAGCCAGGTGAGCTGCTTGTTGTGATACTTGTTGAGGGTCACAATGCACACCTTCTTGGCCAAAAAGTCAGGGGTGTTGGGGTGGTGGTTCAAGTCAATGCCGGGCGCGTTGTGCAAGATATCCCGACTCCATTGGCCGTGAAGTCCATCACGGGCAATACGGATGGACTTTGAGGCGTCAGAGGGATCTTGGATTCACATGCTTTCAGTATCACCCCTGTACTTCTCTATAATGTGATGGGTGAGGTCGGCCAGAATAGCAAGGCACTTTCCTGCATTCACATTGGCCTTTGGCTATGGGGAATAACTTGAATGCATGAGCTGAGGTATCCTATGGGAAAGATTAGGAATGAATGCTACTTACATTGCTTGCGAGACAGGTGTGACACCTAGCCAAGGCCAGCCGAGTATCTTGGGCTCCATAGCGCATCGCTAAGGTGTTGTTTTGAGCTTGAACCTGGGCCAGAAGACCATCAAGGAACAATGCAATATTACAGCATGATTAACTCACTGGCCCCAACTTAATCAATCAGAAGGGCTCACCAATTTGTGCTCCTTTGCTACCTTATTCAGATCACTCATTGCCAGTTTGATAAATGCCTTGCTGACTGGGTTCACCAAAGCCGCCTTGACGTAAGGCGTGAAATCCACATTGCTGGAAACAAGTGCCAGGCTTTTGAGACTGTAGACTGGGTGCTTGAGTAGCACACACTGCCGCTTGAGCAGACCGTGCTCATCCATTTTCTTCAAGTGGGCGCCCAAGTGAGAAATGCTCCACTCAAGAGTGTTGTAGACGGCCTCTTGAAACTGCAACCAAGTATAGGTCTTGATGTTGAGTTTGAGGAAGGTGTTGCCTGCATGGATTACTCTCTCCCTGTCAGGAAGCATCTCTAAAGTGACAAAGCTCTGAATGGAAATCTAAGAACTAGCTCTAAGACGCTGAAGGCTGAGCTCTACTCTACCGGCTCGGCGGGAGGATGGAACCACACCTCCAGTGGGAGGGGCTGCTGACTTGGTATCAACTGGAGTATGGAGAGACTCCTTTAAAAAAAGAAGTGAAAGAGAGATAGAAAATATTACTCAAGCTTAACTGAGATTGGGGAAGTCGAGTAGGGATTTTTTTAGAGGATATGGAAGTGAAGGACAAGAGAAGCTAAAAAGGCCCCAATTGCAGGCTGAGATGAAAAAAATCAAAAGAATTACTTATCTGGGAAAGATCAACCCTTGCTCCCAGACCGCAACTTTTTTTACAACTTATCAAAATACACAAAAGGAAAGAACCAGAAAATCATCTGTCTTAGTGATAGTATGTAAATGATGAGCCCAAAGATCAGCTCATGTCACCCGTTGAGCTAATAATTTCCCATCTCCTCTAGGTTCCTCCTTTTCCCAAAAATATTACAAGTCGCTACAACATGAGGAAAGCCCCATGCATTTATAAAGGGGTGTCTTTATGGTATCACCTCACACCTCGTTCTTATCTCCACCAATACTTCTTGTCATTCCATTGCACCTGGAGCTGTTATCTTTCTACTTGTGTAACTATCCACATCTGAATTTTGATAATTTAATTTGGCTCTTATAAATCCCTTAATTGATTTTTGCTAGTCAAACTTCAATTCTTCATCTCCATCAATATCAACCTTGACCGCATCAATACTTCATCCTCTCTTACACATTTTGTTTCAATCAGACACTTTATTCTACCCACTCATCAAAGATCTGTTTGATGTTGTTCCCCTTCCTTTCACCTCCCAGCATCCAGTACCATATGGCAAAGCTTACAACCCCCGTGCCATGCGCATGGTCCGACACATGGGGGGAATAGCTCCCTCACTGCCAGCATAATTGCCTAGGATGAAGTCATCCTAGTTAAACTGGGATGCACTCAACCAATTTAAACTTGGTTGAAATCAACTGATGAAATATAAATCCAAGGGACCCCCCTTGGTTTTATATTTCATTGGTTGAGGTCAACCTATTTTAAATTGGTTGTTTTCATCCTAGTTTAACTGGGATGAACTCAAACTAGGCAATTATGCTGGTAGTGCCTCTTTTCCAACAAATCCATATTCGTTCACAATCCCAGGACACTCTTTACACGAAGCCCAGATTTTTGTTCAAGCTATGCAGGCAACTGTGTTCTGGACCTGCCAGAATTCACGCCAGAATGATGTAACATCCAACCAACCGAGCTCCAAGAAACCTGGTCGGCCACCCGGATACTACTTTTGCCTTGACTATGTCTGCCCACGACATGGCTATCATCAACCTCAGCCAAACTCGCGCAAAAAAAAACCTTCAAGGAAGTGTGGTTGTTCATCTTGATTCAGCATTCAGCATCATGTTGCAACCAACTATTTAAGGGTTGTGTGGTTTTGGGATCACAACCACAATCCATACTCTCATGAAGACATGAAGCTTTGCCGATCCCCCAAGGTTGTAATTGATTGGCTGACCGAGAAAGTAGTTTCAGGTCTGGGGTGGAATGATATCCATCAGCTGTTGCATTCAACAGATATCTTCAAAGTAAGTTATAACATCTCACCATCACACCTCAAAAATGGCTACATAACTTTTGCATGAACTTTTGATTTGTAAATGAACATGTAGCTTGACAATAATTCACTGGTACACGAAGCCAACCAAATAAAGTATGACCAGGTGCGACATCTAATCCTAACCCGTCGCATGAACCTGGCCAAACGAAATCCAGATGTTTTCAAATCCCTCTCGCTATGGGGTAACCATTTGCGGTCCGAAGGTTGGTATACTTACACTCCTTCTCTGACCAACTCTTCCAGCTTCGTCTTTGCATTTCAATCACCCTGGCAGAGGGAGATGATGAACATCCATGGTCAAAGCATGCTCCTCCTTGATGCTACACACAACACGGTCAAAAATTACTTTCTTTCCGATGGCCGGAAAGTCAGCCTTTACACCTTCATGATCCGTGATCCCATTGTAGGAAAGGGGCTTCCGGTTCTATGGGCATTCACTGCATCACTTTCCAAGTAAGCCCATCATAACCCGACTTGACTTTTGTTATCTGTTACATTGTAAATGTCTGATACCTGACTTTATATTGCAATATTGGTAGAGAACCTCTTGAGCTGATTCTAAGATGGCTTCGAACCTCAATGCAGCTCGTTCCTGATGCCATCATGAGTGATTGTGCATTGGCCATCAAGGGGGCAGTCAACACAGTCTATTTGGACCTTGGGGAACGAGCACCAAAACATTATTGGTGCTTATTTCATGTCATGAAGGCATTCAAAGCCCAGGCAGTCTTCCACTTGAAGAGCAGCTCCGCTGAGGCTATATCGGACTTCTATAATGTGCTCTACTCGGTTGACTACCCCCAAGCCGCATGGCTTTGTTTTTGAGCAAGTGGCACTCTGTCAAGCCTGCTTTTGCAGACTATGTTGATGATCAGTGGAACCGCAACATTGAAAACTGGTCAATGTTCTACCGCACAGTATGCAATCATCTGATTTTACATACCTCATCTCAAATTGCTAACCTGGGGTTTTCTCAATTTGCTTAACAAACACAGACTGCCCATCAGGGAATACACACCAACAACTACACAGAGGCATGGCACCGTGTCCTCAAGACAAAGTACATCAAAGGAAAAGAGCGTCGTCGGATAGATGAAGTGGTCCAGATCTTTTGTGATCAGGTGGAGCCCACATACCATAGGTCGTCCCTTTTAGTTGAGACTGGCTTTCAGGGTCAACGATCTAATAAATTCCAGCGTTGGGCAAAAGTCCAAGCTGATGGGTACACTCCTGAGCACCTCGTGCTGATGGGAGTAGAAATACATCAATTCCCCCATCATGTAAGAGTCTGAACTTGACCTCTTGGTTAGAATACATACATACCTTACTGATTGCATTATTTTTCCTTTGATCATGTATCAACCGACATCCAGTTCCTCATTAGCTCCTTCAAGAACCCTACCCTCAACTTGTACCTTGTTTCTTACAAACAGGACTCAGGTGTTATCAAAGGGCAGGTCAATAAATGCACTTGTGCTTATTTCTTACGGTTCGGCAGTTCATGCAAGCCAAGCACATGTACTATCTTGCTCGCATCAACCATTGGATTGTTGTTGAGCAGCGAGTTGCACCCATCACAGCAACCCACGCTATACCATCAACATCATTGGCTATCAACTCACAACCGTATCTGGCCATCTCCGAGATAGACGATCAGGAAGCTGAATCCGACATTGAAGTAGTTAATGGACTACAACACAACAAACAGTCTGGTAAGCGACACCATATAGAAAGTCATGAAAGTTCATTGACTGCACACATCAGAAAGAGACAACACACTGCTATGTATCCATTACCCCAATCACACCACTTGAGCTCCACCAGTATCTCACAAACCACGGAAGAAACCTGTATTACAACTTACTCGGCCAATTGGGAGTGTATCCCGAACGCTGCCGATCAGTCCCAAAGGGCTCGCAGATCGTTGAAATCTGGGATGGCGGCTTTGAACAGTGCCGTACAGGCAATGCAAAAAGTGAAGGACCGTCGAGAAATAGCTGCAAAGTCATCGGCTGTGGCAATGCATTATTTTAAAGACCTCTGTCATTCAATCTTGAGGATGATAGAAGAGAAGACTTCCGGAATAACGTATACAGCATCTACATTTTTTTCTGGGATGAAAGATACTAGTCGGATGAATCGAACAGAGATGGAAAGCTTGATTGCATCAATTCAAGGTGTCGGCTGGGCAGAAATGAAAAGAGCGAATGATTTGTTAAGCAACAAGAGACATGTCGAGGCCGTTGTAATCAATTCATCGGAGCTGGAGATGGATCTCTTCAAGGAGAGAACTTTCGAGTTGGTTGGTACTCTACAGGAAGGGGGGTTAATCGCAGAGAAGACACAAAATCGATATTAGGATGGCTCACACAGAACTTCCCTCATAAATAGCCCTGTCTTTATAATGTTTTGCGAGTTCTATCTTCATCATGGCAAACCGTCAACTTGTCCTGTTTTTTCTGGGTTACACAGGTGGTTGTCTATGCTAGTCTTGGTCATCACACCGTACATATGCCTTGCAGATGGTGCAGGTTGCTCATCTGTACTACAATCACACCACTATTGTTGTTATCGTTGCTCTTTGTATAAATACATACATTCGTCTCAATGGAGACATTTATAATTTGATGATCATTGACCCGGTCATCTTTTCAAGTCCTTTTTTTCTGGATTTTCACCTTCTTTTTTTTTAATTGTTTGGGGTTTATTCAGTCTTGCCAATTGCAGTATTTGAGTTGATGTCAAAGACTACAAAGTAGCGGGCTTGGTATAATTAGTTCTACCAAATCTTCTGAGTCCGGAGAGTTCTCATTACTTGTACTACTTTGATCTGTCAATCACTTGCTGCGTCTGCGCAGTCTGTCTTCTGCTTGCGGAGCTGCCCTACTGGGCACAGTTGCAGCGCTAGAAGTGCTTCTCTGTCCGCTGGTTGCACTGTCTGTACTAGCAGCCGGCTGACACTCCCACTATTTCTCCTTTGAGGTCGACAAGGTTGGCTTCTTTGGGATTGCATTTGCAAGCTGGGCGGCGATAGTGCGCATGTAAACATGGTGCTCAATGTGGATGATTTGTGGAACAACAGAGGGGTGGCAGGCGAATTTGGAAACTGGATGGGACCAAAATTGGCATCAGTACCAGAATCTTCAAAGAAGAGTCTAAATGCTTTTGCCGCCAATTTTGGAGGTTGTGATGGCCCAAGGTAGGACTCTTGCGGTTTGCCTTCAATATTGGGAAATGGAAGGGGCTGGACCCGGTGGGAGAGCGTAAAGAAATCATTGGTAGATTGGTGGTTCATTGTCTGCTTAGGCGGAAAAAACAAATCCAATTTTCCAAGTGGGGCAGTCAGACAGCTTCCGTTGAGCAGGATGGATAGCTGAGGCAGCTTGCTAAGCTGGGATGGGGTGAAAAAGAGGTACTGTGGGTGTCAGCATGTGATCAAGCGAAGGGAAGGAGACAAGAACTACAGTTGAATGGAGGATCCAAAGTGTTTGGTTGGTATCTGGAGAGGAGAACACTGGGAGGATGCCGGAGGCTGGGAGGGGGGGATCCGGAGTTGGTGGCATTTTGGTGGAGGGGGGGGAGGGGGACAATGGAGGTATTGGGAAGAGGAAGGAAGGATTTGAAGAAGTTGGATGATATACAGCCCCCTGCAGGGCAGGGGGCTGGAAAGTGAAATTTTGTTTTGTGGATTTTCTGGCTTGCAAACCCGCAAGCTTTCCTGCCCTTGTTGTAACTGTGAAGGATTGGGAAACAGGGGTGGGTTTTGTGATGCAGTTTGGATTCTTAGAAACAGAGGTAAGTACAGGCGGGCTTCTGGAATTTTGGGATCAGTCTGGTCAGGGTCAAGTTTTTCAGGAGCAGGATCTACATAATGTGGCTGGCAGTACCAAGGAGAAAGGACTGGAAGTGATTGAGGATTGGTCTTCAAGGGAAATTGGGAGAAGGAACCCATGTGCAGGATAATTGTGCAGCTAGTTTATATGCTGTTTGGGTGTGGGGGGGAGGGGACCGGAATGGGGGCTGGGGTATACAGTCCATGATACATTTGCCATTTTCTGGTACAAGTATCAATAATAGCCACTATTGCAGTTGTGGGGTCTGTTGATGTCATTATTCATTATTGTTTAGAAGGGGAAAAGGAGGTTGGGTTTGGGAGGAAATTGACAGCCTGAGCAGAGTTTATCCAATGTGGAAAATATGCATAATTTCATTACATAGCACAAACTATACAAGATTCCATTGCACTTTTACAAAGTACAAAAAACATTGACAATCAAATTATTCTTTCTTGTTCCTAAAATCATCATCTCTGACACATCTGATCATAGCTGCCAGATTATGTAATACACTTATTTTTTTCACCAAATGGGTGCAGATTGTTAGATCCACAAGCTTGCTGGGTATAAAATGCTGCAAATATGTCAAAGGGAAATGCCTCTTGGTGAGCTCCTGCTGCCTTGGTATTTTTCCCAACTTGGTGAAGAGAGAGTAAAGGGATGGTACTGTGAAAACAGGCATAGACTAAGAGCATCCACAATTGTTTGGGTAACCTTTTGACAACTGTCGAGCTCTTAGCAAGCTCAACTGTTATTTTGTCAAGAGTGTCCCCAATTGTGGCTTGATAACCTGGCTCTATTACTGGGTTATTGATCCAGTTCCACACTTGTGCTCTTCTGCAACTCAAGTTTATAACTTGTATTGCAGAGGAACACTACACAGGGTGGTATTTTAATGAGGGGGGAGAAGTTGGGGGTGTTGGTTGGGGGAGGGTTCACTAAAAAGCGACCTGTGAAAGCTGTGATGACTTACCTTATTGAGCTTGATAGAGGTCCATAAATTTATGGACCTCTATTGAGAATCCTAGCAATTCAATAGTTGTCAAGCGCTATCAAGCGCATGAGTGTGGCAATGTCTTGATAAAGTTAGCTTATCAAGCCAACTTATCAAGACAATTGTGGATGCTCTAAATACAAGTACACACCACAGCTTGTGGATCTTGCTGTGGCAAATCTAGCTTATGGTTCAGAGAAAAAGTAGATTATGTATCTACTAACAAGCTGTTGTTTTTAATCTCGTATCTACTTAGGCCTCATTTGGCACTGATAAAAAAATAGGTGATATAATCACTGATTAATTCAATAAAAAACACAAAAATTCAACAAAAAGCATCCATTTTTTTTCTAGGCAACCTACAGTACTGTTCTCTTCAACTTTGAAATCAGATTCAGTTGATCCAGCCATCTTCAGTAAAAGATTTCAAACAACTAAGAGGATTAATTTCTAAGTTAGACTGCTGTTCTGCTTAGCTTAATACAAAGATAATAGGTAGATGAGTTTTTACCTAAGAGCAACTTGACTAGTAACTTTCTAAGAGGATAATAGAGAGAAGAGAAAGATAGAGAAGAAGTTGAGAATGTGGATAAAACTGGGTTCTGTCGAGGTGGAATAGTTGAGTGGGATAGATAGATGAAAGTGAGAGAGAGAAGAAGATTTCGGAGGTTCTGTTTAAGAGTCATGATTCATGACAATGTTTGCTAATTAGATTTCTTGTTTCTCTAATCTTGAGTCTGCACTGATATGGGCTTACAGCTATAGTTCTGGTCTGGGCTTTTTAAAGCTGTCGCTGAGTCTATTCTTGACTGTGGTTTTCTACATGATATTTAAAATAAACATCAGCTTTTGTCTTGTCTTCATCTCTATCTAGGTTGTCTCAAGAATACAGACGACTTACCTGTGTTGGGATTGAATGTTATTCTTCCTAGAAGGTCTGTACCGTTACTGTTTGGCTGGGGTTTAGCAAGTTGCTGAATTAGATTTGTGGATCTGCCTAGGTCTGGAGTGTCAGAAGAAAATTCATCAGCCTGGTTTCTATGTCTGGACTGCGGAATGGTTTGCATACCAATTCTTGCAGCTAAGTTGGTCTGTTTTGCATTTGCATGGGTTAGAACCCTTTTGGCTGGACTTTCACATTCAGCACCATGATAGCATTATATTGCTTCATATTGGTCAAAAGCAATATTTGGTATTATGGTGCTGAAGATGGCTGAACAAGTTGAATCTGATTTCAAAGTTGAAGAGAACAGTAGCGTAGGTTGCCTAGAAAAAAAATGGATGCTTTTTGTTGAATTTTGTGTTTTTTATTGAATTAATCAGTGATTATATCACCTATTTTTATATCAGTGCCAAACGGGGCCTTAGGAATCCAACACTGGGTAAGTAGCACCCCGTCGTGTCTGATGAGATGGTGATATCACCGGGCAGGTATGACGAAAAATCTAGCCATGGGGGGCTGCCGTCGTCTCCGCCCATTTTCAACGAGATGTTTTCAACGGCGGGGACAGTGCATCCGAGGTTGGTTTCACCAATCTGGTGTAACTCGCCGGATCCACTTTCCCGCTCGGCAGAAAGTACTCCTGAGGTGTTTGAGCACTTTTCTGCCACAAGCTATCAGACTCTTCTCTTGTTGGTTCTGATCCTTTGAGAGCTTTTGATCGAGACATTTTTTTTTTTTTCGTCCTTAGCAGAACGGTGAATTTATCAATCCCAAGATCCCCACAGATGTTGATTTTGATACAAAAAATGTTGATTTGTGAAGGGAAATCAAGCATTTAGGGCTATACTTAGATCCAGTCACCTTATGAAGTCGACGGAGGTGTACACCATGTAGTTCTTCCAAGCAACTTTTCCCTATTGTTTTTATACACCTTTGTGAGGTATGCGTGGCGGGTTGTTAAGATGAAGTGGAAGAAGGGACTCAATGGTTCATAAAGTGAAAGATGATGTAGTTCACTCTATGAATGATCATTGTATATGTATGAATACAAAGATATCACCGCAAGATCTGAGAGCGTCTTTGAACGTTCCTCCTAACTCTTTTCTTCTCAGAGCCAATAGTCAATGAAGTACTGCTGTTGTTCCCAAGGGAATCTTTTTCGAGATAAGGCACGGTTCCATCGCTCAAGGAACAAATTGAGGGGAGTTCAGGTTCGGAGTATTTGACAAACTCGTAGTCGGTGGGGTTGTTCTGTTCGGCGGTGGGGTAAGCCGGGGTCAAGAGATGAATCGTCCGTCGGTTGGGATCAATCGCCCGGACGAGGCCAAAGCCGATCCATGAACCTTGGGTCCGATCGACGAAACCGATAAGTCCGCCATTTAAGACGTGCCCGAGATGGTCGTGATTGAAGTCCGGGTGATCGGGTAGCTGGATTCGATCCGGTCGAACCTCGAAGGGTCGTCGAGCCCACAGAGGATATTGGAAGTCCCACTGGCTGATAAAAAAATTGCCAGGAGGGGATGGACTCGAGTACATGTACGAAACGATTGCGAGAACTCGACAATCGGCTGGAGTGAGACGGAGAGAGAGAGGTGTAGGACCGATGGGCTCGAGCATTGTGTGTCCTTCTGTTGATTGCACATCGGCTACCAATGGACGTTCACTGAAGCTAAAGGTTTGAGTAGGTTGGATGATTTGAAGAAGTTGATTCAGGATGTCTTGGCCAAGTCCTCTCGTCCAACCCATGGTATTGATCACCAACGGTATTTGGTCCGTTCGCTTGGATTTATCTAACTGAGTGGTTCCGGTCTGACTCTTCTGGCCACTCCGCCTTCGTTTGTTGGTTGAGAGCCCGGCTGAGAGATCACACTGAAGGTTGGTGTAAAAGTTGAAGAGCTCAGTGCAGCCATCAGTATACCGAGATGGACAATCCTTGGGGGTGGTATGTCCGATGTAAATCGAATGTGAGGATGGTTGATGGGGTGAAGCCAGTCTACAGAACGAGGGTCCGAGGATGGGCGAATTCAAGATGTGAAGTGATAACAACGTCGGTGGTGTCAGTAGGGGTTGGCCGGGATCGAGATCGAGGAGGGCAACAGTTTTGAAAGAGTTCAAGAGGGAGTTGATGAGCAGTGTTGAAAAGGTTGATTTGCCAGTCCCCTTGGGACCTTCGATAAAATAGATCTCTGATCTTCCCTCTAAAGACTGGCTAGTCGATGATAAGCTCGATAGGGTTGATATCCAACTTGGGGGGCGTCTAAGATGAGACAGATCGGGTGTGGGGGATAGAACGATGGACCACGTTTGACCCTTGATCGAATGAGGATCGGATGGGGAGGGCCAGATGGGGGGTTTATTACCGTTAGATGACCATAGTTCGTCTAAGGCTTGAATACCGCAATGCAAGTCTTGTAGTTGGATAATCGCTTGAAATTGGGATGGATCGAATGGAAGGTGCTCGACGGGGGTTGAATGATTGATTGGGAGGATGCTCTTGGGGTTAATGATGGGTAGGGGATGACTAGGGGGAGCGAACAGACTGATAGGTTCGAGGCTGGGTCCGATGATCTCCGAGCCCATGAGCTCTACGGCGCCGGAAAGGACTTGAAGTTGTAGGGTTCCATGAGGGATTAAGTTCTATGTAGGCAAAACGAGCGATGGATCAGTTGATTGAAAAAAAAATGCACAATAGATCAACAAGCAGAAGCTGGGGACTGACTTGACCGGTGCGTAATCCGATTATCCAGAGTGAATTTTGGTTTTGATCGAGTTTTTTAGAATAGTTTTGGTTGGGTCCCTCCAAGATCGGTTTCCATTCCGAAACGCATTCAGGGTCGATAAAACCTGAACGAATGGATTGATTTCGCCGTTTGGGGCTCTTTGTCGGTTTCTCCTGAGCTGGTGATGGCTTGGGTATTGTTTTAGGTTGAATAGTTTTTGAGTTGGTTGGGGTTTGAAAGTAGCGATTGTTTTGTTTTGTTGTGCTGTGCTGCTGTTCTTCTGATTCAGAGTGAGTGACTGATGATAGTTGACTGGGAGATGGGCTGAGTGGTCTTGTCGTTGGTATTGGTGTAGTTGGCTGTTGTTGTTGTTGTTGTTGTTGTTGTTCTATAGCCAACCTTCTGGCAGCAATGGCCGAGATCATTTTGAGCTTGTTGTGGTTGTAAAAATGACTTGGCACCAATTATATGAAATAATTGCCAGTGATATAATCTGTGACAGGTCAATTATATCTCCTGAAATAAAAATTATGGAATATACCACTTGGTGTTTGTTACATACATGTGGAATGATGCTACTGTTATGAGACATAAAACCAGCAACCCAGCCAACTGCATTATTCAGATCAAGATAATGATGGACAAAAACAATATTGAAGAAGAATATCTTTTTCTCATTGGAATTTCACTCCTTCTGACCAACATGACTTGGTATGGAACCAGTACAAGACCCTAAAACAACCTACCCTTATCTGGGGCAGACTATACTTTGGCAGTTCTTCAGGGAAATCCTGGCTGTACATTTAATGTATTTTGAGTAACCACCACAACACTCCTTTTCTCATGTGATGAACTCTTGAATGTTAAAAATGAACCAGTCTCAAAACTCCTTCCTTTTGAAGAACAGCCTGCAACTTTCCTCTAAATCATTAGTCACAACAGCTAAAACCAACATGCTCAAGATTGTTTTCAGCGATCTGGGTAGACAATATCAATGTAATTCACTATTCCTGAGGGCTTTTTTATTTTTGGAAACTGACAGTTTTTTTGTTTCAGGATTCTCCAACATATATTTGAGCTTTTAATTCAACTGGCCTCAAAGTTTTTTATTCCTCCTTGACCTGAAAACATGCATCACCATATCACATCAAATTCCAAGTTTTCACCATCTTTCAACAAATTTATTGGTGCACTCAATGGTTATCACTGTCAGGCTCACAACAAGCCCACATGTCTCCAAAATAATACAAGTCACATAACCCAATGGTTAAGGACTTGTGTTTACAAAAAAAAAGGGAATAAAATGAACTAAGTAAATTATCTTAAATTTATAAGTTCAATTCTCATATGACTCATAATTTTTATACTTATTTTATTTAATATTTATCATTTTTATAAACTAACTAACTATTATTAAGAAATTCTAATTTAAGGACCATATATTATTACAATTTAGTTATATCTCCTTCAAGGAGACTATTATGATAAATTACCCCCTGTAATACAAACTCCTTGAGTCATTACATTGGGGATAGCATATTGTGTAATATTTAAGGGGCTGATATTTCCTTCTAAAGGGAATTTCCCCCAGATTATTACCATACAAACCCATCTACCTTACTAGTTATCAGTGAGTGGGGTTTATTATAATCCAAATCAACCTTTTTCTACTCTTTTATCCCCTTCTGTACCTTATTCCTAGTCACTGGAATACTTATTCAAGTGACTAGAGGTCCTCTCCCACTCTCAGGAAGTAGTTGAGGCATCTAAGTGCTGAGGTATTACATACCCACGTTCCCTTGTTAATCCTAGGGTGCCAGCTCATACACCCTCTTGTGTATCTGAGCTTTAATTCCACTGGCCTCACCGGCTATGGTGAGACCAAAACATATAGATAATATTACTGTCTACAGTATTATTACATATCTATCATTCGACCCCGCGTCACATAAGAGACGGAGGCTGACAATCACATCCCAGCCAGTGTTCCTAGTGAAAGAGCAGCAGCCCACCGAGATTTTAAAGGTTTCCTCTCTCAAAAAATGCTAGTTGTATGTGACTTCAGCATGAGGTTTACCTACATCCAAGTTGGATGGGAGGGTAGTACCCATGATTCTCAAGTAATTCAAGATGCACCTTCAAAATCAACTGTGACTAATTTTATCTCACTGATTCTGGTTAAGCATTGGAGAAAATATATTTGTTGAATTTAGAGGAGGAGAAAAGGGATTTGAACAGACTCTGGTGACTTTTTGATGGGACAAGATGGCACAACTCAAATGTAGAGGAGAACTGATGAGTTCTGATTACTTGATGTAGGCTAGTTTTTAAAGGCTATCTACAAGTGATCAGAATGTGGTTGAGAGAAAAATGAATAAACAAACAATAAAGAATAAGATGCTATTTTTGAGACTACACAAGAGGAAAAAATGACTAACACAACTCTACTACACAGGGTTTTTTGACTACAAGGTGTGAGAAGGCAGTACTATTTTTATTACTAGTGATGCTATAAAAATGATAAAAAACATTATGTATTATTCAATAATAAAAGGTCTTTTGGGGATGAGGAGACAGAGTTCCAACAATATTGGTTCCAAATTGTGGTTTATTTTATCACTCTGGTTTATTTTATCACTTACAAGAGCAAGAAATGGTAGAAAAAAGCCAAGCTTCCATGAATTTTGTTTCTGTTTGGCTGAGAGAAAATCTCAAGAACCAAATTAAGATGGGAAGGGATTAGCATTTTCACTAGTAAGAAATCACTCAAAGATGCAAGCTGAGACAAGATGAAATT
This sequence comes from Puccinia hordei, assembly GCA_007896445.1. Taxonomy (NCBI): domain Eukaryota; kingdom Fungi; phylum Basidiomycota; class Pucciniomycetes; order Pucciniales; family Pucciniaceae; genus Puccinia; species Puccinia hordei. Next base: position 259,170 of record RDRW01000018.1, on the reverse strand, counting down.
GAAAGCAAACATAAAGGCAAAAGCAAAACACAGCTTGTGGTGATCTAAGCAGTTCACCCCCAGGAACCCCAAAATACCCAGATATTTTTCCACTTTCCATATAGCTGACCTGCCAGGAACCCCAAAACCCCCAGATGTTTAATCCCCAGAAACCCTGACATGTGCAGAGATTTCAGCCCCAAGGGACCCCAAAATCCCCAGATATTACACCCCCCAAGGTTCCCCCCCCCAGGAAGCCCAAGATTCCCAGGGGTGTCACCCAGATGAGTAATTCCATATTCAATTCAGACATTGGAGGTCAACAGAAAATGATGTTTTTTTGTTGTTGATAATAAGTAGTAGTTGAATTTAAGTTTGAAGACAAAAGAAACCCAGAGGTTGTGTATTCAGATTGCAATTTTAGGCAGAAATATAAATAAATATTAGCAATGCCCAAAACATGTGCAACTTCAAGATTCCCCAGGAAGCCAGAACCCCAAGAACCCCCAACCAATGGCCCAAGTTGTGGCATACTTTCCAGCAATCCCACAATGACTGGAAATTTCAGAACCCCCCAAGATGCTCAGAGCCACCCAGTGACCCCAGAATTATGCAGTAACACATCCCCACTCCCTCCCATGGACCCTCGAATTCCCCAGGGACCCCAGGAGACCCGTTTTTTGGGGGTTAGGCGAGTAGGTGTGGCTCATTCTTGTGAGATTCTGTGTGATCTAAGTTTTCATCCAGGGAGCCTTCAGATTTGGGCTCGGCAATTCTTACCGTGGCGGGCAATGCGCCGTCCTCAAAAGAGGCACCACAGAATTTCCTAATTGGATAAATCGTCTGGTTGAAGCCGTGGTCGAATGTGATTCCGGCAGGATCTTTGGCTATCGCTTCGATTAAAGTAGCTGATTTACTCACGATTGCATGAGCGCAATCAGTGCAGTAGATTTCCTGTAGGGGTAGACCAAAACAGGTTAAAATCAATTGAAATCATATTTTTTTTCAGAGTCATTTTGAATTCATCATGGTTTCTACGGACATTTGGAAGAGACATGAACGCCTGGTCGTCTTTGGTGAATTCGCCTGAAATCAAAGAAACCGCTTCATTAACAGTAACTTTCTTGCCACTTAGAAACTCAACTCTGTTGAACACCATTTGAAAGCAGAAGCCTTCTTCTTTTTTGTGTTCCGTGCAAAAGACATTTCTAAAGATTAAAAGAAAGTATTAGCTTCTATGTAACCTACCAATGTGTAGTGGTGACCTTGGATGTATCAATGCTACCGTACCTAGTTAAATTGTAGTGGTTGATGATGGAATAGAGAGCTAGCGCGGCAACCGACTGCTCCTCTAAGTCAACACGGCAGCTGGCATTGATAATTCGACTCGCATGGGCTAACACCGCTGTATCACAGGGTGCTGATGAGCAAGCATCGGGGATCCAGATCTGAGGTTTGGAAAAAGGGATGAGAGATTAATCAGATGCAACTACTATGTTGTGAGTATATTGATCAACTCACGTTGATTGCAGGAATGATTGAATCTCTCGAGTCAAGGATTGAGACCAGTCCCATCAGGTTGGTGCATGTTCCGAATGGGCCGGCCAGTAAACTCCTCGTTGCAAGTTGACAGGAAGTAGAGAGCTTGGAAAAGCTGCTGACCGGAGCAGATTCTCCTGACCCTTCGTTCGATTGCCCCTGTTCAGGAGAGCCGACATGGGTATTAGGCTCGAATGGGCAAGCGACTACAGCCTGGTAGCTGATAAAGACCAATAAGATAGATACAAGGTCGCGTAGGAATGCCATTGAAGAATAAATCTTTTTGATAAGGTATAACTACGTAGTGAGGGTAGGACTGTTGGCTACTATTTTTGGGTTGGATACTTGAACTTAGAACTAATTATGATGACCGAGAATTGAGTGGGAAGATAGAAAAGATGGGGATAGCGTCGGGACTGAAAGTCAAACTGACCCCTCTTTATCCAAAAGTCGATCTCAACTTTAGGGATATTTCCTGCTGAAGCGCCAGCAGATGGTAGGTTCACTGCAGCCTTGGGGAATGCGAGCTTGAGCAGGGTAACGAAGCTCTTGACAATGGTTAGATTGTAATAAGTGTGGTGAACCTGACGACAAGGAACACGTCTCGGTAAGCACTAGCACGCTCGGTATCGGTCTCTTCAATCTCGGTATTGATTGCATAAATGGGTACTCACCTGACGACAAGGAACATGTCTCGGTAAGCACTAGCACGCTCGGTATCGGTCTCTTCAATCTCGGTGAGGAAAGAAAGAAGAGCCGGTACCGGCGCGTACAACTCATAGCTAAATACATGTTTATGCGCCGCAGCAATAGGTCTACTAGATGATAACAAGGTTTATGACATAACTATGTACTTAATGTTGCTGATGCTTGAATGTTTGTAATCTTGATCTTCTCCTAACTCTAACACCCCCTCCCAAGATTGCAAACATCACCGCCTAAGCCCTAAGATTTTCACCGCGTCTTCCAGCTTGTTGGGTCCGAGTTTCTTTGTAAAAACATCTGCTTGTTGGTTGATTGCACTCGTCCATTTGATTTGTATCTTATTCTCTCTTATGAAATCATTTATAAAATAAAAAGCTCAAATCAGGTACTTGGTTTTCTTCTTTGACGCATTGTCGCCGGCGATGAGGATAGCCGTTTGATTGTCGCAGTAGATATTCATAGGTATTTCGTGCTGTATGTCTTCTAAAAGGATCCGAATACCCGCCAAAATCTGAGAGCTGTCCGATAATGCAATGTACTCCGCTGCACATGTTGAAAGCGCAACTACCGTCTGCCGTTTTGCCCCCCATGCTATTGCGTCGCCCATATGCTTGATAACATACCCCGAAGTTGACCTCTTGTGTTCACCGCCCCAGTTGGCATCCGACCATAAGTCAAGAGTGTCTGTTGAACCTGAGAAAACCAGTTTTGTCGACTTTGACCGGTTCAGATACCCAATGAGATAGTCCAGAGCCAGCCAATGTTCTTCTGAAGGATTGGTACAATACCTCGCTAACAGATTCACCGCATATGCCATGTCAGGGCGTGTTCCTCCAGATAGGTACATGAGTGATCCTACAATGGACCTGTATTCTGTTGGACCAACAGGGGAAAATGCGTTGATTTCAAGAGTTGAGTCCGGAAGGGTTGTTCGGTGTGTCACTCCTTCTCCATACTTGCCCTCAGTTCAGTTAGCAATTCTTTGTTTGAAGCCACGGCAAAACCAACATCTACATGAAGCCAGATGATGACAAAATGCTGGTCTGTCCTGTAGATGTATAGGGATTGTTCGAGTTCTGATGCCACAAATCCAACATCTTCCATCTTAGACTTGAAGAATAGCCACCAGCACCTCGCTGCTTGCTTCGTACCATACATCGCCTTTTTCAACTTCATTATCTTCCCTTTCCACTGCGGTCGGATTTCTAGAGGGGGTTGAACATAGACCTCTTCTTCAATTGGACTGTATAGGTAGGCTGAGCTAACGTCAAAAGTGGCGGTTGGTAGGCTATATTTGTTGGATAATGAAATTAGTAGACAGAGGGTATTCAGCAACGCTGTAGGGGCATACGTCTCATTGCAGTCACGTCCAATTTGCTGGTTGAACCCCTTTGCAACGTATCTGGCACGGTATATTTCAGGGCCGCCTTCTAACTCGGGCGGTTTGATTGTGAAAACCCAACGGCATCCAAGGGCCTTTGCACCTGGGAACGGATCAACGGGTTCATATACCTCTAGGTCGTCGAATTTGTCGGCTTCGTATCTTGCTGCCTTCTCCCATTCATCCGCTTGTCCGCCTTGAAGGGCCTTTTTGATGTTTTGAGGGAGTCGTCTGTCCGTCGTGACCGGTAAGTCCGCAATCGCCTGTTGTTCTTGCTTTGAGATTTCATCGGTGGGTTCTTCGCCGAGCTTAAGGACGATCTGGTTCAAAATGAAGTCAAGATCCGTCTTCTTTGATTCCTTCTTAACAGGTTGGGATTGGAATTCTGGGAACATGACTGATGTGGAGTGTATCATCCTTCCTTCTCTTGTTGACCATATAAGCCAGCCACCGCCTGTTTGAGGGTAACCCAGCAGTTTCCCAGCTTGAGATCGCTCGTTGAGTTTACCTTGCTTCTCCTTTGGGATCAGAGCAAGCACATCTGCGCCGAATGGATAGAGCTTGTTCGGATCTACCTGTACATCATACAGTTCGGTCAGCGGAGCCGTATGTACCTTTGAGTTAGGAATTTGGTTATGCATGTATGCAGCGGCGGCATAGGCGTAACCCCAGTATATGCGAGGCATTCCTGATTCATGAAGCATGGTCCTCGCCATGTCGCCAAGGGTCCTGTTGACTCGTTCGGCTTCTCTGTTTTGTTCCGGGCTGTATGGCGTTACCGGAGCAAGTGAGACACCGGCAGGTAACAGCTTCTTCAACGACTTGGTGTATTCCGGGGTGTTATCGCATCGGAGCGTCTTGGGGTAGCGGCCAAAATGATTCTTGATGTGTTCCAACCAATCAATTATTTTCGCCGGCACCTCATCACGGCTTGTAATTTCTGTCGACCATATGTATGTGGTTGCGTGATCTCTCATGTTCAGAATGTACCTCTTGCCGGAGATATCGTGCGGGAATGGGCCTGCAACATCGGAGACAAGGAAATCTAACGGCTCGTCGCGGACAATAAGTGAATTGGATCCAGGGGACTTTTTATCCAGTGCTTTTGATTTCGCACACTGTTCACAGAAGAAGGAAACCCAAGTCTTCTTTTTTATTTCTTCGGGAAAGTGTATCTCAAGGTACTTTTTAACAATCGTCTCAGATACATGGCCTAGTCGTCGGTGCCACAAGTACGGGTCAAAGGATGGAGCATTGGAAATTTTATTCAATTGGATTGCTTCTTTAATCATGTTGAGGTACCAACAATAGTTTTTAAATTTGGTCGGAAATAAGACATTCGTTGGACTAATTAAAGAAGCGGATGAGCCTTCGAAGTTCAGCTTCCAACCTGAGTCTGTCAAGCGCCCCACCAATAGAATGATGCCGTCTACTCCCGGGCAGAAGTACACGTCGTCAATCCTGATGTTCCCCTTGGATGTCGGGATCTGTACTGTCCCCTTGAACCTAACAGTGACAGTACAGTCAGTAACCACCAAGGATATAGTTCGTGGTATGGCTAGGTCTTCTCTGGTGACGAAGAAATCTAGAGTACCACTCACATGTGTGGATGCGCCCAAATCAATGAGAACTTTGCCATCGGATACGTCCGGAAATTCTAGGTGTCTGACTTTCCCTTGGTGAAATTGAGGGCGGTTAGGGGGAAGGTAATTGGATTGAGGATTGTCATATCCCTGAGGTGGAGGTTCAATGACTTTCCGATTAACGTCGTCCCAAAATGCAGCGCAGTTGTTATACCAGTGACCTGGTTGACTGCAATAATGGCACGAGTCGCCATAACGTGATTTGAGGATTTCGCTGAGGGGTCTTCCGCGGAAACGGTTGGCCTTCTCAACAGAAAGGTTTGGCTTGCTCATTTCAGGACGTGTGACCACAAAAGTTCGCTTATGTGGGGGATTATATCTTGGTGGATTCGACCGGATGGCATGCACCGCATCAATGTCCATTGGCGCATATTCGTCGGATGGGACCACAGTCTTCATCTTGTTCTTGCTGGAAGCAGCTTGAATCACCGTTGCTACATCGCTCAAGGTTGGTCGTTCCTTGGAGTCAAGTTTCTGATCGACCGAGAAGTTGAAAGTATGGGAGTCGACGCCAACGGGAGCAACAAATGACGTTTGGAGTAGAAGTCCACCGAGTTCGTCTAGCGTGACCTTGTATTGGGCTAGTTCAGACAGTAGACGAGTCCATTTGGCTATGGTCACTTCGGTTCCTGGCGTTTTGTCAGTGGCAAGTGCGATCATTTGTTTGACGAGTTGTAGCTTCAGACGTCTGTCGGACCTACTGCATTTCGCTTGGATGAGCTGAAAAATGTCCCAGGCTTCTTCTTTATCGGTAGCATCAATGATATCGAGCATATCGATGTTGATAGTCGATCGGATGAGTCGTGCAACTGAGCATTGTTCGTCAAAAGGGCGACTGGTAAAGTTGATTTCGAGTTTGGTGAAATCCTTCACTACGAAGACATGTCGTAGGGTACGGTTGATTTCTTTTTCCCAAATTTGGAAGTTGGCGCCGTCACATGCAAGTTCGGTCTTGTGGGGATTGTTAGCATGATGTATCTTGAGGGGATCATCGATGAACTTCCTGATAACTATTTCTGACCGAGAAAGGGTGGACGATCCTCCCGAATGACCGTGCTGGGGTATGAGTAACTTGATTCGTTCGAGTTCAGCTTTTAGAGAGTTGTAGTTTTGTAGATTATGTTCTTCCATTTCTATGGAAGCAAGAGATTCTAAAATTTTTTTATTGTTTTCTTTTTCTGTGAATTTTTTATCTATTTCTTTTTTATGTTTTATACGTTCTTCTTCTATTTCTTTTAATATTAAATCTGTTTCTTCTTTTTCTTTTATCTTTTGCTTCTCTGCTTTTATTCTTGATTCTTCTTGTTTTCTCTCTAAAATCTTTTTGAAATCTGTTCTCTCGCTACTTCCAGCACCAGTCATCCAGTCAGATCGTCCCGAGTCGGTGAGGAGACGCGAATCCCGAAAACGTTAGCTTAGAGCCGGCTTTTAACCTAATAAGTGTGGTGAACCTGACGACAAGGAACACGTCTCGGTAAGCACTAGCACGCTCGGTATCGGTCTCTTCAATCTCGGTATTGATTGCATAAATGGGTACTCACCTGACGACAAGGAACACGTCTCGGTAAGCACTAGCACGCTCGGTATCGGTCTCTTCAATCTCGGTGAGGAAAGAAAGAAGAGCCGGTACCGGCGCGTACAACTCATAGCTAAATACATGTTTATGCGCCGCAGCAATAGGTCTACTAGATGATAACAAGGTTTATGACATAACTATGTACTTAATGTTGCTGATGCTTGAATGTTTGTAATCTTGATCTTCTCCTAACTCTAACAGATTGAATACATGTTTTATTTTTTCCGAGGGTATTTACTGGTGAATCCTTCGCCATGTTCAGAATGAACTGCGGAGACTTGTCCGTTCCAATATGACTTATAACTGCCTAGCAGTTTGAACGAAATAACTTCGTTGTTACCTTTGACTACGCTTCACAAATAATTCGTTGTTACCTTTGCCTGGTCGTACATTTGAACCAGGCGTTCAAAAAAAAAAAAGAAGCAAACCAGTTGAACGGTTTAACATGACCGGCAATTTCGGCATTTGAATAAAATAAAATAAAGCAAACTTTGTCAAGGTAGTCAACTGATGCAATATGATTCATTGAGATAGTCAGGGCAAATAATCCCAACTTTTTTTTAAAAAAAAAACATTATCTACAGCTGATCCCAGAAACCTTGCGGTTGCTCTGGGTCAGCTGGACCCCCCAAAAAATTATAACGCCACAAGGTTATGACGCCTCGCCCCTGCATTCAGAATATCCACGAAGGTTTCAGCCAGCCATTCCCTGCCGGCCGGTCTGGCCTGGCTGCCCCCTCAACCACCCGTTTCCCCAATCCCCCTAACTTAACGCAAGTCCCTCGCTTTGGAGGGCCCTGGTGAAGCTTGGGCTGGCGCAAAGCGCCCCTCGCGCGAAGCGCGAGCCTCCAAAGGAAGGACTTGTGACTAATGTCAGATTTTTGGGCTGGAAGCTGGGAACCTTTTTGCAGGGAAAGGTTTTCCCTCATGTTTCCCCCACCTTCCCAGATGATATTTGACCTGCCAAAGAGACGGGCCAAAAGGCCTGATTTTTCTCATCATTTCTGTAATGAACAGGTGGCCCAAGATTGAGGACTCGACCCTCAAGAAAATAATGAAATTCTCATTTTTCCATGAGTTTCACAAAGGTCCTCAGGATTATTCCCAATTCTTCTATCATCTTCTTCAATACTCCCTCACCATGTACCTATGCATTTCAACATTCTGTATTACAGCTGTATCAGATGGATAAACGCAATCCCATACGGCCTTGTAGACCTTGTTACAAACTCTTGGGGTCTCTTTCTAATAATTGGTGCAGTTGTAACATGTTTCCAATGTACCCTTTGAAATGTATTATTACAGATACTTAAGTCACCTGCATTGTTGCACTTTGCACCATGCTAGATGCCTCGCTGCCCAGCAAGACTCATTTTTTCAAAACCATAGTTATGGAAATACCTAGCGAGACCAAGAAGGTCATCCAGATATGTCACATTTTAAACTCAAACCCAACAAAGATGACTCCAAAGCGTTTCTTGGAGATATTTCTAAGCTCTGATGATTCTGAGATAGCTTACCTGCGTCGTTTGTGGGCTCAGCCAAGGGGAATCGGCTCAACGATGAGATGGCTTAAAATTTTGGGTCATGAAATACAAAGATCGGATGGTGGTCGTGAAAACTGGTCCACTTTTATTCAGGAACAGGTTTGAAAATCTTCAAAAAATTCATGGTTGTGAATACTGGAGATTCATTAACACCAACGGTGGGCCCGCTACGCTAACAATAGCTGTAGCGTAGCGTAATGTTAGCTTTTGTCGCTACGCTAACACAAAGTTACTGTTAGCGGTTTTTTTTTTCAGCTAACGCTACAAACATTTTGTCAAAAAAAAAATAGTGGTAGCGTAGCCTCAGCGACTTCAAAAAAAAAAAGTTAACGCTACAGGAATTACCTGTTAGCTGATTTGTAGCGGTGTTAGCTGGAACAAATGCTACGCTAACTGTTAGCGTAGCGCTCTTGTCAGCTACGCTAACTGTTAGCGTAGCGCTCTTGTCAGCTACACTAACTGTTAGCGTAGCGCTCTTGTCAGCTACACTAACTGTTAGTGTAGCGCTCTTGTCAGCTACACTAACTGTTAGTGTAGCGCTCTTGTCAGCTACACTAACTGTTAGTGTAGCGCTCTTGTCAGCTACACTAACTGTTAGTGTAGCGCTCTTGTCAGCTACACTAACTGTTAGTGTAGCGCTCTTTTCAGCTATGCTAACTCATAGTGCCCTGTTGCGGTGAGCTACCTGTTAGTTTAGTGCTATACTTGCAGGAGTATAGCAATCATGTCTTTTATTGATGATTTGAAGCTATTAAATTAGTATTTCAGTGAATCTGATGATTAAAATAAGGATTCCAGAACGGTGTTGTCCCGAGATCCATCACTTCACATCAAAGGCATTGCAATAAAAATAGATTAGACATCAACATAAGGACATGATCCTAAATTTTGAGGCCAAATGAAGTTTATTTTATAGTTAACAGGGGGGGATGGCCAAATGGACAGCTCAGAAAGCCATAGTGGATTGTGATTTTTATGATCCAAAAGCCACATGGAAAAACAATTTGTTTTTGAAAAAAAAAAAAAAAACAAGACGAAGAAAAAAAAAAAAAAAAAAAAAAAAAAAAAAAAAAAAAAAAAGAAAAGAAAAAAAACTTAAAGATAGAGATTAAAAATAGATGAATCAGAAATAAGCTGTTTTGATTGCTGTACTTGCTCAAGTACAGGAGTTAAAGCAGCATTTTGATTGGTTTACTTGTACAAGTACAGATCTTTGATTGCTTTACTTGTGCAAGTACAGGAACCTAATTGAGCAGAGTGGACAAGCTTTGACCCAAGACAGGGGAATTTATCACTCCTGCTATATTAAAAGTGAGTGCAAAATACCTAATTGGTGTCAACCTCATCACAAATCCTACTCACCAATGAGGGTGACACTGATGAGGTATGTTGCAGTTACTTATAGTATAGCAGGAGTGATAAATTCCCCTGTCTTGGGTAAAATCTGGTCCACTCTGCTCAATTAGGTTCCTGTACTTGCACAAGTAAAGCGATCAAAAATCTGTACTTGTACAAGTAAACCAATCAGATTAATGCTGGAGTTTAATGTACTTGAGCAAGTACAGCATCTTTTTAAAAAGTTATTTCTGATTCATCTATTTTTAACAGAGGGGGGGGGAATAATCTGGTTAAGTTTTTTTTCTTTTTTTTTTTTTTTTTTTTTTTTTTTCTTTCTTTGTCTTTTTTTTTTTTTTCAAAAACAAATTGTTTTTCCATGTGGCTTTTGGCTCATAAAAATCACAATCCACTGTGGCTTTCTGAGCTGTCCATTTGGCCATCCCCCCCTGTTAACTATAAAATAAACTTCATTTGGCCTCAAAATTTAGGATCATGTCCTTATGTTGATTTCTAATCTATTTTTATTGCAATGCCTTTGATGTGAAGTGATGGATCTCGGGACAACACCGTTCTGGAATCCTTATTGTTAATCATCAGATTCATTGAAATACTAATTTAATAGCATCAAGGCCGCACAACAAGACATTTTGTGCAAGGGAAAAACTTTCACCATTCCCACATCCTTTTATTTGCCCAACCACCTCACACCAACTATTGGTAAAATAAACCAATATGTAATCCACCAAAAACATTCTTTTCTGATTTTTCACTTTTCTGGATCTAAAATTTTGGTCCTGGTTTGAATTCAAACACAAGAAAGAAGATGGATTTCTCTTCCAGTTAGCAAGCAAAAAAAAACCCGCTATTTGAGCATAGTGTAATGGGAGAAACTTCAGCTAACAGCTAACATCTAGCAGAGAAAAATATCAGCTAACAGCTAATATTTAGCGGAAAAAATATCAGCTAACAGCTAACATTTAGCGTAGCGTAGCGATGATGCCACTACGCTACTGAGAACTTCAAAATCTGTTAGCGCCAGAAAAGTTACGCTACTTGTTAGCGTAGCGGTGAATTTTCCCCGCTAACGCTACAAAAAAATGGACGGAAAAATTTGTCGCTACCTAACTGTTAGTGTAGCGGAGTGAAATTTCAGCTAACGCTACAAATTTTCTGGGAAAAAAAAAACCGCTACGCTAACATGTAGCGGTCAAATAGCGGTCAAATAGTGTAGCGGCCCACCGTTGTTAACACTTTCTATTCACTTCAGGCGGTTCAGGAACTTGTATCACAGGTAGAAACCCACGGTCATTATCCCCAAGGGGCTTTCCATAGCTCTGTCGCGGTCAAATCTTCATTCTTTACTCCCCAAGAACAGCACACTGAAGAAAAGATTATGACAGAGGAACATATGCCGTTCTTGTATGGATTGATCTTTAGAATGCTTCAGCAGAGAGGCATGGCTGATAACACCATGGGAGACAATGATACACTAGAAGAAGACACTTTGACTTATGAGGCCTCTAACAATGCAGCTGAGACAGCGAGTTTTGGTGATGCCTCCGACCTGCACAAGCTAACTGGGAAGGACTATGTCAATGCCCGAATCTCAAGGGTTGGTTATGTTTGAAGCTTATCCATACATAACCAACCCAATACTCTATCATTGCTAACATTAACCTCTTCCTAGATTGCCACCACAATCTGCTCAATTGCAGTGTTTGCCCACAACCAAAGGCACAATGGCCTACAACGTAGGAACTCAGTGCGCTTCTTTGCTTGTGGGGTATCTGAGCGCATACATGAATACTTGAACTATCTAGGTTTGGCATCATCGAGGAGAACTGCCATTAGTGCAATGAGGAGTTTATCAAAAGAACGCCAGGAGACGATCAGGAAGGTCATGGCTGTGCAGAAGGACATACCGGTGGCCCCCAGTATATGTATTGATAACATCGACATGGAGGAGCGGGTGCATGATTTATCAGTAGGCAACCGGTCCAATATCTTTCGTGGGACCTGGGGCTACATCCATGTCCCAAACAACTCCCTCCTCCGTACTCTCAATTTACAGGAGCTCACTTTGAACGCTTACACTGAATCCATACATGCTGCAAAAGAATTCCAAATTGAGCCAGCTCATTTCATGCCAACTGCAGAGGCACAATCAAGCGAAGTGGCTGTATGGAAGAGCCAAATCGCTCAAGTTCTTCAGGAGCATCTTGCAATTCCATCAAATCCCAGCTCAGCCACACCAACGAATCCACCACCAATTGATCAAGTCAGCCATGAAATGCCAATCATCCACATGTTGAAGCTGATGGATGCCTCGGATAATTCTGCTGAGGGAATCGGCCAGGTTTTCTCTACTATCCTCCATCAGTCAGGCCTTTCGGGACAAGATTTCTATGGCCGCCTTCAACCAATGGATGGTGACTTAGGGACCATCGCGAACTTCAATTCCCTTAGATCTCAGCATTCGCCAAGTCCCTATGGCCAAGAAAATCTTGAAAATGTGGTTTTTCAGCTTGGTGCCTTCACACACCTTATGGAACATTGCATCAACCATATTTACTCACCATTTTGGTGACTCAAGCGACCAAACAGATTGTGGTGCCTGGCAGTTTTTGGAGGCATTGGGTTTTCCATCAGAGAAAGCGATTCAAAAGAAAGACTTTACCCTCATGATTAATCAAATGGAAAAGGTTACAGAAGCTACTCTTTATTACTGCTTGCGGTAAGTCTGCATTTAACCATGGAACCCATATGTTTTCAGGATCATGACTGAATATGTGATGTATTACCAGGGTTGTTATGAAAACCCAGTTTGACACATCTGCCAAGGAGCGCCTGACCATCCCAACTGCAAAATGGAACACCATCATTGATGAATGTTACCAGTGATTCTGTTCTCCTGAAGCACGCAGGGAAGCGGCCAGAAGAGTTTGTCCCAAGCTTAGCAACACCCTCACTCAATTACACGACTTCTCATCTGTAGTGGAAGCAAAGAGATCAATGAGTGCTGGGGATGTTGGAAGACTAATCAACATATGGAAAAAGTGGTGTTTGATGAGTCAGGCCCTTACTGGGCTTACAAACTACTCATCGTACCTCCCTCGAATGGTACTACTTCTCACTGAACTATTACCACCATCATTGAGGAAGTACCTCAGCCACAACTTGTTGATTTCGCCAACTGGCCGGAGAGACCATTTCGTTGCAAAAGATTATTGGCTTGAAATTCAGAATTATCGCTTAAAATTCTTCCATAACCAAACTGGCAATGGAACAAAGATCCATCGACTACGTGAATTATTCTCGTTGAACATTGATACGGTAAGTCAACATTTGACTTGGATGATAAATCTAATTATGTATTAACTAATTCATACACTCTTTAAACTTCTTCAACAGTTACAGCAGATGTGTCAATCACTCAAGTTGGATTGTGGAAATACTGTGATACATCAGTCGCACAAAAACAAGCTGGACACACAATCACTTGGAATGTTCATGCAGATGGCCAACAACCGTGGCATTTTGGGAGATAAACCCAGCATGGTTTCATCAAAGTTAAAAAAAACAGAAAACACTTATTTATCGGGGCTTTCTGGGGAAACGGGTGGTTGAGGGGGCGGCCAGGCCAGACCGGCCGGCAGGGATTGGCTGGCTGAAACCTTCGTGGATATTCTGAATACAGGGGCGAGGCGTCATAACCTTGTGGCGTTATAATTTTTTGGGGGGTCCAGCTGACCCAGAGCAACCGCAAGGTTTCTGGGATCAGCTGTACTTGTAATGGAAGTTTTAATGAGCACTATCTCAATTATCAAGGACTTCTAACAACTCAGCTCAATCAAGAAAACCTGATCAGAAGTTAACCGCTAGTCTAGCTTCCAACTTGGTGTGAGATGCATCCCTTTGCATATCTAAACACTTTCTTTCGTAAGATACAAACTTTTTTTTCCTGGTGAAAACCGATCGAAATCAAGTTTTCATCTACAAGTGGGGTTTAAAACCCCATCCTAAATCAAGCGATGTAGCCGACGGGAAGTCACCCAATTTCTTCAATGACCGGGAGAGAGTATGAGGCCGGTGCATTCAAACAAGATGTACCCGATAGCTGATCGGTTTTGTCGAGAGGTTACGTGACACATCGGTCTTCCCCAGACTCACCTTATCGCCCTGACAGATACGGCGTACCAGGATCGTAACTGCAATACACAATTAGAGAGGAGGACGTCTATCGCTGATCAAATACGATAAAGTGTATATGCCGATGTGCTACACGTATCGTATATGTTTCAGCATTGGTACTACCAAGCAGTTCCGACCTCATCCCTTGAGTGATTCAAGCGATAATATATTGATTGACATCGCGAATAGCTCATGAAAATCTTATAATGCGGCTTTGATCTCATCGTGATTTTATTTTCGAGCCCTATACACAAGTACCACATTACCCCCTGGGCCACATGCCTCTCAGCGGCGCATTCGTAATTATTTTCGCGGCCATTCAATATTTCGCAGTGGCCGCTGGATTCCCATCATCCAACAAGCCAATAAAAAATGTAAGCCTGGTCCAAACATTCTAAGCAATCGTCCCACTTTTCGAAGCTGACAACCGAGTGAGTTTAAAAAAGGGCGTAAACGTCACTTTTGAAGGGGATGCAAAATCAATGTGCAAACCTCGGGCTCTGGAACCACCCCTTTGGTCTGAGTTGAGTATGAACTCTTACTTGCGTAAGTACCCAAACGGCACAACCTTAAACTTGCAGGTCAGAGAGTCTCATTGGTTTGTATGCATCGAATGGACTGAGGAATCGATAAAATTAACTACTCACAAGATATTTCTGATCATAGCAATACGCTTCGCAAGTTGGCGCGTTGGATTTTCAATGCGGCATAGGTAAAGTATGCAATGCAGGACAGGTACGCATATTTTGGATTCAGTGACTTGGGGATGGATATCAAAGAAGATTAGTCACTCAATATGTGGCAAATATAGTTGTGCGAAAATGCGTATGGACGGGATTGGTATGCGTTAGTGGCAGCACAAAATTGGAACAATTTTGTCAACATCCTTTTTCAAGCCACTGGTGATGCGTGAGTCGGCTGACTCGTGGTAATTTTCTCTCAATTTTTTTCGATGCATGATCAAGACTAATGCGTGGTTGGTTAGGTTTGACTCAGCTGCAGGTACGATTAGTGTTTTTAACTGGTAGCCCTTTTATTTTACAAAAGAACACTGAATCTTCCCTGCTTTCCTTTTGGATGTGGGTCCAGATATACTCCCAACCATGGTCAGTCTCCATAATCTTATATTTATACTGAGTGCTAATGCGAATTCAAATTTTTCCTTAAGCTGGTTGATCTCGAAAAGGATCCCACAAGAACCCCCAGGCACGTGGTCAGTATACCTTCTGCTTGAAAATTGGATGCTCTGAGCCTCAGTTTGCTTCTCAAAATTGATAGAAGCGATGAAGAGGAAATAGGCCCTAGTGGTTAGACTGATCTTGTATCTTTTCGAATTAGACCGCTTGGTTGTCACTAGTTTCTAATTGGATCAGCTCTTTCCCTTCATCTCTTTTCCGATCATACGGACCTATACCAGGTACAATGTGGTCTTGGGGACAAATTTCGTGGTTAGGGTTAGTCATGACGCTGTATCAGCTCGGAGCCTTTGGATGGGTGGAAACTTTGATGATTGTTGGAAATGGAGAAGACCGCTTTACCCGTGTAAATTAGCCTCCTTGTTTCAGATCGTTAACCTTTCTCCTAAGCTGAAACCAGTCAACTTCCCTGTTTAAACCTGTTGGTTGGTTTGAAAGTCATCGTCCATATCATGGTTTTTAGGGCAAGCTCAAGATGCGGTACAAGGAATAATTACTAATATCACCCAAGAAGTTATTCAAGCCGGAATTAGCACCGAAAAAGGCCTTGCAAGCATCAATCAAGACGGAATATTCCTCTCAGAGACGCCAGTAGTTGATCGAGAAGCTGTGCAAAAGGAATACGAAAGAATGATAAAACTGAAAACTTTGGTCAAGATTTGGAGAGAGCAGGTCAGTCAAAAATTTCATTTCCCCTATTTTTACCTTTCATACCCCGCATAATCCCAAAAGGGATGATAAAGTGTTCAACGTTTTACCGAATTATTTCTAGAATGTATTCATTGTCCGAGGTGCCGTAAGTGGATAAAAAGACTCTCGGCGCTATGATCACAACTTCAGACTGACTCGAAAATTATGCGGCAGGATCCTTGCACGCATGAAGGTCCCAACGGCGCCTTCGATGATCCAAACAGACTTTCATATTGCGGAATGGATTCCATGTATGTTTAGTTCGTACTAGATGTAAACAATTCCTCAAAAGAGCATTGTAACTAATTCTTGGAAAATTGCATCTGGTCTAAGTATGATGAGTATTGTACGAGGCGATAAAAAAGGGGATTGGTTCGATCCAACGATTTTCCGGGCTCCTTTAGTCGAGGCCAAATACGGATTTACAACAGAGTATCTTACGACTTCATCTTGGGAATGTCAGAAGAAGTATGGTGCTTTCGAATTTGATCCCCATGTTTGCAGGTTTGTTAATGGTCTTCACTTGAACAGTTTCCTTTTTTGGAATTATTTCCTGGGAGCTGATTCTGTAATTTTCTCTTTCTTTCAACGTGGATATACAGGAATATGACTACCGTCCACAACCTGCAGATGCAAGATGACTGCTCGGTGAATCTGCCAGTGTGTGATTGCACACGAAAAGGTATGTTGTCAACCAATTAACATATTCTCGAGGGGATGTGTTCCTTGTGCAAGGCGTTATCATGAGGAAGGTGTCCTTGGATAACATAAAAAACTCATCCTTTCGCGTTATCCAACTTTCTAGAAGTTCGGGCTGCTCTGCAAGAAGGTGCCTCAATCACAAAAGTGTGCCGTGAGATTAATGGATTGCCTATCTGAGACGTTCAAAAACAAACGAAAAACTGTTGAAACCGCAGCTTGAACCCACAGAAGAATAAGATGCAGAGCCGTCCCAACCCCTCAGGATTTCCACACAGGTGATTAGAAATGTTTCAGTTGGATAGATGACCAGTTTTCCCTTATTCCCGCCCTGGTTGTTGTAAGATCCAAATGCCAGGCCTTCATCTAGCCTAGTTTTTATTATAGATGTATATTTAAATATTTGAATTTCCATGAAATTACATGAGTTATTTTCGTCTTAAAAGGTGTCTCATTCGCATGTTTTTATTTATTTCTTGAATCCTCTGAAACTTCAATCGAGTTCAAACTTGCAAGTTGACACATCCCCAGCCGGGCGTTGTGTGATGCTTATAGGCGATGTGAGCATATGCTTATGTCAAATTGGAAGTAGTCGATGGTACCGCTACGAACGATTCCAGACTCAACGCCCACCAATCGAGGTAAGTAAGTAAATATGTCTTCCGAACCAGAGGACCACGGCGTGAACGAGTATGGCTCGGAAGTCTTGAGGCCTTGCAGCAACAGTGAATCGAATCAAGTCGAGCCACAGAGCCAATCTGCCTCATCTCGCGCGGGGCCTTCCTCGAACTATTCACCACCGATCAGCCCCGAGGAGGAGGAAGAACAGGAAGGTGGACAAGATGCTGGCTTGCCTGGCGGTTCTGCTGGCCCCTCAAATAAGAAGAAGAAGAAGAAATTGAAGGGAAAGGCATCATCAAAGAATGCGCTGGAGGCCACAGCGGACGATGGATCTCTGATTGAAGATCACTCTACTTCTGAAGCACACAAGATGATAATCGAACAAGTAAGTCTTTTCCTTAAATTTCGAACATTGTGCACTTTTTTTTATTCTTACTCTTTTTTCCGTCGAATCTAGATCCGGGCTCAAAATGGTGACGAGGTTGCCGATCGCATCAGTGCTCTCGGTCCAAAAGAATTGGGGAAAATGATGGATCAGATCCGACTCCTAGAATTGATGGATGGCAAAAGCGGAGGTGCTCATAAAAACAAGAAAGATATGGCGGATCACAAGTTTTGGGCAACTCAACCCGTCAGGCGCCTCGACGAGCGTATGGTCATTCTCTCGTCATGTGGACAAAAAACAACATTTCAAACTGATTTCCGCATGTCCAATTCACGCAGAGGATTCGAGTTTTAAGGAAGGCGAAATCGAACCTAGCAAATCAGAAGAAGAAATCCAAAAGAACCCTCTGGCCCTCCCTGATGGATATGAGTGGTGTACTCTTGATCTGGGTGATGAGACCCAAGTAATTCTTTGACAAATTCGCACATCATTCCGCATTAACCCGCTGATTGAAATTGCATTTTGGTATTAGCTACGAGAGCTTTATGAGCTCCTGACCGTGAATTACGTCGAAGATGACGATGCCATGTTTAGATTTGATTATACTGCGCCTTTTATCGAATGGTAAGTCTTTAACATTTCATACTCGAAAAATCATTCAATGGAAATTGAATACCGTCATCATCAACAACAGGGCTCTGAGACCTCCCGGCTTTGTGCAAGATTGGCATGCGGGGGTTCGAGTGGCTTCTGGAAAGCGGAGATTAATAGCTTTTATTGCTGGGATTCCTATGAATCTTCAAGTCCGATCTGCGTAAATACCCTTTCAGATATCCGCTCTGCTCTAGTGTCTTGATCCGCACCCCTGATGCGAAAATCTTTCATTACGCTCACGTAGTCGCAAAGACTGTGCCGAAATCAATTTTCTCTGTATTCACAAGAAGCTGCGATCGAAACGTTTGGCACCAGTCCTCATCAAAGAAATCACTCGAAGATGCCACATCCAGGGCGTCTTCCAAGCGATCTACACCGCTGGAATATTTCTTCCTACGCCCATCTCCCGCTGCCAGTATGTTTATTCTAACAAAAATGCGCAACAGTCATAAAAACCTGATGCCTCCGCCTGCTGAATGGATCAGATACTACCATCGGAATCTTAACCCCGCCAAGCTCATAGCCACAGGCTTTTCCCCCCAACCAAGGGGAGTATCTGTTGCTCGTCTTAAGAGGATGTACGACTGCCCCGCTCAACCTCAAATACCCGGCTTTCGCGAAATTGAAGAAAAGGATATTGATGCTGTCGCCGTCTTGCTCCGTCAATACATGAGTCGATTCGACTTGATTCCAGTAATGTCTGACGAGGAAGTTCGCCATAACTTTATCAGTGGCAAAGGGACTGGGCCGGTGGTAAATGGGAGAAGAAATCAACAGGTCACGTGGACTTTTGTGGTTGAGGTAAACGATTTCTCCATCTGCATTGAAATTTCAGCCGCTGACTCGATCGATTGGTGAATTTAGAATCCGACAACTCACTTGATTACCGATATGGTGTCTTTTTATCATCTGCCATCGACGGCCATGAAATGTACTCCTCACCAAACCATCGATGCAGCATACCTCTTCTACTATGCCACCACTGCAGCCCCATCCTGCGCCCATCTGGGTCAGTCAAACGAGAAACAAGAGGACCCAAGTGAATTGGCCGTCACCGAACTCGCTGAACAGCCTAACTGGTCTGCAGAGACTCCCGAGGGACGTCAAAATTTGAAGAAGCGCTTGGCCAGTTTGATAGGTGATGCTCTGACAATGGCCCAACAGGCAAGTGCCCTCGTCTCTCCACCCGACTAATACAATATTCGTTTGGTGTATTACCAACTGATTGAGAATCTGCTCACTGTGTCTCACAGGCCAATTTTGATGTATTCAATGCCTTAACGTTGATGGACAACTCCTTGTTTGTCAAGGAGCTACAGTTTGGCGCTGGAGATGGATACCTGCACTATTATCTATATAATTGGAAAGGTGAATGATGCATGATGAAAGCATTTGTGACAAAAACACTAAAATTTCTGACGTGTTGAACTTGTCTTCATTTCCAGTTCATCAAATTCGTGGTGGGGTCCCCGGGGAACCTGGTTCTGAAGAGGATGGCTCACAGGCAACCACGTCGGGAAAACAATCCATTGACGCGCCGGGAGTTGGCAGTGGAATAGGGGTGGTGATGTTATAAAGGTATAAATGTACATTGGTAGAGCTGGATGCTATAGCTCAAGGATTTACATGATATTATGATATCTGCCTTATCCTAGCTGAAATTTAAAGAAAAGTAGAGCAGAAATATAAGAAATGGGTTAAAAAAAATTATGTATATTTCTGTTTCATGCTCCACTACATGCGTAAAATTTCCAGTCCCTTTACTCTGAGCTCCAGTAAGCTACTGACAGTTGGTTTACGTATCTTGGTCTCCTTGTCATAAAATAAAAGTAAAAAATTCATATCCGATAAAATTGTATCTTTCTTAATATCTGGGTGGGTTACCCGTAGCAAGCGCAAAAAACGGTTATCATCTAGTTCCAAGATACCAAGCTTTGGAAACAAATAAAACCTGTTTTTTTAGAATCACCATCAGAGAAAACAACCAAATTCCATTGATGGTTGCTGGTCATCAATCATTGACCATGAAAATCTAGATAATCCCTTACATAAACACTCAAATATACCTACAAGATTTGGTGCTTTTCACTGAATCTTGCAGAAGGGCAAATCAGGAGAGACAATAGTCTCAAACAATTGTAAAACCAAGGTGTGTATTTCTATCTCACAGTGAATTTTGGTAGAATTATCTACTTTGAAACTGATGTACTAGAAAGAGAGAAAGAAAGTAAAAGTGAAATTTATCCTACCATCTGGCTCAGAGAAATTATGGTAGAATTCTCTACTGAGCTACTCTACGGGTTCAATCCACTGGGTGGCTGTGTCTTGATGCTGCCCCATTGAAGCACTAGTTGAGCATAACCTGATCTGCACAATCCCACAAGGTTGGGCTGGCCAATGCCTGAAACTAAAAAGTGAGCAACTATTCTTCTCTCAGCCTTCCCTCAAGACCAAATGGTCAAGCTAACAACATTTTTTAAGAAAAGAGAAAATGATTTTTGTTTCCATATCTCTTTGAATATCAAAAAAAAGGCTACAAATCTCAAGAAAAGAAATATAATCTCAATAAATGAATCTTGCATGAAATATTAACTTTTCATGAAGTCATTGGCGTGCTACACTGCCAGTACAATTTCCCAGGTTGAATTAATCCAAGTGAAACTATGATACACGCAACCAGCTTGAAACAGGTCAATCTGAACCAGAAAAATATCAACCCACAGGGGATCCTGTGAAACCCCCATCCACAGGTTTCACAAAACATCAAGATCAAGACTACATAAGCATTACAATACTTCATCCCCAGTTCCCCCGCTCCCCTCCTAGCTCAGTTGTCAGCCACTGAGTACATATCACAGTACCTGACATGTACCACGTAACTGCAAACATTATTAATTATTATTATCTCTAATAATAATTACTATTCTTATTAATTATTATTACTACTTATTATCATTATTTATTCTAAATAACTCCACGTAATATTAATTATTATTATCCTTAATAATAATTACTATTTTGTAGTTATCATTATTATTATTATACCTTCATTATTATTACATTAATATTAATATTATTAAAGTACATTAAATGCTTTAATCAATATAAATACTTTAATCAATATAAATACTTTAATAATATATTCATTAATAAACTCATGAATAATTCTGGTTAAGCTATGTACTCCTGTTATACAAGATACATAACTTGTAGGCCCTTTGCCCCCTGTCACGTGAAATATCCAGAGTAACAGATATCACTCTTTCCCTCTGATTACGCCCACATTCCTTAATATTGGAATATTTCATGTATAAGATATGTACTTTAATATCTTATTAATAAAAGAACTTATTAATATTATGATAATTAATACTTATAAGATGTGCCAATATTAAATGACACCATTATAAGATATTATCTCTAATAATATTAATAACTGATCATTGAATACAAATGTCATGATGTGATCCAATCACACTAAGGATTACTGATCAAAGATGTGTCCCATAACACAGCCTTAGTAGAAATCACATCATAAACAGTAACAGATCCTCCCAAAAGGATCTGTCTTGCCCCTGAAGTTCCACAGTACCTCCCAGGTCATGGAAGCGCTCACAATCTCCCCAAGAGGAGATATTACAATATATAAACAGCTTGAAAACATCTGTTTATCCCCGAGAGAATATTTAGAACACCTTAGCACAGTATATAACTTAGATTTATTTACCTTGCTTAGTTCCCCATTCTCCACCAATACCCCAATTCTGGATAATATATAGTCTATTACTGTTATTACCTCAAGAATTGGCCACAACCTACCTTCAATAAGGTAGAAACCACGAACCCAAGTGAGTATCTCCTTGGATGCCTATTAATACTTTGTATTGATTTGGATGCGCCTAATTAGAGCAATTATAGCAAGCCTCTCAGACAAGACTTACTGATTGAGGAAGTACCTTCTTTACAGGACTTAACCATTACCCAAACCACTTCAAACCATCAACCTACCTTAGTTACAACCCATAACCACGGTTAGTTCCACACCCAGGCTGACAATTGGGGGTCTGGCCTTTATTTATCCGTGATTTTTCACCCTTTAACCCTTAAAAAATCATCACTAACACCTCCTTACCTTTACAATTTTCGTGGAAATGGCCCTTTAATAGATGCCAGAGATCATTTGTGACTTCAAAAAGAACTCCAACCTCTTCCAACAGAGACATTACCAATTGGACAACCCTGACAATATCACCACGTCACAACTGGTTATCAAAACTGAAGTTATAGAAGGAGAAGACCAATTCTATAACTGTACCTGGACAAAAATAAAACAACTTAGACTCACTAATACTTATTCTTCTGACGGCACTTTGCTTAATACTGAAGAATCTGACGTATTAACCAAAGAAGAGCACACTAAAATTGTCAGAAAAGAAATTAGATCAGCTTTAGAAGAAGGAAATCCACCCTTTAATGATATATATTGTGATATAATTTCTTCTAACAATACTTACGTGTCTGTTCCCCCCTTTTTGGATTGTGACCCTCCAGAAGTCCCTAGATACCTCCTTAGAAACAGTAGAAGGAACAAAGACCCTAGATTAACTGCTTTTAACTACAGGAAAAATAAAAAATCATAAAAAATACCGCTTGTTTTTTCTATATTTCTTATCTCTAAAAAATTATAAAATTGCAATAAAAAACAGAATCTGCTTCCCAAATTTGAGTCTAAGAAAAATCAAAACCCTACAAAAATTGAGAAATACTCGAAATTATAAAACTACAAAAACATATAAACATTAAAAACCAATATCTGGCTGAAGATATTGATCAAAAACAGGAAAAAAGCGCCTTTTTTATAATAAAATCCCCTCAAAATTCTACGTTCTAGTAGATCCACTACTCATAGAGAGATTCTGAGTAGACCATTCGAACCGCAGTAGTAGATTTACACTACTAAAAACTCGTTCCCTTAATCTCTAGAGCCTCCATTCCCAAGGCACTAGTCTCCTGATCTCTACAAATCCTCCTCGATCACGAATTACATAGTGGTAATACACATCGATACAGCATATAGGTGGTAATACACACCGTAGTACATACCAGGTGTATATTACATAGTATATAAGTGATCGGAAGATTGATCTTCTAGCTTGATCACGTGTTACATACTGTATTCCCCGGATATTCCAGGATCTACAGTATACATACGTGCGCCGACGCCCTTCTGGAAGTTCCAGCATACACTCTACAGTGTAATACACGGATAAGACCCTTATATCCGATCATAAGAATCGTTGACGTTAGACTTTCTCACTCAATACTTGAGCTATCAAGGTGTTGAGTACATCAAAATAACGGGAAAAATCAGCAGAATACAACTTTCTGATCTATTCCATTATTACACATCAAGAACAGTGTGTATTAGCCCCGTCAAGACTTATTTCACCTTACAAATCATGTTTCAGAGTAACTCCGTGATTTGTACATAGTAAAAGAAGGTACATTAACATAATTAAAAATAAATTAGATCATTTTTGATCCAGTTTACACATTATCTCTCACCCTGAAAGGAAGAAAAATCCCCTTTCAGAAATATCTCACAAATCACGTTGAGTCTCTCCGTGATTTATCAAAAATAAAAATAAAATTAGTGTAAACTAATTAAATCAACTGTAAAACAGATCATTTGATCAGTTTACATCTACCTTCTACCCCTGAAAGGAAGAATAATCCCCTTTCAGAACCATCTCACAAATCACGTTGAGTCTCTCCGTGATTTGAACACATAAACACAAATAAAAATAACAAATTTAACTGTTAAACAGATCAAATTGATCAGTTTACATATACTCTCTCAACCTGAAAGGAAGACTAATCCCCTCTCAGGCACATCTTACTAAGATTTAGCTCATTTTTTTGTCATTTCCACCTGGAATTTTAGACATAAAAGCAGACTCCTTTCAAGTCTTGTCACACTCACAACAAGCAACTTGATTTTACCGCATAAAAATCATAGAACAACTATTATTACTCTCAATAAAGTAACATATTCACATTACTTTATACCTCTTTTCTCTATAACACAAACCTTTTCAGCCCTCTTCAAAGAAAAAATTCTGAAGAGTAAGCAAACATCTTTAAATCAGTAAAAATATAACATATTTTTTACTAATTTTCCTTTGTTTTTAGTGTCCACCAACGTAGACAAGCTTACCCCTGAATTAGACATTTTGAAAGTGTCTGACAAGACCACTACAGCCCGTGACACCAGAGAAACCTCTGAGATTACCACTCACAGAGAAGCCTCTGTTACTCCATCAGACAAGTCATCTGGTGAATTGAATTTTAACAAAAATTTCCTTATAAGAATCTCCTACTAACAACTTTTTACGCATTTTTACCATGACTCCTCCTTCCCTTAGAAATAGAGGTTACAATGGCCGCACCAGGGAGCCAGAGCCAGGACTTGGATTTCCATCAGCGTCAGTTTTGCCCCCTGGCAGACAAGAATCTTTAAATAAAATTATTTATAGAAGTAAAAAGACTAATGATAAGGGAAATTCTTCTGATTCTAGTCACAGCAGAGGAAAAATTCGAGAGATTTTACTACAGGATGAAGGAAAACAAGTACTGGTTGAAAGATGTGAGAAACAGAAGCAGCTTCAATGCTGTGAAAGCCCATCTAAGTTACTGCCAGGAGGATTTCCGTCAGATGGTCAGCCTCAAAGGTCTGCCAGCAGCCCTCTACCGCACCAAAGATTGGAACCCACTGCATTTGTCTCCAGGAATCCTTTTCTCTCCCCCCAATCAGTCCAGTACTCCCATCAGAACCCAAAATCCCCGTGGTCCAAAGGGGAGAAATGTCAATTCCAGACATCCCAGGAACACAGGGAAGAATACTCAGTGGCGCAACCAGATTTATTCAGAGATGGTACGCCTAGGGAGATCCCTCCAAGGGACTTATCAACATCTGGAGCAAGGCAAAATAGCCCGTCAAGAGCGCCAGATGGAAGAATCCCCATAAATTGTAACACTTCCCCATCATCTAGTCAAAAAATTGGAACACAAAGTTCCCCATGTGTAGTAATTAATGACTCAAACAATTCTACCTGTACCCCTGAACAACATCAACAAATTACCACATTTCAACATGTAGTAAATGCTATGAACAATAGTAACAAAGCTCTGTCCAATGATTTACAAGAATTATGCCGTAAAATTATGAGAGCCACAGATGAGCAGGTGAACTCAGAAGATAGTACATTATATCTTATTCAACAGAGGTTGACTGAAATGGATACCAAAATTGATATGTTTAATGTAGAATTGGCTGACCATTGTAAGACATTTAGTAAACAATTGTCTAATTCTATGACCAGAATTGATGACTGGGTTGAAGAACAAGGTAATTCCAACCAAGATCTTGTTAAGAAAGTGGAACAATTGGAATTAAAAATTAAGAATTTACAATCAGATACTACTAATAAAGTAGATTCTCAATTTAGAACCTTTGAAGATGTAGTGAACAGAATTGAGAAACAGTTCACATGTTTTACGTCAGAAATGACCACAAACAACTCAGATATCATGCACAAGTTGGAAGAACTCCTGACTAGAGATGCCCAACCAAGAAGCAGACATGATACTATTAATGACATTGGAGATGACAGTCAATCTATTCCTCCAGTCATTACAACTCAATTGGCCAATGTGACCCCTTCACCTTTACAGAGTACCCAGATTGAACCAAGCAGGGATCAAACTACTACACCAACTCTTAATAATCAACAAATTAGAGTGGCCACATCCACCATTAATACTTTGGATGAAGACAAGGCCATCCACAAATTAGTGTTAGCAGGTCTGCCAAAGACTAATGAGTGGCTAACCTTTTCTGGAGTGGGAGAATATGACCACTTCAAATTTATTGATTGGATTGACAACTTGAAAGAAGACACTAATGCCCCTGATCAAATTATATGCTCAAAATTGAATTCAATTCTTACTGGAGTTGCAAATTCATGGTATAATTCTAGGAAAAAAGAAGTACCTGGCAATAAAAATTGGTTATTCTGGAAAAAGGAAATCATTAATAAATTTAGCACTCCTGAATGGAAGAGAAAAGTGAAAACCAACTTCAGAAGAAGCAGATTTGACATACTGAGTGATGTAGAACCATCTGATTGGGTTACACAACAAGTAAACAGAATTAAAGCCATTGAAAGAGATGTAGACAATGCCTCTATTAATGATAAATTACTTGGACAATTAGATCATAATACTGAGTACATGATGCGTAGAGTTCTACAAAGTGACAGTGATTTAACTGAATTCATCAATCAACTGGAAAGTCTTGTCAATGTTAAAAGAAAAGACAAGAAAGACAAGTATAAATCTGTCAAAAGAGATAATTACAAAGACTCCAGGAAATCAGACCAGAAGGAAACCAAAGACACTTCTGAGAAAGAAATTACGTGTTATGAATGTGGAAAGAAAGGACATAGATCCAATAAATGTCCCAATAAGAAATCTAGTAAGAAAGTACATTGTATTGAAAACATTGATGACAACTTGGTCCCAATTAATGATGATTCCCAATCCAGTATAGAATCTTTACCAGATGATTCTGATTCTGATTCCATTGATTCTGACTCAGATATTCACAGTACTCATGCCATTGTTTCAAAAGATGAATTGATCATATCTAATATTTCGAAAATGGAAGATAAATTCAGACCTGTAAACATTAAGAAATTACACTTGTCCAAAGAGATGCATACTGGAAATATACATAAGACTGGTGGTACTAATATCACTAATATAATATGTAACAAGTTTAAAATTAAATGTTTAATTGATGGAGGAGCTTTCTGCTCTATTATTGGTCCCAATTTATTAGATAAGATATTGCCTCAATGGAAGAAAGAATTAATCCCCATTAATTCTGAGAAATGCTACAGTTGTAACAGCAAATTGAAACCACTAGGTATTATCAAATTAGATATTATATTCCCTCATAACAGACAAAGTATTCAGATTACCACTGAATTAATAGTTATGGAAGATTTTAAAATGAAATATATCATTCTAGGAAATGATTATATCATTAATTATGGAATAGATGTGATAAATTCTAATGGAAGATATTTTACCTTCAATGGTGACATTATGAACAAGTTTGAACTTGGAATAAGTGACAAAATGAACCTGGAACAACTTGAATGTAATTCTATTAATAATTCTAACTTTGATAATACAATATTAGAAGCAAAGATTTCTGAGAATTTAGATGATGAGCAATTAAAGGAACTGAAGAACTTGCTACATAAAAAGAAACTTGCATTTGCCACTGCTGATGAACCCTTTGGAAGCATTAGAGGACATGAAGTAAGAATTAATCTTAATACTACTAGACCTTATCCTCCTGCTTTAAGGAAAGCTGCTTATCCTGCTTCCCCCAGAAGTAGAGAAGCCTTACAGCAGCATGTTACTGAATGAGTAAGAATGAATGTCTTACGCAAAGTGGGAGCAAATGAAAATGTAGAAGTTACTACCCCAGTTATTATTGCTTGGCACAACGGAAAATCAAGAATGGTTGGAGACTTTAGAGGTCTTAATAACTATACCATACCTGACAGATACCCTATGCCCAAAATCAGTGAAGCACTGACTCAGCTCAAAGATGCTAAATTCATAACTTGTATGGATGTACTCAAAGGTTTCCATCAGAATGTAATTCATGAAGACAGTAGATATTTGATGAGAATAATATTACATATGGGAATATATGAGTACCAAAGAATGCCTTTTGGAATTAAGAATGCCCCCTCTCACTTCCAAAGAATGATGGACATAGAATTCCACAAAGAATTACGTGAAGGCTGGCTTATTATCTACATTGATGATATCATTATTTTTAGTCAAGATTGGAAAGAACATTTGGAAAAACTTTCAATAGTTTTAGACAGAGTTACAAAGATGAATATGAAAATATCCATGAGTAAATGTCAATTTGGTTTTAAGGAATTAAAAGCACTTGGACATATAGTTTCTGGACTTAGTATTGCTATTGACATGAATAAAGTGGCTGCAGTATTGCTTAAGCCCATGCCAACTAATGTCAAGGAATTACAATCATTTTTAGGTTTTGCTAGTTATTACAGGCAACACATTAAAGACTTTGCTAAAATTACTGGGCCCCTGTACCAAATTACTAGTCCAAACACTGCATATGAGATGACGTCCCCCAGAGTGGATGCTTTTAATAAAATCAGAGAAATGTTAACATCTGCCCCTATATTATTAATGCCTGACCCTCACAAGCCTTACAAATTATATGTAGATGCAAGCATGGAAGGACTTGGAGCTGCTTTACATCAAGTACAAGATTTACAGGACATTCCCAAAGAAGGAGTAATATGTTATATTTCACGCACACTTAAGGACAGTGAAAAGAAATATGGTGCTAGCCAACTAGAATGCTTATGTCTAGTATGGGCCTTAGACAAATTATATTACTACTTGGATGGTTGTGATTTTGAAGTTATTACTGATTGTAGTGCACTCAAAAGTTTACTCAGTATGAAAACTCCCAACAGACATATGTTAAGATGGCAAATTGCAATCCAAGAATGGAGAGGCAGTATGACTATTGTCCACAGAGCTGGAAATATACATAAAAATGCTGATGGTCTCAGTAGATGGTCTTTAGACAATCTACCAGAAAATCCTGCTTGGGATGGAGAGATTGCTGCGAAAATTATGTGCCTTTTTCCATTAATAATGATGAACATAATCCTGCTTATGATGACCCTTCTGAAACTTATGACATTCTTGGACTTCATGTTACTGAAATGAAGGAAGAATTTTGGGATGAAATACGTGAGAGTTATAACTTGGACAAGAATTGCTCCACTCTTAAAGAAATTCTACAAAGTAAATATAAAAACCTGGACTTGATTAATTCTTTAGAAGAACCTTGGTCTACTGCATTTAATGAAAACAGATTTTCACTTCTGGATGGATTAATATATCATAGAACCAAACATACTAGTGTAGTAGTTCTAGCAAAAAGGGAACATATTAATCTTTTTCTTAAAGAATGCCATGATAATATCACAGCAGGACATTTTTCCTTTGACAGAACTATAGAAAGAGTTAAACATATAGCTTGGTGGCCCCATTATAGAAATGCAACCAAAGAATATTGTGAATCTTGTGAAAGATGTCAAAAAGCAAATAAAGCTACTGGAAAAAGATATGGTTTACTAAAGGAAATTGAAGAACCCACAGAAAGATGGTCTGTAATTAATATGGATTTTGTTACTGGATTACCTCCAGCTGGAATGAATAACTACAACTCTGTACTAGTAGTAGTTGACAGATTCTCTAAAAGAGCTAAATTCTTGCCATGTCATAAGGAAAATAATGCATTTGACGTAGCACTGCTATTTTGGCAAAACATTATAGCTGATGTAGGATGTCCTAGATATATTATTACAGACAGAGATCCAAAATTTACATCTGAATTCTGGAAAGGTTTATATGATTTATGTGGCACTCAATTGAAGTTCTCTACAGCTTATCATCCTCAAACTGATGGATTAGCTGAAAGAATGATTCAAACTTTGGAAGATATGATTAGAAGATATTGTGCTTATGGTCTAGAATTTAAGGATAAAGATAATTACTCACATGACTGGTGTTCACTATTACCAGCATTAGAATTTGCCTACAATTCCAGCAAACACAGTAGTACTGATATCACGCCTTTTGAATTAGAAAGAGGATGGATACCTTGGTTCCCCAAAGAACTAGTCCTCTCTAAATCAGTAACAATTCACCCCAATGCCACTAATTTCCATCAAATGATGACTAAAACTGCAAATTACGCCGCAGAATGTATTAAGAAATCTTTTGAATATAATAAGAATAGATGGGATAAAACCCATAAAGTTCACCAATTTAAAGTTGGAGATCAAGTTCTTATTTCTACATTTAATTTTACTAATTTAACAGGACCCAAGAAACTCAGGGACTCCTATGTTGGACCTTATACAATTAAAGCTTTACATGGTGCAAATGCAGTAGAAGTTATATTAACTGGAGAATTAGAAAGGAAACACCCCACATTCCCAGTTAGTCTAATCAAACCATTTATTCCTAATAAAGATGATAAATTTCCTCTAAGGAAAGATAACATTAGAGTTGTGATACCTCCAGTAGAGAAAGACCAACTCATTAAAGTTAAGAAAGTTATACAACATAGAAAAATTAGAAAAAATAATGAAGATGTTAGACAATACTTAGTCAGATATAGTGGATCCAAAGAAGATGAATGGCTTACAGCTGATCAGACCCCTGATTCAGAAAGAATTCTGAGACAATACAGAGTTGACAAAAGAAACCATTAAAATTTTTAGTCAACCCCTTTTTTAGAGGGAGGAAGTGTCAGCCACTGAGTACATATCACAGTACCTGACATGTACCACGTAACTGCAAACATTATTAATTATTATTATCTCTGATAATAATTACTATTCTTATTAATTATTATTACTACTTATTATCATTATTTATTCTAAATAACTCCACGTAATATTAATTATTATTATCCTTAATAATAATTACTATTTTGTAGTTATCATTATTATTATTATACCTTCATTATTATTACATTAATATTAATATTATTAAAGTACATTAAATACTTTAATCAATATAAATACTTTAATAATATATTCATTAATAAACTCATGAATAATTCTGGTTAAGCTATGTACTCCTGTTATACAAGATACATAACTTGTAGGCCCTTTGCCCCCTGTCACGTGAAATATCCAGAGTAACAGATATCACTCTTTCCCTCTGATTACGCCCACATTCCTTAATATTGGAATATTTCATGTATAAGATATGTACTTTAATATCTTATTAATAAAAGAACTTATTAATATTATGATAATTAATACTTATAAGATGTGCCAATATTAAATGACACCATTATAAGATATTATCTCTAATAATATTAATAACTGATCATTGAATACAAATGTCATGATGTGATCCAATCACACTAAGGATTACTGATCAAAGATGTGTCCCATAACACAGCCTTAGTAGAAATCACATCATAAACAGTAACAGATCCTCCCAAAAGGATCTGTCTTGCCCCTGAAGTTCCACAGTACCTCCCAGGTCATGGAAGCGCTCACAATCTCCCCAAGAGGAGATATTACAATATATAAACAGCTTGAAAACATCTGTTTATCCCCGAGAGAATATTTAGAACACCTTAGCACAGTATATAACTTAGATTTATTTACCTTGCTTAGTTCCCCATTCTCCACCAATACCCCAATTCTGGATAATATATAGTCTATTACTGTTATTACCTCAAGAATTGGCCACAACCTACCTTCAATAAGGTAGAAACCACGAACCCAAGTGAGTATCTCCTTGGATGCCTATTAATACTTTGTATTGATTTGGATGCGCCTAATTAGAGCAATTAGAGCAAGCCTCTCAGACAAGAATTACTGATTGAGGAAGTACCTTCTTTACAGGACTTAACCATTACCCAAACCACTTCAAACCATCAACCTACCTTAGTTACAACCCATAACCACGGTTGGTTCCACACCCAGGCTGACATCAGTAGAGACCAAAACTGACATTCTTAACTTCACTGAGCTAGGTAAGCCACTTCATTCTTCTTGCCTCTTTCATCTCTTTCATATTCTCATCTCTCTTTCATATTTTTCTATTTCTCATCAAATGTAAAGTAGAGACCAAAACTGACATTCTTCACTCTACTGAGCTCGCTGTAATCAACTTGGGTTCTAGAACTTGGTCTCCAAAGCTCATTGCTTTGTTCTAGAGCGTGTAACTGGACTTTAGTGAAGAGTATATATGATACTCTTACAGATCCCTTGGTTTTATATTTCATTGGTTGAGATCAAAGCACTTTAAATTGGCTGGGCACATTGTAGCCTAACTGGGATAATTATGCTGGAAGTGCTACAGCCAGTCATCAACAGCTATAGCAATCAAAAACACATGTTCAACAGCTCATCACCTGCTCAAAATAAACCTGCCTGAAATAAAAAGAGGCTCCCCTTCAGTAGAAAACCTCTGTAGTCTGTGTGGTGACAACCAAACCAAACCAATCACATGTTTGTTGACTAACCAATGAAACTCAAACTTTGAGGGGACAGGGTTTCCTTACTTAACTCTTAATCATCATTCTCCTCAGCTTCTAAGGTGCACATTCAATATTCTGCTGTGTTTTCAATCAACTTCTTTGTCTTTTCACTTCCAGAATGATTGGCTAGTTAAAATAGGATTTGCCCTGCCAATTCATAAAAAAAAGCTTGATCTCAACCAAAGAAATATAAACCCAAGGGCCTTGGGTTTTTATTTCATCAGTTTAGATCAAACAAGTTCAAATAGGTTAAATGTATCCTAGTTCA
Organism: Puccinia hordei; assembly: GCA_007896445.1. Lineage (NCBI taxonomy): Eukaryota > Fungi > Basidiomycota > Pucciniomycetes > Pucciniales > Pucciniaceae > Puccinia > Puccinia hordei. The sequence goes on along the minus strand of RDRW01000018.1, from coordinate 226,552 downwards.
ACTGGAATAGCCTCAACCTAGCCAACTATGCTGGCAGTGTTGTAATTTGAGACAATTCAAAAAATAAATAAATGACATGATTGATTTGTGTTTTTCTTTTCATAATCATTTCCACAAGGTGTTCCCTTGGTAGACCCCAAATTTCTATGCAGTCATGTCTGCCATACCTTTTCCTTTCCTTGGAACTGTCCCTTTCATGTTTATAACCCACATTTGGCCTGGAAGTTCTGTGGAGGTAAATCAAACAAACCAGCAAGCAAAGAAAGAAATCATGATCCAAGTACAAACAAATAAACCAAATGTCAATCTTCAACAACGAAACAACAATAATCTCTGCCCCCCCTCCCCCTCAATACAAGAGACATGATAACAAATGAAAGAGAGCAGATACAACGTCAAGACAGAGAGAGATGTAAATGTGTAAAAGAGGAGGAAATAAAAACACGTAAATATAATGTAAAAAGTAACAAGCTAGCAGCAAGAGAATGAGAGAACGTCCAGAGAAGGGTATTGTTGAAGTTGACAAGGAAGAGCAAGAGAAGAAAGTCAGGAGGATTGGGTGGTCTGTTCAAGGTCAGCTTGTTGCTGTAGTTGTTGATCATTAAGTTTTGCGCTGTTGCTATCAAAGTCAGATTGATCAAGAGTAGTAGAAGATGATGATTGGGGAAGTGGCTGATGATCAGGAAAAAGGACAGCTTCCTCCTTTGAAGGTTCAGCCGTTGTCTGTTGTTGTTGTTGTTGTTGTTGATTAGTAATTTTTACAGAATCTTTCTGAATTTTAAGTTGAGTGATAGCGTTTTGGAGATTAACTTGGGTAGAATTCAGTTGATTTTTCTTTGACTCTAATTCGAGATTAAGTTTCTTGAGTGCTTCTTCGAACCGTTTGCGGACGATCAAGTTAGTTGCACCAGCGGTCTCAATCTTCTTCCGATTGACGGCCGCCTCAAGGTCTTTGAGTTCGCCCTGGAGCAGTCTGATCCGTTGTTTATCTTCCATCATCTCGTTCGTTTCTTCCTCATCATCCTCATCCTCATCCTCATCATCCTCCTCCTCCTCATCGTCGTCGTCGTTATCTCCATCTCCGAATAGGTCTTCACTGTCATTCTCGTCCTCCTCATCCTCAGGGCCCGTCAGCCCAGCTGCCGCACGCGCTTCGGCCGCTGCACTCTCCATCAAGCCTGCCTCGATCTCTGCAGCGAGATCACTGTCGATGCTTCCCTCGTCGTCATAGTTCATCGTCCCTCTGTCCTCGAACTCATCTCCCATTGGCGTGGGCGCCCCAAGGGACTCTCCTATCGGCGTCTCAACCGTAATGGTCTGGATTGAGCCGTCTGGATCCATGTCCTGAAGATGTTGCTGATGGGATCGCGAATCTTTGGGACGCCCGTCGTGGCGCTGTTGCTGCTGCTGAAGCTGATGATGGCCATGAGGATCGAGCGGTTGACTAGAACTTCGCTTGGTGCTACTGATACTCGGCCGGGGCTTATTGTAGACGATCTTGGAAGGGGGTTGGTTTCCGAATCCGACGGTTGCTGATTGAGGAGGCTGGTAATCCTCACCCTCGGAGTCGCTCAGATCGCGAACGTTGTCGACGATGTCGATGATCACTTGGTCCGCCCTGCCGTCCTCTTCTAGTAGTCTCTCGACCGCTCTCTCGACGGTCTCGATGGTCCGTTTATTGAGTCGCTTCCTGAACCGTCGTTTTCGAACATGATGTAAGGGTGGTGTTAGGCCGTGTGGATAGATGAAATCTTGAATGTTGAAGTTCCCCTGGGTGACTGTTGATTCGTTTGTGATTGGTGTATCTTCGACCAAAATCATCTAGTTATGTAGAACAAGGCTTCAATCGGTCAACTAGCTTATGGATTCGAGAAGAAGTAGTTCTGGTCAACTAGCTTATGGATTCGGGAAGAAGTAGTTCTGGCGACTGACCTGGCAGATATCAGCAATCTTGAACATGTGTTTATTGTCAAAGGTTTTCTGTGATTCGACTACACATGGCAAGTCGACAAGTTTCATGGCAAACATCTTGTCGCCAATGTTAAAGAGGCCCCTTCGTGAGTCTTTAAATTTGAAGAAGATGTTCTGTTGGTCGGAGTTGATCTCCTTACGAGATTCGACTAGTTCTCTGAGTTTGTTTGATTCGTTGGACAGACTGGTAGGCAGTTTGAGTATGAACTGTTCCTCAAATCCGATCGGTTCATCCTGGTCTGAGTCTAGTTCCCTATCGTATCCCTGGAGATAATTTGCGATGCCCAAGTTCTGGTCGTCGGTTGGGTTGTTTGAGTTTATATTGTTCTGATGGTTCTTGTCCTGGTTTGATGGTACTTTTATCCTGAGTTTGGTTGAAGTCTTTCTGATTTGTTGTTGTTGTTGTTGTTGTTGTTGGTAGCTGTTCATCTCTGGCTGGTTGGTCGATTGCAGGTTCTTGACTCTATTTTTTTTTTTTTTTGACAATTTGTAAAACCCTGGCTGTATGCACTTGACACCGACGACTAAGCTCCCAACAAAAACCAACCACCATGTCAACCTCAGCTGCCAAGAGAATCAAACTACCCACATTCAGCACACGAAGATACTCATCACAACAACAGCAACACCAGCCACTCTCGACCTACGATCAACCCATCCAAGGTATGTCTACCTATCTAAATCTCAACCCGATCTCAGAACCACCAAGACTGATCAAGGGGATCCAAAAAATTAGGTCTCACCCATGGCCCATCAGTCCAACACGTCCTCCTCAACAAGTTTGACATCAGTCGCCCAGAACAAATCTCTTTCTCCGGGCCCGACCAACTCCTCTACCCCCTCTCGAGCTTCGTCTTTGGACAGCCCTTCCGCTCGGATATAATCCATCGTTGTGTCACCTTTGAACGCAGTCTCATGCGATCCGGAAGTGCTAACACGGTTCAGTTCATCCCCTCTCTATAACAATATATGAAGATGGTTGTTTGAAAAGAGGGATCAAAGACTGACGAATGTTATATCCGATCGAACAAAAACACAACAACAGAAAACCCGATCAGAGGTCGCCATGTCGGGACGTAAGTTGAGGCCCCAGAAAGGCTCAGGACGAGCCCGATTGGGCGATGCTTCCTCACCGACGCTGCGGAAGGGAGGCGCTGCGTTTGGGCCCAAGCCCAAGGACTGGGCCCAAGGCATACAACGGAAGGTGTGGGAGCTGGGACTAAGGACGGTATTGAGTCAACGATGGCGAGAGGGCCGATTGATCGTCGTCGAAAAGTTCGACATGGATGGGCAAGAGCAAGCCAGTGAACAGTTGGCCCGACTAATCAAACAGCGAGCCTGGTCGAGTGCCGTGATGATCGCTGGTGGGCATTGGGGTACCGAAGCCTCCGGGTGGAAAGCACCCGGATTGCTTCGTCAGGCTCTGGCCCGGAACCATCTCGTCCAAGATGGAATCCGACTGGGTCAGTCAGGTCCCGAATGGGCTCGTATCCAACGCACCAAGGTCCTTCCTATCCTCAACAATTTCGACCTGGCCCATCCAAACGATCTCCGCCCCGGTAAACCTCACCCAGCCGATCTCAAACCTGGTGCGATAGGTATCTACCATCTGCTCCTGCGCCGATTCACCATCCTCGATCTCAACGCCGTCAGACATCTCGAACACCATCTCACTCGTGACCTCCGTCATCCTATCACCGCTCTCGGCCTCTCCCCCTCTGAAGCTCATTATCAATCTGTATTGGCCAGCCAATCTCTCTCTGAACAAATCATCACATCTGATCATTAAACCATCCCATTTTAGTATTTTGGTTTCATCAGCTACTTGATTGCAGTTTACTATGAATGCCAATAGCAGTGAAAGCACCCGAAATGAAGGGGAGAATTAAACGTAATTGATGAAAAGAGGCAGGAACCAGTTTTTCATCCTTGTCATCGTCTGCTGTCTGCTTCTTCTCTTCTGAATCGGGAGCAGCAGCAACAAGAACGGCCTTTTTCCGTGAGGGGAAGTGTGCTATTCCCTTTTCTCTCAATGCGGGTTCACCACCAACTACAGTCATGAAGTTGGGTTGGCGGGTTGGGGTATGAAGAGTTAGGGATGGATGCAGTACGAGTCCAACAGAAGTGCGCAAGACATAGCGTCAGCGAAGACTCAAGCGGATGTCATGAAGAAATCTTACTTATAATGCTGATGATGATGAAGATTGTGAGGATAATCTAGCAATGTGATCACCTGGGGGGATGAGATGACCCGTGAGCAGAATTGTGGCAAGTGGTAGGAGTTGGAATCATATGGGATCACGGGAGGGACACCTTGCTGGGAGGCCGGATTCAGTGAAAACAAGTATTTATTTATTTTAAGAGAAGGGGAGGGCTTAACCAGCTTTTGGCTTTTGATTAGCCTTGACTTTGGTTTGGCGCCATAAGAATGCTTTGTTTAGGGGTCGAGCTGTTGGAGGTGTTTTGTTGTTTAGCCCACTCCACTGCTCTGTAGCTAGTCATTTCCTAATTTAGAAGGACTGATATCAATGCCGATTGCTCTCCCATATTGGTCTCTTTGCAGGGGGCAAACCTCAACACCACTTGCTCCATGCATTCCACCTGGATTTGTAAGTTTTCATTGACAGTGGTGCCACACCATCTGGAAGTATCCCCCTGTAGGGTATAAAAGGAGCTACATTTTGGCTCAAGAATTCTTATTATTTCCTCCTTTGGATTTCTTGATTTTTCTGATTGGAATGAATTTGGTGTCCAATTATGGATCTTGGGTGGATTCCCTTCTGGGGACCTGATTTGAATCATCAATGTCACAAAGGTCCCAGCTCTAAAGGGATCTAAGCATTGAAATAAGAAAAAACAAGGGAAAAACGTGGGTCATTTCAGGAGATCATGGGCATCAAGTATGGTTCTGTCAAATAACATTGGGCATGTGGTACTTACTCTGGGTGCCTGGAAACAATAATCTTTGAAGGATCATTTGGACAGTAGTAACCTTGATGTCTGACTGGCACATGTGATAAACATTAGATCTGACTATTGTTTCAGTGGGCTAGGGCTGAGGTTGTTGAGGGGAAAACATACTGATAGAGGTAGGGTCATGGTACACGCTAAATTGCACAGCAGTGAGCAGGTTAGGATGATCATTGGCTGTGTGCAGCAGAAACAAGGAGAAGAGAGTGAGCTCCTGCTGCACATTGTGGTACTTGATTAGCATTTAAGATTAACCACCAGATCCAAGTTTACCTCATGTTGACAGTTGATTCCGGAATTGAGATTCAAGAATCTGTGGCATGCAGGACTGGGATCATTGGGTTATTCAGAAACATCCAACAGAAAATTGGGTGGAGTGAAACTTCATTTACAAGTCTAATCCTAGCAACACATTCCTCCTGAAAATTTACGCTTCAAACAAGTAGACTGACTCTATATTCCGGAATGAGAGTACATTAAGAAAAATGATACCCTGAACCTCTAATGAGAGAAAAATTGTATACAGATGTGACTCTATCTGGTGACAGGATATTCAATCTGAAACAGACGGCGATATCACGCCAAAATATGTGAGGTGAGTAGAACGGAGGACAGTGACTTAATCTATGAGGGTTGGTTTGCTGCTTGTTTGGCGTTCCGGAAGTTCCAAAGTTCTTGACGCTCTTCGATTTCTCCTTTTAACCTTTGTATCTCTGTCGAAACTTCATCCAAAAGCATGTTCTTATTTTATCGGAAATATTTGTTTTACAAAAGCGGCAAGCAACGTTTTGGAGTCAGTTATCAGGGCAGGAGATCGTAAGGGTAGTCCATCAAGAGAGTAACCACCAATGTACCAATGTGTTGATTTCAGTCTGAAAGTCATTCTCACGCGTCTTTTGCCATCCGAGGTGTCGATCACACTTTTTTCTCATCATCAAACAAATTGGGCCTTCTTCAATCCCATAGTCTATCGCAGGCTCTGAGTTGGAATCACCTCTTTCGAGGGTTGCGTAATCTTGGACAGATTCATTGTTTTCTGACTCCTGGGAACGAAACAGGGCCGAAAAGCCTTCGGATGATGTCCATTGCGCCCCTGCAACAAAACGATTAAAGATGAGAAAAGCGAGATAGCTGACTAAGCCATCCGCCTAACAGAGAAGTCTCCTTACAGTCCTTGTCATCCCAAATCAGCCGCCCATCGAAGCCACACGGTGCTTCACTACTGCTTGTGACCGAGTGGGAATGGCTGGTTTCAGTCTTCTTGACCCCACCTCTTGATTTTCCTCTTCCCCGGCTACCACTGGCACCACCACCTCTCTTTGGTTTGGTTTCTGCGGCAATCGCGGTCGTTGATGGGTCTGGGCTTGGGGGGTGTTCTATCTGAAGAGCCGTAGCGGTTGCGAGACACATGCTTTCCCACCTGGAGATCGCGTACCCTAAGTATTTCGATCGACTCGTAGCTAACTGTACTTGACTTTCAATTGCCAACTTTTTGGCCAGTAGCTCTTCCAGCCGCTTCGTTCGCTGTCTCAGTAAAATGTCATCGAGCACATTTCGTTTAGCATGAGAGTCTGATGACTGGGTCACGTCTCCAGATTCGATGATGACCATGCCTTCTGGTTTGGTGGCTGCGCGTACAGAATCCCAAAATCGATGGTAATCGGTGGTAGCATTGTTTAGGCGATTAGCAGCGCGTTCAATACCGCACCAATCACTGCAATATTTGGACAGGACGCGTGCAGCAAGGTGACAGCCAGGGCGTGCACACCTCTTCTTCCACGTCGTTTGCTTATCGGTACCTGGGACAGTTGTAAAAGGTGAATCAGTGTGCAAAAAAATAGTCATCAGGGAAAAAAATTCAAATTCTTAGATTTAGTTCACTTCAAGAGGCAAACCAGTTTGGCAGCTAGGGCAAATGAAAATGTCGACTAATTCAACCGAATCCTCTTCGATCCCAACGCAATCATTATGGTACCAATTGTCACATCTAAATCACCTGAGATAAACAAATCAGCTATTTCAGGTACATGTTCCCAGGGATTGGTATCCTTTCTGCTATGTGGTCATGAACGAAACCGTACCGGTCACAAGCAATCATAGTCCGGCCATCGTACAATGTCCTGCAAACACAATAGAGTCGATCGTCCTCCATTTCCGACTGGCGATCACTTTCGAATTGTTCATTCTCATTTACAGTCGAAGGTTGCTCGGGTGGACCAGGGTCGGACACCGGTTCGGCAACGTCGGCTAGAATGACGGCGGGTTGATTGGCCTGGTAAGAAATCAGGGGTCGGGTCGAAGTGCCTCGAATGATCGTTGTGCCATGAGAGCATGAGTAATCTGTTGAGGGTGGTAGGGATCTCTTGGCTCGACCTCTGCGAACCATGGCAAGGTCAAGGAGTCTTCAGTATCAAATGTTGCGATGTTTGATGTGTGTCCCGGATGGCTCGGATCCTCCGCTCCGAATTTGAGAGCTGTGTTTTTTTAGCTCGTGACATGTGAATGGCCTCATCCTGATGTGTGACAGTGGCCACCACGAGCTCCGGGGCCCCGTTCTGAATAAGTTAGTGCGCACCCCGATCCAGACAGCTCGGAGCTGTTGGAGCTGAAACCGGAAACTCCCCCAAGGGGAAATAATATTTCTGGTGGTGAAGTATTTATAGGTAAAGTCTATGTACATACTTGGGTTGGTGAGAGACCAAAACCCATAAGTTCACAAACTATACATATAAAATGTGAGAAAATATAAAAATAAGAATGTCATGGAAAAATGACATAACAGGAGCCAGAGCCCCGAAACCTATTGACCCTGAAGGACCAACAACGACCATTTCCACCGACCAATATCACATCCGAAGTAGAAAGTAGCACAGACTCGCTCGCCTCATCCTCTCTTTGCCATCTACCTCAAATATTCGCCTATGCCCGATATTCCTCCGAACCAAGACAAGGGCGCCAGTCCTAGTAAGCTTTAATTTACCACTCTTTCGATTATAGGTGTGATCTGTTGTTAGACTTATAACTTTCAAGAAAAGATGAAAGACTACTATCAGCAGCCAAGAACAACTCGGAAACGCTATTCAAAGAAGTTGAAGAACAGGGAGGATATGATATCAACTTTCAAGATAGTGTAAGTCTGTGATCACTTGCAAGAAAGACAAAGAAAAGAAGAAGCAAAAAATGTGTTTTCGCACCAATGAACTAACAGATATGATGTATGCCATATAAAGCTAGGTAACACGGCCTTACATTATGCGTGCGTTTATGTCCTCCACAATTAATGATACAATAGAGGCGAAGAAAGAAGGAAGATGAGGAATCAGTAGTAAAAGCAGTCGAAAAAGAAGAAAGATCAGCTGACGACACCTCCTGGCAATCCCTACATACTGCCACAAACAAAACCGTGATGAAAAAACAGTGTGATCAGGTCATCACCACATGTGATGGAGCTGATCCTCGAACACGAAGGAGCGGATGTCGATCTTCGTAATAAGGAGGGAAAGACCCCGTTACTCTGTGCCATCGAGCTCGAACACCCAGTGGTCATGTTCGAGATCTCAAAGTCCTTATTAGACGCGGGCGCAAACACAAGGTGAGAGAACTAGTTATTTATACCCATTTATCGACTCCTTGTCTCTATCCTTTGACAAAAGACTCATTCTTACTAAAATCCAACACAACTCACAAAAAAATAAAGACTCAGAGACATCAAGACGAAAGAGTCGGTCAGTGAACTCTTGCGTAAGAGGATACGAACCAGACGTCTGGTCAGCGAAGGGGCACCAGGCTCGGGTGATGAGGAAGCCATACTAGGCAGGATGATCGATGAGGCCGAAGCCCGGGAGCAGATCGATGATGATGATATTGCAAGCGAAGGCGGCGAAGCTCTCGATGATGACGATATCGCTTCTGACTGATTCATCCCTCATTCTGTCCTCCTCTGGGTATCTAGATTTCTTGGAACTTCATGTTGTTCTATATTGAGATGAGTATGTATATGTATGTGATGAGTACCTTTGTTATAACCAGTCTACATTTTTTTTTCCACTCGTGTTTTAAGGGTTATATCGTCTGTCAGCAGATTTTCTTCTTAGTAATGCTGCCCTCATCATTTCACCGAGAAGCACAAAAAAAAATTGAAAAGAAAACATTGTAAACGGGCCAATAGACATGGACATGAACAACACAAAACTCCTACTGGATATCCGAATGGAAGGATTGCGGACATTGGGAAAAGGAAGAGTGGAACTAGCATTTTACTCGAGACAAGCACACAGAACATGAAAATTAAACAAGACAGAAAAATTAAGGGCAATAAAGTACACAGAGATAGAGCCGCGTTTAAAAGATTTATCTTTGGGAGAGATTTGTAGATACGTGTAAACAAATTAGAAAAAGAAAGAGGAATGATACCAAAACAGGATATTAAGGTTGTGATTTGTTCCGTTGAATAGCATTGATTTGGTTAACTTGAGAGGCTCTTTGGAGGACGAGTTCGGATTCATCAGCCCAGAGTTGGCGCTGGAAGTGGTCGTACAACTCTGGATAGTCGATCCAGCGTTCCTGGATCTCGTCGAGCAAGCCAGAAGACGAGCCGAGCTCGGTCTCTATGGCCATCCCATCCCACTCTGCCGTGCCTTTCTCCCCGGCAGTCGGTGTACATTCCGGATTCTTCGAACCACTCCTCTCGGTCGTCAGGCTAGCTCGATGACTAGGATAATATCCTAGCGCTTTGTCAATCGTCAGAATTAGTCTCGTCATGGATGATTTATCCTATGTGCTCAAAAACATTGTCAATCCTTAATAACCCTCCATTGGATTTATAGCCCAAGGAACAAAGAAAAAGAGGAACTTCCTTCTTACTTCCACACACAAGCTTTCAAACCCAACCAGATTAAAATCTTCGATCAATTCGATGATAGCCTTGTTTAGATTGGCAAATTTGGGCGAGATTTGGTTCTCGAGCATCGGTAAAAGATACGAAAGGTCTTGCACATCGGTGTAAAATTCTAACTTGAGCTCTAGGAGGAATCATTTTGTTATTTTTGTTTGTTAGATCGTATACGTTTCCAGTAATAAAACAAAGGTATCTGGAGCCTAGCTCTGGAATGGAATGAACTGACTGAAATCTTCGTTCAAGTGTTTCAACAGATCGATTTTGGTCAGGACGTTGACTTGAGGAAGGCCAAGATGCAACATAGTCTTGAGGTTTAAGAGGACGATGGAGATGTACTTGATGGGATCGACGATGTGAGTCGAATCGGTTAATTGAACGACCGCTAACTGACGAAACGGAATCTATCAATAATTCCTCCCGACCCAATCATGATCGTCATCCTAGGTGGCGAAAGGAGAGAATCGCGGTAAAATGAAGTTTTCCTGAGGGGACTGACTCTCCAATCTAACTTTTCGAGTTTATGAAGCACGTTTTTCAAGCTCTCGTGGTCTGTTGAAATTTCGACCTGACCGGGCAAGTCAAGAACGATATAATCGATTTCTTGGGTGGGAGTTGCTGATGATGGGTCTGTAGATGGTGATAGGGAGGGCGAGGTGAGTGCAGCGAGTTTGTCTGAAAACCAGTCGAAGTTTTTTTCGAGGAATTCAAGACAGAAAAGGATCGAGCCGTTGGGTCCCAGTCGATTGAACTCCATCACTTCTTCCAATCGGATCAATTCTCGGATGTCAATCGCTGCCTCATAGGATAGTTGATCGGCTGCCGGGTCAAGATTGACAACCAAGATAGGCCGGGAAATCGCTTTGAAATACTAGAATCCACATCAATCTGGGGGTCAGTATCAATTTTTTTGGTTTCGAGTGTGGAAGACGGAAAGAATCGAGATACATACACACCTGCTGTAATCCCCAACAATACGTCGTCTTGCCCGAGCCAGGTGGGCCGACAACAGCCTGACCAAAACCCATGATTTGGAGAGGCGAGAGCGTTGGTAAGTGCAGGAATATGTGTGTGCTTGCTGTCCAGAATTTCTGTAGTTAAATCTGATGAGTTTCAGAGGAATTAACTTCTCCTAACCGCGCGCTGTGCACATGAGATTTCGTAAAGAAAGTAAAAAGGAAATTACTTCTCACACCACTATCAGTCATGAATATGAACAATGACCTAACCAATACCAGTTTCCATAGAGAGATTCTCATGTCTCCATGTTCTTGCAAACCAAAGCAAAAAACAAGTTCCACAATACAACGAGAGGCTCAGGTGTTTATAAAAGAGCACCGTTGTAATGCAAGCTTGACATCCTGTCCTACTGTGAGGGCTAACTATTTACGGGACTACGGATAACGACAGACTTGCTAGGGAATATCCGGACCTAGAATATATTCAGGTCTATCCTTTCAAGTTATAAGGTTTGAGAGTTTGTTCGATGTAAAAATGTATAATGTTTATATTGCTTATCGACGGAAATAGTAACAGTAATGACAACTAGGTAACAAAGATTGTGCCATGAGGATCCATCCTCTGGCAAACTAGAGGGTTTTTATAACCTAGATCCCATAACAAGGAAATTTCTAGAAATCTAAAAGAAGCTTTCGAAAACTGTTCTCGAATGACATGGAAAGAAAGAAAAAGAAACCCTGTATCTAATAGTCCCAACTCTAATCCCATAAACTCATGTATTTACAAATTCTCGTTTGTGACACCTACACCACGGACGCAACTCGATGACATCTGATTCGTCTTCAAGACGAAAATGTGAAAAAAGCTGCCTTCAGGACAACTTAGTACAATATTTGTCCCGAAGACACCCCGAAGACCGCATTTGCCTGCGATTCTTTAATTTTGTAATTGATTCTCAAGTCGTCTTGTAGACGAAAACCTCTGCTGACAGCTCTACTGAATTGAAAAAAGGGTCTTCAAGACGACAAAAAAAGACGCCTTGAAGACGCCTGAATGCGTCCGTGGTGTACCCATCCCATCATTCTTTTCATCATCAGGCCGGGTCCCGTGATCTTTCAGCTGCATAGTAGTATCTGTAAAATATCTCACTCGTGTCACATCTGTGACATCTCTCTCATCCTCTTCTGTCTCGTTCCTCTTCCTTTCTTTCATCTTCTTTATTCCCTTCTACATTCAACTCAACACACTCTATTCACTCAATCACTTGACTACTATAAACTCACCACTTCAACCTCAACTCAATCCCTACTCGATCAACTCACCTCTTCAAATTCAACCTCCTTTCTCACTTCATTACTCGTCTATTCTTATTCTTCTTTCTTCTCTCATTTCATCCTACTCATCTTCTACAATACTTCAACTCGTGTCCTCTGTCTGGTGAGATCTGACTTATTCTCTTCTACATGTCTCTCTACTATAAATCACTAACTCCTCATTCTTAGCTCTATCTTCCTTCATCCTCATTCTCTTGTTCTTCCTATCTCAGCCTATATCTCACATAAGCTTCCTTGCTACAAACTGTTGGTTGTTCAATTCTCTTCTCTTTTATTTTCATCCTGAATTATTCTGATTGTTCTTTTCTACAAAGTGTGTTGGTTTCACTTCTGCGATTAATTCAGATTCCAGATTCTTTTAGTATCCTTCTCAGCATCATGTCCTTTCCTTTCTGCTTTATCTTGGTCCTGATAAGTTATTCAACTCAAGCTTACATTTCTAAGGTTGGAGTAAGGTTGGAGTAAGATCAAAGCTATTGCATGTCAACTGGTGGCAGTTGAACCAGTTTTTCTTGCAGTGCCATGTCCTCAAAACAAATTTTTGTTTTTAATTGATGGAGCTGTTCAGATATTCTGTGATCAGGGGAAGCACACCTACCATAACTCATCATCATTAGTTGAGACAGGCTTTTAGGCTCAAACAATCCAACAAGTTTGAGATTTGGGCAAAGGTTGAAGCTGATGGGTACAACCCTGAGCATCTCTTGCTTATGGGAGTATAGGTTCATAATTTCCTCCACACTCTGATAAGTTCATTCTTATTACACTGTTAAAATAAAACACTGAATACTAGTTTCTTTGATCATGTCTTTCACCAACACTTTGTTTTCTAATTAGCTCCTGCAAGGACCCTGTCCAAAACACATGTATTGTTCCTTAAAAAACAGGATTCTGGGGGCTGTTAAAGACCCCTTGAGGTTTGGTATTTTTTGCAAGCACATATCTTCCAAAAAAAAAAAAAAAATATAAACCACTTCAAGACAATCTTTTGGATGATGTCATAATAGATCCATAGATAGATGAAAAATTACACCCCCACTTAGTAAGAGATGGAATAACCATAAAAAATATATATTAGAATCATTGTAATAAAAGCTGAGAGACAATAAAACTTATGTGCATAATTATAAGAACTTCAAGTTATCCTAATAAGAAAGAAATTACATAAGTGCATGGTAATTTCCCAGTATTATTCTATTATAAGAATTGTCCCATGATGTGATTGGTTATACATACATGTCATGAGGTCATGGGGAAATAGAAAATACTGTGCTCAATATGATACAATTCCCATTACATCATAGTACATTTGAATTGTAATACACTAGAGTAGAATTTAACACAATATTCTAGAACCTTCTACAAAGAATCTCTAGAATATAAACGGAGGCCATTTCTGGCCTAGGATTGGTTCCTCAGCATATTCACCCAGTACCACATTTTGTAAGTACACTGAATATTCTCCTCCTACTATTAGAGTAGTGTATTCCCTTTGATCCAACCCAACCTTTATTACTGGAATTAGTCTCAAGTTACCTTAAAATTCCCCATCCTTGGCCTTGATCTATTCCTTATAGAGCAGTTGCTGCAAGACTACCACCTCTGACAGTAGCCAATCAGCTTAAGTGCTTGCCAGCTGCTTAATAGCAATTTATATTGGTATAACTTACCCAAAAAGACAAAGAATAGCCAAACCTACATGGTTAACTATTGGTCTTCTCCAATTGATTGGTTTGTACATCAAATCTACAATTATAAGGAGTTTCAGGTTATCCTCTGATAGTTTGGACACTATAGAGAGAATAAAATACATATTTATTCAGATAACCTTTCAGCACAGTGATAGTACCTGGCTTATTTATAGAAAGTAAGCCAGTGTTTCATACACATAGCTTACATAGATCAGCCATGTATATGTGTATACACTATATACTGGGTTTTTACAAATGCTTGGACTGATCATTTGCATCAAGATTTGTTAGAATCTGTCAAAAAATAATAATCTTTAAAATGTTTTTTGAAACCCATGATCAAGTCAATAATGATCATCATGGCTGAATCCTGGTGCTGTGTGTGGCAATAACATGAAGATTAAACTGGGGCTGTGTGCCTAACCCCATCATAATCTTGCCATCCAAAAATCTTCAAGCATTAAGAAAAACACACAGTATGTGATTATATACAAAATTTATACATATGTATACATAGCAAGGGTATACACAACTTGGATGCCTGTCTGCCAACAGCTGTGAGCAGGCCTTTGAACAGATGTGTAAATTGGCTTGCCCTTCCTGCCAGGGGTGTGGGCTGCACACCCCTGGAGGAAGGGCATGTGCTGGCACGGGTGTGTGGGCTGCACACCCCTCTGCCAGCATGCTGATACCCAAAACAGGGGTTAACAGGCCCAACATAACCAAGATGATATCCCTAATATAAGAACCAGAAAAGAGTGGTTATCTGTAGTACTTATATAGAAGGGGCACATGGTGTTATGGAAGCACTCACAAAACAAGTCACATCTTAGATATAACACAAAACAAAACTAGAAACTTGTGTAAGCTGTTATCTAATTACTATAATACAGTGTACATAGAATGTATATACCCAAATGATTTTTATTTTGCCCCCTTTCATCTTTTCTTTTCTGTCAATGTGCAGATGTATATAAGGATGTATGTAAGTTGGATCACTATCAAACCACAAATAAAAAAAAATGAAGATTAAATCTCAAACGAACGATAAGTCGAGTACGTCGTCATCATCAAGATCATGATCAGCGACGGTAGAAGAGAAAGGAAGATCCTGACCGTCGAAGTGGAGCTTAATTGATTTAGGGTCAGGAGGCTGAGAATGGAGGGGATGGTTGAGTTCGATGAGGGTGTTTTTGATGATAGAGCGGATAGTAGTCGTCGGCTTGACGCTCAGCTCGACCCTGGTCTTGTCCTTAGTCCGGACAGTCAGATTGAGCAGTCCTGCTCCTACCGATTCTGGCTCGGCCACCTCCACATCTTTTGTCTCACAAGTTCCTGCAGTGGTCTCAATTAAACTTTGTTCATCCTGGCTGAGCAACGGTAGGTTCTTCAACTCTTCACGGAGGAGTGCTGCTTCATTCGATTGGCTGGGTTGATGGGCACGCTGTCGTCGTAAAAAGGACACATACTCCCAAGCACTACTTTCGTACACTTCTACATAATGATTCCCACCCATGATTTTGTTTTTCATCAGCATGACTATGGTCACAATTGGCGTCTTTGGTGGGCGATTACTGCATACAAGAAAAGAAGTTGATCACTGACTTAAAGCCGTATTTCCATATATCCTAACCGATTCAGGAGTCACAAAGGGTGATAGCTTGATGTGGTCATGAGAGACGACCAATTGGTTGGGGGCCAGGCCGGTGAGCTCGTGGAATCTCTGATATATGACGTCAAACCTTTCTCCCTAAATGCGAGACATCGATCGAAAGCGGCGCAAGCAAGGGGAATAGACTTCAGACTAGGGTGAAGCAATCCTCCAACAAATTCAAGTGGAGGAAAAGGTAGATCACGTACCGATTGCATGTTGAAGTGGGTCGGCCGTTCGTAATGATCCTTAACCTGTTGAGTTGTACTAGCAGCGACACGGGGGTCCATCACCATATTGATAGTGAGAGTGATCATAGCACCAAGGCGGGGATTAGGGGCTTGATTCGAACCTCGCGGGCGGTTTCGGTCACGGGCAATGACGGTAGTGTACGTAGCAGGCACCCTAGGATCGTCTAGTCCGCTCAAGGCTTGGATCAGTTTGGCCTCTTCCAGCCGCCGGACTGCCTCTAAAGTTTGCTTCTGAACCGATGATACATGATCTTGATGAGTTAGAGTCTTATAAAGCGATTTCATCGCTTTCCGGATTTCAGTTTCGTCCTGTTGGGGCGGCGGTGTAGGCGATCTCGATTTCACTGGCTCTGGCACACTCGCGTTTACTTGCTTCTGGCCAGATCGATGTTGCGATCGTTTTCCGTTTGGATCCACATTAACTGAGCCTCCAGTTTCTTCATCCGATGAGCTATCATTAGCAATCCGAAAAACACAACCTCAATTTATATCCTCAAAGTGAAAATTTCTGACACAGATAAATCTATAATAATAATAAAAAATGGGAGTCAATCAACACACCTATCATGTGGACGAATTTGAGAAGCTTTGGTCCAATTAGGAAGAGCTCGTGAGGAATGATTTCTCTTGGTCTTTCTATCTTCTTCAGACATACTGTCACTGTCATCATCATGCTCGTTTGAGTTTTCATCTCCACTAAGGTCGACGAGATTTAAGTTGCGTTGAGGTGGGTCGACGCTAGCTCGGGTTGGCGATTTCGACGTCGATAGATCTAAAAAAACGGTTTCGTATCCAAAAACGTGATTAGAGACGATCGAGGTTGATTGATTTTTGCTCCAAACTTACTGCTGGGTGCTGGAGACGCCTTGGTCAATCCGAGCGTTTTCGAGACAAAGTGGATCTGTTTACGGTTTGATAAGTTAAAGAAATCTGGAAATGATCGTAGCAACAGATTATCAGCGATTGCAATTCATTAGAGGGAAAGATAATGGGTGATCTTGTCTACCCTAAAAAAGAAGGGTTTTTTTTTCTGTAAAAAAAAAGAAGAGGTTTTTTTTTCTGTAAAAAAAAAGAAGAGCCGCCAAGCTTACCATCTTCCGGATTAGGATCGTGAGTAGTTTGGGTAGAAACTTTTTTGATTGGGCGTTGAGGTCTGCGGGTAGGTTTGACAGGAGGTTTGAGCTCGGAGAGTGGTTTAGACTGGTCAATTTGCGAAGTTGATGTAGTGGTTCCGATCTCAGTTTCGGTTGAGAGATGAGGGAAGTTAGGCGTGGTGGAGGGTAAACGGGGGGATTGCCTAGAGCGTTTGGAGGGGGACTGGAGAGGATGAAGGTCGGAAGTAGGGGGAGAGGCGGGCCTGGAGACAGATTTGCTGGGCCCAGTAGCCTGAGGGGTCGGTCGGCGAGCGAGGGA
This sequence comes from Puccinia hordei, assembly GCA_007896445.1. Lineage (NCBI taxonomy): Eukaryota > Fungi > Basidiomycota > Pucciniomycetes > Pucciniales > Pucciniaceae > Puccinia > Puccinia hordei. Next base: position 209,417 of record RDRW01000018.1, on the reverse strand, counting down.
GCGTCTGACGGGAATTGGACTGGCAGAGGATTCGGGTGAAAAGTTGGCACGCTTGTGGGATGAGGTCGTTGTTGTTGGAAGCGGTGAGGGCGATGATGGTTGTGGGGCGGGTCGTTTGACACGTCTTTGTGGGATCGGACTGGGTGAGGGTGAGAAGGGTTCGGGATTGATGTGATCTAGCGGTTCATGAATATTTTGAATTTGTTGATCTAAGGCCACCTGGTTGGTTATAACGTGGTTATTATTATGTTCTGGTTCCACGTTAGGATCCGTCTGATGATTATCATCTGGCCGAGAGTTTGTTTGACTATTGAGGCTGTTGATTTCGACTGACCCGTTGGAAATAAATTGGTCTTGGGTATCTGATTGATCTAGATTTCCTACGAGCTTGGCCATACTTTCGATCTGCTGAGTGTTTTGGACAGTCTGTTGGTTAGAGTCCGTTTGCTCTCTGTTATCCCGCTGAGTTGGTGGATCGTCTCGCTTGGGTTGGGACTGTTGTGATGGTTGTTGGTTGAGGGGTGAGGCTATGGTTTTGTGGCTCTTGATGGTTTTCTTCCTAGCTCTCGAGTTCGTCGGTAGTTCTACTCGCCCGGGTTCTTTATCGGGTGTAGCCTGACGGTTTGGGTCATTCTTCTGGGCTAATCTGGTGGAAGTTCTCCTGGTGTTGGTGGTTGGTTGACCTGTTGAGAAGATACGATGGTTGTTCAGTTTATCAAGACCTTAACAATTTATATAATTGAAGAAGCTAAGAATCAACTCCTTCTTAACTGGTCTTTCGCTTGGCCATAATCTTGTCCGATCTGATCTGGCTGTGAGGTCTAAATATTTCAAATAAGTAATACGTAGATGATAAACTGTTCAAGTTGGAGTCTATTATTCTTTCATGAGCAGATTAAGATTGATAAGATCTAAAGTTTTACGAATTAAGTAAAAGGGGAAATCATTTTCCACTTAAATATTTAATTATGCATAAAAACTTCTAGGTTAATAGCTAGAAGGGGATTTAACCACCTGAAGAAATATTTATTTATTTAAGATCCCCCTCTAAATCCTTAAACTCCGAAGACCTCAACAGTCCCATAGCTTGTTTGCTTAATGTACCAAAAAAAAAACTTCAATCTCAATAATCAATTTCTACCAGAAGATACAAATAAATATGTAAGACCAAGGACTTCCAACCCATCTATATGTGCATGCAGACAATAAAAGAACGTTTCACAATTCGGACTCGGGGGACTTGCAACTCAATCGAGTTCCATCATCTAAGGGAGTTGGGCTAAACCTTATTTACAGCTTAAAATTGTTTGAGATTGATGTTTCACCAGGGATCAAAGATTGAAACCAATATATAAAAAAGCTATTTTCATAAACAACTCCAAAAGTTATCCAATTTTAAAAGGCAACTGATCAATAAAATCTTTGGAAAAATTAATGAGTTGCACAACATGTGTGGTTATTACACACCATCTTAAGGAGATTTATTTTCAAATCCTCAGGAAGGGATTCATTTAGAGCCAGAAGTGTGAGACTATTTTTGTTGTGGAGAAATTAAGGATTGCCCATTTCCTAAATCGGTTGACTTTGGGGGATCTTGCTTGCTTGCTTCTGATGACTGATTGTAAACTAATTTTGACCACAAAATAGTACTAACTTGACCACATCCCTCCCTGGGTATATCATCTTGGCTTGGACTTGTTGTAATGGCTATATGAAATGTGATCATGTGGGGCATTTTGGGTTGGTGTGCGTTTATCAACACCCATGCCTACCTCACCATCTAATACCCATTGAGTATGCAGCAGATGTTCCCACTAAATTGATTCCAAAACCCAGCTCTGTTTCCTCTCATGCTCCCATCTCTATCCTTCCTCATGCTCCTATCTCTACCTTTTCTTTGCCTCTCACGTCTACCAATCTCTTAAACCATCCTCTTGTTTTTTTCATACTGACTCAACTGATGTTAAGAAACCTGAGGAAGCAATGACAGATATATCTGATAATATTGACATCAACCAAGGGGATCTGTTTCCAGAACCTGTTGTGAAGTTAAATGCTCCTATGTGGAGAGCTGAGACACTGACAAAGAACAAAAGAGTTCTTCTATTTTGGCATTGCGGTTTTGGTCATGCAGGCTTATGACATATCAGGCAACTTATCAAGGAAGATCTAGGGATTGGGCCGCTGAAGTCATTTCCACCAGGACAGATTCACTGTCCAATATGCAAGATCTTGAAATGCACAAAGCTGACTCCTATTGGGCCCAGCAACAGGCCTGTTACCAAGATGGAGGTATGGGCAACAGACCTGATTGGGCCTTTCCAAGTGATGGTGGTAGATGGTGGAAACTATCTGTTGACAGTGAATTCGCGAACAAAGTGCTTGGTGATTTTCTAAATAAAAAAGGAATACAGTGCCAGCTTTCTCTACCATATCATCATTACCAAAACGGCATGATAGAACACTTCAACAGGACAATTCAGGACATGGGGTGTATGGTTCTGCTGGAGCACCCTACCAAGAAAATTTTGGAATTACATGTTCTTATGGGCAGGGCATGTTTTGAATAGGATATCAATCCGGTCTAGCAGGAAAGCAACCCCCTACAAGGTGCTGTTTGGATGCAAGCTGGTTTTTGACTGCTTTTGAGCTTTTGGTAGTGTTGCATATATTCATGTCCCAATGGAAAAACATCAAAAGTTGGACCCTTGAGCAACACAAGGACAAGTGGTAGGTCATTTAGAAAGCATTAAAGGATGGCTTTTCTGGATTCATAGCAAGAAGTGTTTTGTGGCTTTGGCTATGGCAAGATTCATTGATGATGGCCTGGCCCATTTTGAAGGAACTGATCTTAGTGGCAAAGGTTTAAAAGAAGTCCCTGTGACATCTTGTCACAAAAATGTGATGCCAAAGCAGCTAAACAATCCTGGAAAGTTATTGCTGAAGTATGTTATGAATCTTTTAAAACTTGGAAATTTTTCAAATGAAATAGAATTCCACAATCAGGAGCTGATTGTCAACAAGATCATTGAGCTATGACAACAGTGGGCCAATACGCTACACTACACTATTTGACCACTAACTGTTAGGGTAGCAGCTTTTTTTTTGATGAAAAATTTGTAGTGTTAGCTGACACTACAGCCCGCTAAACTAAGAGTTAGTGTGGCCAGAAATTTCTCAGACAAAGTTTTTGTAGTGTTACCTTTGGAAAATACCCGCTACACTAACAAGTAGCATCATATTTTTGCCGCCAACAGATTTTGAAGTTCTCATTAGCGTAGTGGCTTCAGATCTACACTACGCTACGCTAAATGTTAGTTGTGAGCTAAATTTTTTCCCGCTAAATGTTAGCTTGTAAGAAACATAAAATTACACATAGAAATAAAAAAATAAAAACCCAGTTTTGATTGCTGTACTTGTGCAAGTGCAGCAATCAAAACACAGATGTTTTAACTTCTGTACCAGCCAAGCCATTTTGATAGACCTCTTTTTTGAAAGAAAAAAAATAGACATAAAAAAGTCAACATAAAAATGCTGAAAATCTTTTTTTTGTTTGAAAAAAAACCCAAATTAAACATGAAGAAATCAAAAAAAAAAGATGAAAAGCATTTTTATTTGTAAAAACAAACAAACATAAAAAAAAACATAAAAAAATCAAAAACAAAAATGAAGAAAAACATTTTTTATTGAGAAACAAAATAAATATACATCAAAAAATAAACAAGTAAAAAAATTGGGTTTTTGATTGCATTGCTTGGGCAAGAACTGCAATCAACACATCTGTTTTGATTGCAGTACTTGCACAAGTAATGTGATTAAAACAGCTGCTGTTTTGATTGCATTACTTGTGCAAGTGCTGCAACCAAAACTCTGTTTTGATCACAGTACTTGTGCAATTAATGTGATTAACACAGCTGATGTTTTAATTGCATTGATTGCGCAAGTACTGCAGTTAAAACAGCAGCTGTTTTAACTGCACTAATTGCACAATTGCTGCCATAAAAACATCTGTTTTGATGGCAGTACTTGCACGAGTAATATGATTAAAACAACTGCTATTTTAATCACATTACTTGCGCGAGTACTGCCATCAAAACAGATTTTTGATAGCAGTACTTGCACGAGTTATGTGATTGTAACAGCAGTTGTTTTAATTACATTACTCGCGCGAGTACTGCCATCAAAAATCTGTTTTGATGGCAGTACTTGCGCAAGTAATTTGATTAAAACAGCAGTTGTTTTAATCACATTACTCGCACAAGTACTGTGATCAAAACAGATGTTTTGGCTGTAGTACTCCCGCGAGCAATGCAATTAAAACAGCAGCTGTTTTAATTGCATTACTTGCGTGAGTACTGCAATCCAAAAACTGATTTGTTTGTTTATTATTTTTTCTCAAAAAAGAATGTTTTTCATCATTTTTTTTGGATTTTTTATGTTTGACTTGTTTTTTTTTTTTTCAGCATTTTTCCTTTTTCATTTCTTCATGTTTATTTTTTTTTATTTTTTTTTATTTTTTTCAAAAATCAAGGTTTTTCAGCTTTGTTTTTTTATTTTTTTGTGTTGATTTTTTTGGGGCATTAATAAAAAAACCCGGTTTTTCCGCGTTTACACCCGGTTTTACGCAGTGGCGACGTAAAATTTGCTGTGAGGTACACCCGGTTTTCCGCGTTTACACCCGGTTTTTCTATTCATTTTTTTGCGGGCGGATTTTTATGGTTTTTCAAAATTTTAAAATTTCTAAATATACTTCTGGGAGTGTAGAATTATATGGTATTTTTTATTTTCCAAAAAAACAACATCTATTTTTTTTTGCCCACACACCCGGTTTTTTAAAAAAAAATCCCCACGGCTCAATTTTCAGGATTTCTCAAAGTTTTAAATCTTTTTAAAGCACTTTAAGGGGTGTAGAATTTAATGCAACAAACAGTTTATTTTTAAATTCACTGGTTTTTGTTTCATGATTTTTGGACAGAACCTATTTGTAAACACCTTCACGCCTGTCTTTTAAGACATTTGGGGAGTTTTTAAATGGTTTCATACACTTTAGAGGGTGAAGAATTCATTGGAAAGAAATACAGATCATACAATTGACTTGTTATCAGAATAAAATGGAAATATAGGAAAATAGACAAATAACTATTCAAAATCAACAATCTTATTAATTCTGGCAGATCTTCTTATTGGAGGGAAAAGAACTTTTTCCCCAAGGTCCAAATTGGGCTGAATCCACTCTTTCCACAACAGAGCTTCCTCTTCAGCCCAATGTTGCCAATATGGATCAATCCTAGGGGAAGGCCATATTTCAGCCTTAAACGTGAAGCTGATGAGATGAAGAAGACTGGGAATGAGTATGAGACATATGGGAGAGTGGGTGGTGGGTGGAGAAGAAAGAGGGAGATAATTGGTGGGCATTAGACCAGAAAACAAGACCACAGGTCTTTTATAAGTGTCAGCCATCAAGTATCCATGAGCAGGGAAGGTCATCCAATACTTCAGTGGGGCCTGTGCTTTTCCATCCCAAGAGAGTGCATCAATTAGATCCTTGTGGTTTGCGCCCCATATGTTCTTTAGCATCTGATGGTTTGAATAGAAAGGGTTTTATTTGAGTTCTTCTTTCATTTCCTTGCAAATTTTCATCCATTTGTCTGAGGAACGTCCCATGCTGACTGCAGCGGCTTGAAATCCACAATTCCCATTGCCTTTGACATTGGTAATCGTAGAGAGATGTTGGATGGCTTCTTTGGGATGAATGTGGTCTTTGTACTTGTACTGAAGGATAATTTGAGAAAAGATTAATTGTATATAAAATGAACACTAAATAAAAGGAAATTACTAACCAAATCAACAGCCACATTATTGTAAGTACTCCAACTGAGTGCCTCAGACATATAAGTGTCAGGATTAGAGATTGAGCTGGCAGTCATTGAGGTCTATGAAAGGGGTAACCAATAAGAAGCTCAGAATTAAAGATCTCTTCAAAAAAAATTAGTAAAACTCACATCAAGAGGCCTATAAGCATCATTTTCTGCCAAAGTGTTTTCATCTGTCTTGGTCCTTTTAACTGATTCAAATTTCACCTGTTTAAGGATTTTTCCAGACCTCTGATGTATCAAAAAATCATTCAACTTCAGTATAATGTACTCAAGATGGAAATAAAAACACTTACAGTCGTCAAATTTCCTCCTTCATGTTCTGAGCCCTGTTGAATTATATCATCCACCTCTGGAAGCTCTCCACTTGATTCAGACTCCTCCTGACTTTCCTCTTCTGTTGACACAGCCTAGAAAACACAAGGAGAAAGAATTAGATGTGATATTTGAGTGAAGAATAAAGATGAATCATTACCTCTGATTCCTCAGATTCATCCATCTTCTTAGGCCTACCACGTCCTTTTGTCTTGGCCAAAGGTTCCTACAAGTTCACAAGAAATAAATAACCAAAGACAAACAGACAAGAGATAAATGAATAAATACCTTGTGTTCCATCACCTGCTTCCTTGGCCTTCCTCTTCCTTTCTTCTCCAATTCTGTGTATTCATAGCCTGAAGGATCCCTTTTTGTTGAAGTAGTTGATTTGTGTTTCCTTTTGGCGCCCTTTGGTCTTCCTCGTCCTTGGTGATCCTTGCTAAAGAGAGGTTCCTGGATGGCCACTGTGGTGTAGTTCCCTTGAAAGAGCTTCTTGATTTTGCCAATGTAGAATTTTTGCTCACCAGGTTGAAACGTTTGGAATTCCTTAAAGAGATCTGTTAAGAAAATTTCCTTGTTGTTTTCTTTGGTGGGAAGTAGACCGTCACTTGATCCATCGTTGTTTTCCTCTTCAATGAATGTCTGCTCATAAATGGAGGCAAAAAACAAATTAGAACTATAAAACTATGAAAGAGAAACAGAAACCAGGAAATTATATTAGCCAACTCACTTCAAGATCCTGTTTAACATGCCAATGAGAATGAAAATTGCAATGGGTGAATTTGCTGCCTAGGCCTTTTGCTTTGTGAACTTGATGAATGCAAGGGATTCCCATGTGAGAAGAGTAGTTTCCAGTGCAAGTGGTAGTTGGCAGTTTAGAAATGTGATGAGAATGGATGATCTTCAGGGCATAGTGGGAGATGGTGCCATTTGGATCACCAAAACAAGGGGGGAGGCCAGTGAGGAGTTTGTAGGAGTGCTGAGAGGATTTGATGTGCCGTTTGTGAAGTTGATTGGTCAGAGCTTGGTGGATTTGTTTGACAACAGCAGCAAAGGAGGCAGTGGAAGAGTTGATTAATTGTTTGATGTATGCGTGAAGACCTTTGACTCTAGAGGTGATAGTGTTTCCGAAGTGGGGTTTCTAGTTGACAAAACAGGCTATGATTTTTTCTTTGGAAGGGAGGATGTTGGAGATGATGTAGTCGGCGGTGGGTGGATTCCAAGTCATAGAAAGCTGAGTGAAGTTTTTGTGATAGTCAGAAACCGTTTTAGAATGGAGTAATTGATTCCAATGGTTTCAAAAGGTGGACCATTCTTCTTCAGAGTTGAAATGTTTGTAGCAGTTGGATTGGATATTCTTCATAATGTGCCAGGAGCAGAGGGGATGTGACGCATCTGGGAAGACTTGTTCAATTGCTTTGATTAGGGCGGCCTCGTTGTTGGTGACTAGTATGGATGGAGATTGATTTTCCATTGAGATGCAAAGCTGATCCAAGGCCCAACAGTAGTTGGCTATTTTCTCAGCAGAAAGGAAACAGAAAGCCAAGGAAAAAGATTTGTTTGAGGAGTTAATACCAACTATGTGAGGAAGGGGCATTTTAAATTTTTTGGTTTTGTAGGTGCAATCAAGGAGGATAGTAGTGGGAAATTGTTTTGCCAAGTCAAGGGATTTCTGATGAGCAAAGAAAAAAGAGGTCATGTGGCCTTTGGAGGTATTGATTGTGGGGTAGAATTCATGATGGTGGATTTCATGAACAAGAGCTTCAATTGGTGTACATCCTTCAAGTTGGGTGGATCTCAAGAGGTTACAATGGTTGTAGATGGTGTTGAGGGTGACAGAAGAAGGGAAATTGGTGTCTTGCAATAAGGCAGTCTTAATAGTTAATGGACGAACTCCAGAATGGGTTAATTGGGTGACAGTGGTTTTTTGTTCATCGGTTAATCGGCGATGGACGGCATGGATTGAAGGAGCTTCTGAAGCTGGGCATTGATAAATGCATGCCCATTGGCGCATGCGCACGCCCACGCCCATTGGCGCACGCCCACGCCCACGCCCACGCCCATCGGCGCACGCCCACGCACACCCTTAAAAAAAAGGCGTGCAACCCGCACACCTTTTTTTTATTGGCGTGCGGGCTGCATGCCCATCCTTGGGTGTGGGCACGCCTGTAGATGGGCGTGCAGTTCGCACGCCCATCTACAGGCGTGCAACACCCCCAAGGATGGGCGTGCAGCCGCACGCCTGCCAGGGAGGACTGCAAGCCCCTCGACCGGGAGGGATCCCTCCCGGTCGAGGAGGGTATACAGCCTCCTCGACCAGAGGGATTCCCTCCAGTCAAGGAGGTTGTACAACCTCCTTGACCGGGGGGGATCCCTCCCGCCAAGGAGGTTGTACAACCTCCTTGACTGGAGGGAATCCCTCCGGTCAAGGAGGTTATATAGCCTCCTCGACCGGGAGGGATCAACCTCCTTGGCCGGAGGGATCCCCCCCGGTCAAGGAGGTTGTACAACCTCCTTGGCCGGAGGGATCCCCCCCGGTCAAGGAGGTTGTACAACCTTGCCAACCGGGAGGGAATCCCTCCGGCCGAGGAGGTTGTACAGCCTCCTCAACCGGGGATCCCTCCGGCCGAGGAGGGTGTACAACCCCCTGGGCCGGAGGGAGTCCCTCCAGTCAAGGAGGTTGTACAACCTCCTCGGCCAGAGGGATCCCTCCCAGTCGAGGAGGCTGTATTCCTCAACCGGAGCTGATGTCATGCGTACATTCTTGTGTACGCATGACATCAGCATGTATATAGGCAGGGGCGTGCCCCTACCTATATACATAGAAAGGGTGTGCGGTTTGCACGCCCTTTTCTGAACGGGCAGGGCGCGCAACCGCACGCCTGAAGTGTTGCACGCCAATAAAAAAAAGGCGTGCGGGCAGCACGCCTTTTTTTTTATCGGCATGCGTCGGGCGTGGGCGTGCATTTATCAATGCCCTCAGAAGCTGGGTGGTTGTGGCTAGGATCTTTAATCTTGAGTGGGAAGTAGCCTTTCTTCTTGTAGAAGTTTCCAGTAAGTTTGAAAGGACAGGAAATCTTCTCGGTCTTCTACAATTGAGTACCATCTTTGGGCTGAAAAACCCCAGATCTGTCTCATTGATAAGTGGATCTGTTCTCCCCATTTTCAGTGGAGGAATGGGTTATGCAGAGGGCATAGCCATGCTTCTTGGCCCAAGTTTGGACAGAGCTATGCATTTCCTCCTTTGTTTGATATGTTAACTCAGGAGGAGGAGCAAGGTTGGGTACTTCGGGAGTGGTGGCGAGAGTGGTGGCGGCATCTTTGGTGAGGCAGAGGGGGTTGATGTGAGACATGTTGGATTTTGAGGTTTTGTTAGCAATGTGTATCAAGCAGTGCCTAGTTTGACACTTCAACAGATACTTCAAAGAAATGGCACTGGCTGCCTTTGCAAATAGTAAATCTGAGATGAAAAAATATAACATTCCTTCTTTTGAATCTCTCCGTCATGGCAAAAAACCTGAAAATTATAACCATTTTTTCTTACCAGTACTTATTGTTGTAGCTCAGGTACCTCATGGAGTACCCTTTACTACATGATCACCGGAAACTCCCAGGTTAGGTGATCAGACTTGACTCATTCTCTCTTTCTCTCTTTGTGTTATGTAAGCGTGTAGTATATATACCTTGTATCTCTACTACATTCTTACATTTATTGATTTCATCTATACATCTCTCAGTATATCCCATACTTGTGCCCCAACACTTATTTGTTGCAATAAATAACCTGAGATGTTTTCCTGGGATTTTTTTTTCAGGTAAAGTTATATTTTTTGCAGTTCCAAAGTTACACTAACATTTAGGGTAAGTGGGAACATTGTTACACCATTTGTTAGCATAGCTGAGAATACAATTAAGCTTAAGGCTAGTGTAGCTTTATTTTCCGCTACATCTGCTACAAAACGCTACATTGATTTCCGTTTAGCGTTAGCTAGCTTTTGAAATTAGCGCTAACACTACGCAATCAGTTTTTTTTTCCCCAAAATATTGTAGTGTTAGCTGAATAATTTCCCCGCTAACAGTAACTTTTTGTTACTGTAGCTAAAAAACCTAACATTACGCTACGCTACCGCTACTGTTAGCGTAGCTGGCCCACTGATGGCTATGACAATTCTATGCAATCTTGGTACCTGGAACCTTCAAACAAAGCACTGGTGTCTCTGGAAAGGGAAGCTTGGTCAAATGCTATTGCAACAGAACTTACCAATCTTGAGAAGATGCGAGTCTGGCAGGTAAGGCTGCAGCCGGCTAATAAGACAGCACTCAATGGCAGATGGGTATTTACCACTAAAGCTGGAACTGATGGTTCAGGTGTTAGATTCAAAGCTTGTTTTGTTTCTAAAGGTTTCAAACAAGTTGCAGGAACAGATTTCAACAAAACTTTTGCACCAACTGCTATGTTTGTTGCCTTGCAATTACTACTATTGGTTGCAGGGCAAAATCAATGGCCAGTACATACCTTTGATTTTGTGGCGGCCTAGCTAAACTCACCAATCACTGAAGAGGTTTGGATCAAACCCCCAGAAGGAATGTCAGTCTCGCCGGGGCCACCCTCATGCTTAAAAAGGTGCTGTATGGCACCAGACAAGCTGAAAGATGTTGGTGGCTTCACCTGAAAGGGATTTTGGACAAGTTAGGTTACTTGCCTTCTCAGTATGACAACATCTTATGCATCTTGCGGTATCCAACAGATCATGGAGTGATCTGGTTGCATGTGGATGATGGTGTGGTTACGGAATTGCCCATTGAATTTCTAAAGAAATTAGAAACTGATCTGAAAGAAATTCTTAGGGTAAGAAGGGAAAATAAATTAGATATAATAGTGGGATTAGATGTGGAACGGTCCAATAAGGGTTTCACTCTACACTGCCCTCAAAAATTCACTAGTAGAGGCTGAATGGGCAAGACAACTTTGGCAAGGACTCCGCTACCAGCCAATTTTAATGCAGTGATGGATCCCTCTGGAGATGCAAGTAAGTTGGGAAAATACCTGTCAATTATAGGAATGCTTAGCTATATAGAATTTGGGACTAGACCATACATCTGTCATGCGGTTAATCTACTAGCACGTTTTGCAGCCAAGCCAGGCTGTGAAAATTGGAAAGGTTTAACAAACTTGATCAATTATATTTCTGGTACTACTGACACAAAGCTGTGTCTTTTTCCTAAAGCAGAAGCCACTGAAGAAATTTTGTGATGCTTTGTGCTGCTTCCTGGGGAGGGGAATTTTCCAGGTCTGCATATGGTAGTCTTATCTCTTATCTTAAATCTCTTATTCTGTGGGTTTCCTGGCAACAACAGTCTGTGGCATCTTCAATATGCCATGCTGAATACATGGCACTAGGTGTGGCAACTAGGAAAATATTGTAGGTAAGACATTTATTGAAGGATGTGTGTCAGCCTTAGAGATACTCCAGAGTATCCTAAGAACTGACTAAACTGTAAAATACAATAAAAATACTGTATTACTAATGTAAATAATAACATATCATAAAATTTTATTATATTAATCAACTCAGAATGTAAAATTAAGTGGGGTAGCTCACTCAAACCACCACTAAATTCCTACTTCTTCTATTACTTTATCATATTATCAAGATAATTTGAGAAAAGGGAATAAAAAGTATAAATTGTGGATTAGGAAGTATTGTCATAAAAGCTGAGAGACAATAAGCTTATGTGCATAAATGTAAGAACAATAAAATTATGCTAATGAGAAAGAAATTACCTAACTGTGTGGTAATTCCCCAGTATTGTTCTATTAAATGAGTTGGACCATGATGTGATTGGTTATACATACATTTCATGAGGTCATGGGGACATGGAAAATACTGTGCTTAATTTAATACAATTCCCATTGAATCATAGTGCATTTGAATTGTAACACATCAGAACAGAATATACAACAACATTATAGAACCTTCCCCTGAAGACCTCTAGAATATAAAAGGAGGCCAGGAAATGGCCTAGGATTGGATCATCAGCATATTCACCCAGTACCACATTAGTAAGTACCCTGAATATTCTCCTCCTAATTTTAGAGTAGTTTTATCCCCTTTATTATCCAACCCACCTTATTTACTGGACTAGTTATCAAGCTATCTTAGAACCTCCCCATCTTAGACCTTGAAATATTCCCTATAAAGCAGTTGCTGCAAGACTACCACCTCTGACAGTATCCAATCAGCTCAAGTGCTTTCCAGCTGCTTAGTAAAAATTTATATTGTTACTTATATCCCAAAAAGACAGAAAGATAGCCAAACCTATATGGTTAGCTGTTAGTCTTCTCCTGATTGACTAATTTGTAAAGCAAATAAGACAATTATAAGGAGTTTAGGTTATCCTCTGTGCATAGTTTGGAAAATACAGAGAGAATAATTTTAGTTATTATTCAGATAACCTTTCAGCACAGTGATACTACCTGTCTTTTTTATAGAAATTAAGCCAGTGTTCCATACACATAGCTGACAATGTGACTACCATTCAAGTAATGGGACATCTACATTGTGATAATCAGTCAGCCATCAAAGTATCTACAGACAATGCATCTAAAAAGAGGACATGTCACACAGATAGGTATTTCTATATAACTAATGAGTCATTATTCCAACAGAAAACTACTATAGCATGGGTGAATACAAGGGATCAGTTAGCAGACATTTTCACTAAATTTTTGACTCCGGATGTATTTGAACGTTTGCAGAGTGTGATTCTTGGGGAGGTCTAGCCAGAATTTTTTCTCTATTTTAATTGCTATTCATCTATTCTTCAATTTCTTTATGTTTACATATTTCAGATTTTTTTAGATTTTTTTTTTGTGTTTTCTCTTGTCATATATCTTTATGGTTGTATGTGGAGCAGCGTCTGCAGCAAGAGGCGGGGTGTTGTGAAATACATGTCACATGGCTTAGACTTGCTGCAGCGCTACACTCATCCAGTCCCAGTGCAAGTACCAGAAACGGATTGTTGTGACCTAGGATGTCCCAGGTAACATAGTCTTCTTGGCTGCGGCTCAGCCAGCCAGAGGAGACAGATCAGTCTCCTCTTGGTTGCTGGAGCAGGTCTTTCACTTAATCTCACCCGCAATACCAGTCTATGTCACCAGAGGTTATGAGCCTGTGTTACCAGCTCAGCTGAAGAAATCTTGCTGACAACAATAACAGACCAATCTTTCAACTCTTGCTGAAAAATCCATTCCAGTATCCATATCCAACTTTTCCGACGACTCATCCCAGACCCAAATATTTTATCTTTTTTTATTGTGATCTTATCACTTTCATTGTTATTCCCCAGCTTCTTTCTTGGGTGCCCAAGATCAATGGACCCCAACACTCATGCTGCTTTTGGTTGCATTTGGCCTTTTCTGGACAATCTAAACCTTGTTTTAGGATTTTTACCCGCTGTGCCACCAATTGGATTGCTTGATGGACAAAATCACAGGTTTGATCAGTTGGGACTGCAGCCCCCATTTTTTCCCAATGTTTTGAATATGTTGGTCAGAAGAGGAGGCCCAACTCAGCGCTCTAAGTCTTGGCGCAAGAAACATATGCAACCTGTACTTCATCAGCCGAGACAACCTAGTCCTACTTGTCTTCCCACCTATCCATCAAAGCAATGTGCAAACCCCGGAGTGAATAGTCTTACATTCACTAGATCAGGAATTTGACTGGAAGTCCCTTTGGATGTTCAGCCCAAAAAACAAACAGCTTTGATTGCTACTCCAAACTCAGCCCAAATACAACCAAATGTCTACGACTCAACAGACCAGTGTATGAGCAAATTGAGGAAGTGATTAAAACAAGATGCAGAAGATCAGTCAGACCCCCAGTTTCTAGAGAACAAGCAAGAACCCAATGTTTTCCAGGTACAGGAACCTGTTTTCATTATGAAGAATTATGGTGCAAAAGATGTAGATTGGTGGGCCAGCACTTTAACTGCAAAGGATTTTGAAGAGCTTTGACATCCAGGAAAGGTAGCTTGGATTGATGCTTTCCAACAATATATAACAAGTGAACTTGATCACCCAACTTGAAACTCTCCTCAGCTTGGTTCTTTGCCTCATGATGAGGGAAACCAACAGCGGCCTGAAACAGAAAATTGGCACAATCCTCACTATTTCCACCCAACTCAAGATTCACATGAACATCCCAATTACACCTCAGATGCCATTGAAGGTATCAATGATCCCAACCACTCCAATTACCCCAATCCCTTGAAAATGATCAAGTCTTTGGAATTGGAAGTGATGGAGGTGACTACAACGATATTGACAAGGCCAGTGTAGAAGCATGAAAAGGTAGTGACAGCTATGGGAGTCAAACCCATGTCACAGTCATGGTACAGACCTTCCCTGACCACTGAGCTAAGCCATCTGATGCATGGCGTACAGAGGCTACAACAGCCAGCGGCGAGTTTAATGAGCAAATGGATGATAATTTTGACAATGGAGATGATTTTGATTGATCCGATGGAGTGAAGATGGTTTTGACAATGGTTTTGATGATGGTTATGATGATGGAGGGGATGACAATTATCAAGAGGAGGATTTCCATGGCTACAATGAAGATTTTTATTAGTCTTTTTCTCATTTCTACATCTGATCCACCTTTTTTTCCCCGCTTTATACCTTTTTCTTTCAAGGCCTTGGTCAAATCTGCTCCCCCCAAGGGGTGTTGTGACCTGATGTCCTAGGTCACATAGTCTCCTCCGGGTCGGGTCTTTCACTTACTCTCACCCGCAATACCAGTCTATCGGATGAGAGTTGGATTTGCATTGCATTCTATTGTCTAATATAAATACCAACATCCACAACTTGTATGTAGATTTGCATTGCATTTCGACTTTTACCCAGATCCACATTTATACGTCAGAGCAATAGTACAATCCACAATTGATGGCTTTAATACCACAATGGGAATTGATTTTCGTCGTGATAGTACATAAACATGTAATATCTACATTAATTCGATTGGCATCTCAATAGGCTAGTAGCTGCCCCGTAAGGCCGCAAGCCTCAACGTTGCTTTCAAAGAAACAGTCGTCCATACTGCACCGTCAGTTGTAGCAAGTGTACATTGATCTGCCGCGTCTCTCTTATATATTGTCCCGGGCCCTCATTTAAATTGGTGGCTTCATCAGAAAAAGATCAGCAGCATATCACCTCAAATCCGTTTTCCCCCCTCCTTCCTCCATATACCACTGATATATAGAAATTAACCTAGCCTTCTGACTAGGATTAAGGCATTCTTCTCCCCCTCATATTTCTTTACACCCCACAAAACTCATTCTCCGAGTAAACTATGGCTTGCAAGGATTCCCCTGCTTCAGACTTCAGTCCTTTGTCCGACTGTGTGATTGAAGAAGCAAGTGCTAGGGACAGTATCAGCAATCACGAAGGCTTCATCACTGTCAATGCGCCCAATACAGCGCACGTTTCTACTGACCTAACATTGGATCGATATCTCGAAACACCCACGTTAATCATACCCGACCGCGCATTCCGCTGGCATTTTTTCGCCTCTGAATTGTCGAGTGAGCGACGGAATTATATCAAGTCCGTTGGTCTAAGCACTCTATGGACGGCGCTGGTCATAATCAGCGTCCTAAGCATATACTGGGGTACTCTGTGGAAACTGGATGAGCATGCTTACAAGCTGGAAGGAGTAGTAGTAGACTTTGACCAAGGAGATATCGGACGGGCTATTCTACGTGCTTCACAAGAGCAGACAGGCTCGCCTCAAAAAATTACTTGGACAGTTGGTGATCCATCTGTCTTCAAAGATGCTCCAAGTGTAGCCCAGTCCGTCTTGGATGAGCGATATTGGGTTGCGATTGTTGGTAGGTCCATAGATTTCTCAAAGAGTCTGTGGCATCTTTCTGAATACGATATTTGTTTTACCCCAGTTCAACCTGGCTCTACGGATCACTTGAGGAAAGCAGCATTAACATTAGATGCAGCTTATAACGGGACATCAGCGGTAACTGTCTATATTTCGCAAGCTCGCCAAGAACAGGCATACTCTCATTTTATTTCCCCGCAAGTACGTGATTTCGTATCTTAATTTTTCTGGCTATCTTACCCACACTCCCCACACCTGCCAATCGTGGTTTCTGATTCGTTTTTCTTGGCATCTTCAGCTCAAAGAAGTTGTAAAAGCAGCCCAACTGTCATTTAGAAATCAGAACGCACAATCACTCTCACATTTTTCGAATTTCAATCTGACCATGCTAATGCAAAACGCACCCCAAACGATACTTCATCCATTTGATTTTGAAGTGGATGACTTGAGGCCTTTTGATGTACCAGTGTACGTTAAGTTTGTTATGTTTTTTTTCTTGATGCGGGCTTGGTAAGCTTACCCAGCTACTGCAATACTGTTACTCCACAGCACCACTGCCTTGACGGCCATCGGTTTAATTTATGTGGCATTCGCAGCATTTGTCTCATGCGTCAGTTGCCCCCCCTGTTTTGAGACAAGGAAACATGGAATCGCTTACTGGTGAAAATCGTCATTCGATTTTACGTTGTGCGCTACCCTACAACAGACACACAGTCTACAGGCACGAAACCGACTGGGCTTGAACGACAAGCTGACATTGAGATCCCTACTCAAAGTGAGGATATGCTCACCGTTAATTTGCTACTTTTGGTTGTCTGTAAGTGAAAACATGGGCCGCGTATACTAATCACAAGTCCTTGCCTACAGCTAAACGTTCAGTTGAATGGGCTAACGGGGAAGAGAAGTGCTAATTTTATACATACATATGCCAACAGTTTGCCTATGCTCTCTTGAGTGTATTCTTCCACGTCCCGTTCGGACGATTCCGTAGTGCGGGCGGCTTGCCGCTATGCTGGCTCATGTTTTTCCTTGGAATAAGCGCCTTGTGGGTTTTTTGACTAGTTTTGTTGGGCAGTAAAATGATCATGCTGAACTGTCTACATTTTTAATATCGTGCTAACCAACATTTCTCGTCATAACTTACCTCTTCCCCAGGGGACTCACGATAGAGGTTGCCACGATTATCCTTACTCCTCATTACATATCTTTTTTCATGGTTTTCTGGATGTAAGCGTGGCTGTCATTTCGTCGATTGAATTTACCACCCTAATTGATGAATCGTGTCGATTGACATCTCTCTAGAATATGGAACATTTCAGTTTGCTATCTTCCCATTGATGTCTTACCAAGTATCTATGCCTATGCACACATCGTTAGTTTCTGCGACTTGTTCCTTCATACAAACTAAACCTGAAAGCTGTTTAATGCTAGGAAAAAGAGAGCTGAATAAATTTCACAATTCATACAGGCGCCTTTCTATAATGTAAGTAGAGCAGCAAGATGCATTATTCTTGATACCAAGAACGAACGTGAGTTTTTTTTTTTTTTTTTGAAAGGAGTCTTGCTTTCTGTTTTCAAGCAGCATACTGATGGCTTGATCACGAAAAACGTTTGTGCTACTCACACCAAAAAAAGTCCCAATCAATTTTGCAGTTCTATTGGCTTGGACCTTAATTTCGATTATCAATATCATTCTCTGTGAAGTTTGGAACAGAAGGAAACTAGACGCCTTTCGAAATCGAAAAAACTCTTACGCTTAAGAAGAACCATCATAGCGTTGTCAAATTCATTTGTCGCATCAAGCTGACCCAAATCAAGCACGTTGTCAATACGTCCCCATTCCGTCTTTTGTCAATCAACTACCAATTTCACTTCACTCTCATCCAAATACCCTCATATTTTCTTTATGAATTCAAACATCCCTTCAAATAACTTTACATGTTCAGTACTTCTATGATTTCGCTATCACTTCCCGTACCTTCCACTTTTCTCTCCATCCTCAGAACTATATTTATTGGCTTATAATTTGACATTCGAAGCACTACATTATCGCGACCTGAAACGGATGTAAAAATAATTCTTGTATTCAATGTATCCAGGCTGTTTTTTAACCCCCCCTCTCCCCTTTAACATTTCTTTTCTAGATGTGCGATCTCTGGTTTTGTGTTAAGATCCCACTCTTGAGGCTTGTTAATATTAATTGTGTCAAATCATTGTATGAGGCGATACGCCCATACCCAGAAGGTTTTATAATATTAATTGTTGAATTTTCTACTAATCCTTCCCCATGGCTGAGAGCAAGGGGTATTATTCTCTGGTCTCATCATGGTGACTAAGAGAAAACGAGGCGAAGAATTGAGACCCGTGCCACGGAGCCAACTTTGAGATTCTGACACACCTGCTTTCTCATTGCCAAACAGGCAATGAACACAGAAGATGAAGTGCTCCCTTGATTGAAAATTTTCCACCCGCTTTTGTGAGAAATTTGGCCAGAATGTTGTTGGATGGGAAATATTCCAGTATTATTGATTTAATCTTGATCTCTCTTCTGATGAAGTGATGGCGAAGAGACGTGTGAAGCGTCATTAGCTAGTGCTATTGCCTTCTGATTGTCGTCGAAAGTCTTAGTTGGTCCCAGCAACTTGATGTTGAAAACCTTCTTCAGCAGTGTCTTTATCCACATAATTTCCTTGGTGATATCGACAATTGATTTGTATTCAGCTTCTGTCGACGAAAGTGATAGTGTAGGTTGCTTGTTCGACTTCCAAGATATAAAATTCCCATTGTATAGAACTAAATTGCCTGAGACTGACCGGCGAGATTCTGGACACAATTCCCAGTCTGCATCAGCGTAGCCTGTAAGAGAATGTTCCCCCGGTGCTGTCTCCTATGACTTCATCACACTTTGATCTCATCTTCATCATCATTTTGACTTGTGTTTCACTCATCATAACTCAACATTTACTAGGTTTGAATTACTCATCTCATAAAGACTCATCATTTATATTTATCTGACAGCATTCTGTTTTTATCTAAGGTGTGCTTGTATTTAATTTCATTCTTCATTCTGTTTCTCATCAATCATAAATACATTCCACTTATCTATGAATCTCATCTGTCATCCACAGGTGTGCATTACTTGTATTATAAAGACTCATCATTTATGTGTATCTAACAACATCCTGTTGTTATCTAAGGTGTGCATTACTCACCTCATAATTAAAGGCTCATTATTTATGTTTATCTAACAACATCCTGTTGTTATCTAAGCACTGAACAAGGGGTTGTATTGGTTACAACCCCCTGCAGTAATGTAGGCTAGAGCCAACTGATATAAGATTGGTCACCCAGAACAATCTTACATTGGCTGGGCCCACCAATACATTAAATGGGCCTTTAAATGTATTGGTGGGCCCAGCCAATATAAGATTGGTCTGGGTGACCAATCTTATATCAGTTGGCTCTGACCTACATTACTGCAGGGGGTTGTAACCAACACAACCCTTTTGCAGTGAAGATTCTGGGTGGTTGGTTGTCTCTTAAAAGCTGGGTGCTCACCTGGGTTTATATATTAGATCAGTTGAGATCAAGTTCAAATTGGTTAAGTGCATCCTAGCTAGTTAAACTGGGAGAGCCTCATCCCAGACAATTATGCAGGTAGATATAATTCTAACATATCCAATCCCAGCTTCCAGATCTTCTGCTACACTGGTTTGCCATACCACATTAATTACATGGAGGCAGTTATAAACTTAACGCAAGTCCTTGTTCCTGTCCAGGAACAAGGGTGGGAAGTGGAACCTCCTACCAGGAAGGGACTTTCCTTGGTGAGGGCCTCCTGGACATTTTTATTTTTTGTAGGTAGCCAACTTTGGGCCCTGAAAGCACTCACTTACCAAAGCATAGAGCTCCTGCTCAATCAACAATTCAACTGGGTTGCTTCTCCTCTTTGAGTTTATTCACAAGCTGAGTAAAAAAAATAATCATGAGCTAGCTGAGCAGCCTTCAAGAAAAACCCATGTCAGCTGATGCAATCAGAAAAACAGCATTTCACTGTACTTTTCCAATACATTCACACAGTTTTTGTTTTAAAGCAGACCTCATAAATTATTGAGAAATTAGCTCCCTCTCTTTAGTACCTTTTCGATTGTTCTTGGAACTTTCAGAGAGGAGGAATCAGAGGTCATACAAATCTCAAGGCACAGTACAAAGGCCCAAATTATATCAGGGGCGGATTCAATACAGGCCAGATATCTAAAAGTTTTTGCCGATGTGGCTTAAACCCCGATGAAACAGCCGACGTCCAACTACAAATCTTGACATCCACACTTTCCTTTCTGATCAACAACATTCAAGAAACACGTTTGGTCATTTGAAGGATTAAAACAAAACAAACTGACTCGCACCCACGATAACGATTCGAGTACTCGATAATTATATCGCTGAAGACCATCAAGACGACCCAATTGATAGCACCTGAATGTTTGAACGATTTTATGTCCATTAAACATCGATTGCTAATAGACTAAGCTTTCACCAAATCAGAATTACCCGCTACCCACAACACTCACTTATTCATACCTCATGATTAACCAGAAACTCCACCGTCTTAGGGCCTCGCTTACCAATCGGAACCTGCTCGCGGCATCATATGCCTCTTCCTCTTCCTCTACTCCATTCGAGTTCCCCAGCTCTCGTTCTCCCAGCCCCTTCGAGATCTTCCATCTTCCCCGTTCGGCCTCCACCAGCCAAATCAAGGAACGTTACTACCAGCTCGTCAAAGTCTATCACCCCGACGTAGCTATCTCTAAGAATCGCAATCCCTCTACGAACTCACTCCGGGAAGATGAAATTACCAAGAGGTTCAAGTTGATCAGGGATGCGTACGAACTTCTGAGCTCGCCAAGTAGGAGACAACGGTATATCCGGTTTCAAGAAGGATGGAATGATAGTCGAGCTCAAACACCCAATCGGAGCTGGAGCAATAACAGCACATCGACCAGATGGTCCAATCAGGCTGCCTATTCGGATCCAGAATTCAAACTCTCATCGATCTGGAGACAGTTCATCAACAGACATCAGTCGGCTCGAGCTGGCTTCTATTCGAGTGTACACGACGATGGCTCGAATAATCATTGGTTCAATAACCAGCACCAACAGGGCTCTTCGTATACTTTCAAGCAGCAGTGGGAACGCGACGGCCTGTTCACGAAGAACGGGATTTTTATCAGCGCCATCGGCTGTGTCAGTCTAGCTTTATACCTCGTCCAACTCTGGAAGGTTCTCCCCTTGGTCGGATCGGATGACCGAACCGAACTTCCATCGGAGAAGGAGAAGACCAAGTTCCGGAAGTTTATCGAGCCCACCGGTGACGACAGATTAGATCAGGAGGCTTGGTCAAAACTACGCTCGATCCAATTCACGACGATCGACGCCAACGGACGATTTGACTTTGGCCCCTCCCCCACTCCCCTCCGAGTCTCCTCCCTGATTATCCCCAGCCAAGAGGCCTCTGGTTCGACCCCTCAACCTACCCATCGGTTCTACTCTAGCTCTTTCCAGGATCGCATTCAGAGACAAAACCTCAAGGCTGTCTCTGACCTTAAATCCGCCCGCGCTGCAGCCGTCAAACCTAGCGTGTTCTCCAGCAAGATCTCTCAGGCTTCTTCTCATTCAACTCCTACCACTTGAAAAAGAGTCAAAGCATCCCGAACTCCTTCTCCTCCTACTGCCTGACTCCAAATAGAGCATCATTTTTTGACTTCTTTCTATTCCTCTCCCTTAGCACTGTATTTGTACTCATTCATCCCGATAAGTATTCTTCAACTTTCTATCCAACCCCAACCAGAAAAAAAAAAAACACAGATTGACTAACTAAACAAAAAAAAAGGATTGTATGTATTGATTAAAGAATTCTCAGATCGACTTAAATAACTGAAGAGAGAACTGTTTTCGTTGTTGTATTAAAAGAAAAGAACTGCCATGTGAATCGGCTTTTCTATCAATTTTTTGATCAGAGTGTTGTGACACAGTTTGTCACTGTCTTCTGGATGTTTCTAGATTCAGCACCTTCATCTTTCAATTCCTGCGCCTGAATATATAAGTCAACTTTATAGCTGCAATCTCATCAAAAAGAAAACTATGCTTCCCGGGTACATGTTTCACAGTTTCCTGGTTGGAAACCCAGATGTAGTACTAATTGAGATAGCAAAACATTGTTTCCCAAAGTCTGTAATAAGTTTTGAAAAGGGTTTTCCTGAGGCATGATCTTCTGTCCTCACCAAACGTGCGGCTGCTACAAGAAATCGAACGGGAATAACGGGAATCCAACTAGGGCTCCTCTGCTACCAAACAAAGCAATATATTTCGAGTCAGTCCCAAGCATGTGTCCAAGTAATGACAAAAAAACTACCCTAGAGAGGCAAGCCCTGCAGGATTTTCATCCCAAACCGGGATCCCGCTCCGTATTGGAAACAAGCCTTCAATACAGGAGGGGCTGTTGACATCTTCGATCTTCAAATGTGATCTCCTTTGTCCGTAAGATGCAACACTGGATTGATCCTTTGGCGTGGTAGCAACTGACAATCCCATGTTCATCCTTCATTCTTCAGCGTCAGCTTCTTTTGATTAACTTGATAGCCTTGACTATGCTTTGACACGGCAGTCATTTGCTTGTCGATGAGCCAAAACTGATCCAGATCTTCGATTATTGCCGGTCGTCATGGCGTTGTTAGGCTAGGGGTAAACTGGGGCCTTGCCATCGGCATGTGGCCTCGTCAGGGGTTCGACTCCCCTACAACGCATTGGCATGACCTCGGATTGCCGGTGATGCATCATGTGGAGGTGGTCCTTCCTGCTTTTGTCGTGTGAGTGTCGGATGATATTCCATAAGGAAATAAGTTGGAAGCGTAGTGTAACATGACTAATAAGCCGCAGTTACCGTCGTGAAAACTATCATTCTTTTTATCTAAGCTGGTATAAATCTGGATGAAAGATCCGAATCATTCAATTTGTTTTGGTATTTCCATATTACACAATATTTATCACGATAACAAACGGTGTTCAAGTAATGTCGATTTACGTAGTGTCGTGGGTTGCAAGCCAATTGGTGTGGATGCCCTGACCATGAGCCATGATTACATTACCAGGTGGTGCACAACTGATCTAATTGTTCATCATGGTCGTCTTGAGTTTTGCTGATTGGGGCTTGTTAAGGTCGTTTGGATGATTTGCAACATGTCCAACTCAATCGTGTTATGCTTAAAATGCGCATCTCGTTGCTCATTGGTCAATATGGATTGTTCCAACATGAGAAAACAGCTGCCACACTGTTTCACTCATGAGTTTCGACCCCATCACCACTGGGTCAATTTTTCCTCTTCCTAAGACTACAAAACCAACAAGAATACAGAAAAGGTGCAACAAGGGAAGACTATCAAGAAAACTCGCAAGACATACGATGATAGCTTAACTGTTTATGTCAGTTTACTGGGAAAGATAACGAACCTTGTCTTGCGGTTGTTGTCATTTTTGCATTTTCAATGATTTGGTAATATTATGGCCCGACACAGATTGAGGTCCAGTCTTGGACTGAGTAATATCCCGAGTGTTGAGATAGAGGTAGCGATCAATCAACTACGTCACATGTTCATCGTAAAATCCAGAGAAGGTCAGTAAGCATGCCAATGCGATGTCCAGAAAAGGTGGCAGGAAGGCAAAAGCTAAGGGGAAGTGCTCAACTTGATTTGTCTCGGTCAACACTTTACTTTGACTGGATAAATACGAAGTCAATAAAGCATCGTTAGACTC
This sequence comes from Puccinia hordei, assembly GCA_007896445.1. NCBI lineage: Eukaryota > Fungi > Basidiomycota > Pucciniomycetes > Pucciniales > Pucciniaceae > Puccinia > Puccinia hordei. The sequence continues at coordinate 185,524 of RDRW01000018.1, read as the reverse complement.
CTATACCATTTTGGGGAGAAAACGAACAAAACGATGGAAACGTCAGTCAAGACCATGATCTGAAGTTGCGAATAATAAGTATTGTCCCAAGGGCACTTACGATCATAAATTCTTTTTTGAAAGAAGCATTCTCGTCGGGTTTAGGCATAGAAGCTACTAGTGATGATATCTCTCGCAATAGGCCGTGATCTATCTTAGTAGCTGAATTGCCCGCTTCTAGGTTGCCCATCAATTGAGCTAGATAATCTACAATTAATCCGAGTTTATTATGCAGCATTTGGATGGCGTTCCTTTGGGTGACCAAATTGGCTACCACTACGAAGAAAGAAGAGGATAGGGCGAAAATACGAGGGAAAAATAAGCAGGAATAGCGGCCTGGTTGTATGTGAGCTATCAAGCCGGAATACGAACGACCACCCTCTTTGCTTCCAACGTCAGGCTTGGCCACAGAATCCACCGCGATTCGTTCAGCCTCACTAGTTTGGACGTCGAAGGTACACTTGAAGAACGCTTCACCATCGGTCCCGGCTGTCGATTGAGTAAATTCGTAGATATGGATCGGCAACTCCTTGGCGGTTGTTGATCCAGTGGATAGTGTCGGTAGAGGATCGTAGAACAGCACGATCGGACTAGAAAGATCAGCGCACTCAGAAACTTGATTGAAGATCGTCAAATCTTTTTCTCTCGGTTGGAAACCGTTGGTGTACCAGCCCAGTAGATCCAAAGTTGGAAAAACCTGTTGAACTTTTTTTACAGGTCGTGCATTTTGCCATTTCGTTGATGTTTTTGATGTAGAGACCGTTAAGAATGTGAATTTCAAACCGCTCGCCGTAAGTCATATTGTCTTTCAAATAACCTCATAAAAACTGACATTGTTCCCTCCTGGTCTTTAGAAACCCATCGTTTACTTTCCCGTCAGGATCGGTCAGAATTTCAAAGCAGTTAACAATTTCGATTTTTTTACCGATCTGTGTTCCGATTAGTGCTCCAAAGACTAGAAGACAATTTTTGCGATAAAAAAAATGATCACGGTTATTAATCCTTTTTTTTTGAATCTCCTAGAAAAACACAATGATCATTTACTGGCTATGTCTTGCCTTTCAGCTTGAAGTTGGGTCCTAGTAAAATGATCGGATACGTTTAGGATCGGTAGCGGATGCCTAGGACGCGTGAAAGACAGGATCAGTTGATGATGAAGACTGGGTGAGTTGGCATGAAGGGGATTACTTACAAGCTGATATCTAAATCTGAGACATTCGCCGACTGGTTAAAGATTCGGCTGGACTGGGTTTCTTGAGATTGATTTGCCATCGAGTTGAAGTTAAAGGTGGGATCACTCTGGACGAGTTGCAGGTTTCAAACCTGAATTTAATAAGCTAACTTAACGCTAGCTTACAGCCAACCCCTTTAACTTAAGTTTGCGATGGAATGCTGCGGGAATCCGTCAGCAGAAGTCGTGGAACTACGTGTGACAGCTCCTGCCAACTGTCATCATCCTTGGAAAATAGGTACTTCAAATCCCATTATAACTTTTGCTCGTCTTATCTTGGGGTAGGGCAATCAAGAAACCAAAAAGCAAAGCTTGCTAAAAGGATATTGTCAGTGCAGGTATTTCTTAACCTGATTACTCACACATCTTACCATTTTACCGAATCAAAAGCTACTTTAATAAGACGGCACCCATCCGGATCGATTATGTCCAAGTGGTCCATTATTGCGCTCCTTTCGATGTCAGGTTAAATGTACTGTACTCACTTAATTCCAGTCACTTGGGGTAATCATCTCCCACTGATTGCATCATCATCTCAATTCTGCCAGAATCACTTTGACCGCTAGTCTCAGCATACACTCCAACTTCACCACGTTTCAGAAAATCCGACTCTCTTCGCCATGTGGGAGCAAACTCTCAGTGGTCTCATTAAGGCTCTTCGCTCGAGCAAGGATGACGAGAAACGCGTAATCCAGCAAGCTTTGTCAGAGATCGCACAGGAAGTCAAATCAACTGATCTCCACCTCAAGGCCGCCGCTATCTTAAAACTATGCTATCTCGATATGCTCGGTTATCCTCAACTGTCCTCTTACAGCTTCAACGTGGTGGAATGCATGTCAAGCAACAAGTTTTACATCAAGCAAATCGGATACCTTGCTGCTAGTCAATCCTTCGGTCCAAATACCGAGGTTTCAATGCTTACTACGAATCTAGTCAAGAAGGTATGTATTGACCGTTTTAGATTCGTTTGGTTCATTTTGCTTCTTTTTACCAACGTAACCAAAGAAACAAATCACTGTGATCATTTCTACTCTCTCACTGAATTTCCGATCAACAAAAGTCTGAACTCTTGCTCTTTCCTTGACTGGAGCTTTCTAGGACCTAGTCTCGCATTCAAACCAGCCAATGTCTTTCCTCAATTTAACTAACGGCAACTTCAATTCAACCGCTCCCGTCTTGTGCCTCGCCTTATCATCGCTACCTCACCTGCTCAACTCGCAAAACTCAGCCGACCTCTCCTCTGACTTAATCTCAATGTTAAATCACTCGAAGCCCACGATTCGGAAGCGTGCTGTTACCGCTATTCATACATTGGCTTGCGCAGATTTGGCGCGAATGATAGAAGAACAGGGCGAAATGAGTCATGAGCAGTACACTGCCTCTGTCGATTCAAGGTTAAGTAAATCCATGGACATGTGGGTGGAAAGGTTTCGAGAAAAACTGGCGGATGACGACATCGGTGTGGTCAGCTCAACAGTCAACGTGATTTGCGAATTGGCATCGAAGGAGCCTTGGCCCTGGCTTGAGTTGGCGGCAGAACTTTACGACTTGTTGAAACTTAAAAAGAACAATTGGATGATGATCAAAATTGTCAAAATCGTGAGCTCCTCTTATTCTATCTCTGTTCTACGCGCCCTTACTGAATGAGGTCTAATACCGATCTTATTATGGTTAAGTAGTTTACAGTGCTAACACCGATCGAGCCCAGACTAACGAAGAAGCTACTGCCTGCGCTCAGCGATGTTATTTCGACCACAAACGCTATGTCTCTCCTCTATGAGTGTATTCATACGATTCTGGCGAGTGGAATGCTCACTCATGCGACCTCCGCGGAAGAAAGCTACAACTTAGCTAAAATCTGTATCGATAAGCTGGCCCACTTCCTCGATCACGTCGATCAGAACCTACGCTACATGGCTTTAGTCGGCTTGAATAAGCTAGTTCCTAGTCATCCCGAACTACTTGAAGATTATTTGGAAACCATCTTAGAACTCATTCATGAAGTTGATCCTATGTTGACAATCCGAGCGCTAGACCTTCTCGAAGGGATCCGGTACCACTCCCAAACATTGAAAAATACCGTTGACTACCTGCTTAACAATCTCGAAGGTCAAAAACAACACTCCCCTTCTGAAGGAACCGGGCAGTCAGATGCAGTCAAGGCCTTGATGTCAATTCGAATGTCATCGAAACCCTCTCATCCTTCGCCCTCACTCACTCCTAATCACAAACTTCAAATCATCAATGTAATTATCACCATATGCTCTAAATCTGCTTATTCGCATATCTCAGACTTCAACTGGTTCCTAGAAGTGCTCGTCCGTCTCATCCGTCTGTTGGTGGCATCTCAAATACAAGGAATGCACAACGAGTCAAATTCGTTTAATACTGATGGTTCACACTCGGTGACTCGCCTGGCAAATGTCTTAATCGATGTCTCTAGTCGCGTGAAAGACATCAGACCGTATGCAGTAACCAAGATGCTTTCTTTGCTTCACGACGATACATTTTTAGAGAACATTTCAAATGACTACTGTTCTGCAATTGACATCGGAAGCTCGAGCAACTCCTATGGAGCTGATAATGAAGGAGCATCCTCTGCGTCCAACCTCGTCACGGCAGCCATTTGGATATGTGGAGAGTATAGTGACTCTGACTACGTTGATCTCAAGGATGTAATCTCTACTTTGTTCAAGCATCGATTGATACTCGGAAACTGCTCGAGACTGCCCCAAATCTCTACATTTTCTTTACACAATGGCCTCAAAGTGTTCGTGAAATGGCTAAGAGAAAAGATAAACTCCTGGTATCATGACATACACTCCGACGAAAGCTATGCTGAAGAATCATTTCAAATGACACGAAACCAGTCCCCCAATCAATCATCTGTGGACGTTGAACTAGGACAGCTAAACAGACTGATATCCGCGATAAAAGATCGAGCGCGGGACCTCGCGGAGCAAAAGAACTTTTGGGCATCTTCTAACTTCTTTCCGACTATTGACCATATCCAGCTGCTGGATCGGGCCAACGAAGTAGATCGACTCATGAGGCTAATCAGTCGCGAATTGATTGGATATCGGCCCCCTGCTGGCCCCAATATAAAAGCTCAGGAAAACGCAACTGAAGCCCATCATCCTGCATTGTATGGAATGACTATGTTTGGAGAAGCAAATCCGTTTGCGACAAGCTCCAGTAGTCCTGATGAAGGATTTCATAGACCGATAGAGGATATGAAGACAAGCGCTGACTCCTCAATGGCCACTTCGAAGACAAAACAGGCTCAGCCACCATACTGGTACAAAGTTTTATCGGATCTTTTCTTTGTTTATGAGTTAAAGCCAGTTGCAAAGTCTGCGCAGGAAATGATTCAAGCACCTGATGAACTTGACCTGGAGTCATGGATTCCGCATCTAAAAGACACATCAGGCCAATTAGATAACCGCACGGGATTGGACAAATTTGGTCGCAAAATTGGCGAGGACTTTACTAATCCTTATCAAACTACCTCCTCGAATGGGGCCTTCTTCGATGACCCATCTACGGATCAAAACTTTTCTCCGGATTCTTCACGGAAGAGGCGAGCTAAAAAAAAGGATCCGATCGACAAAGAAGCTCTGGCAAAGGTACATCCTTCTCCATTCTATCTAACTCGCGCTGCGACTGCTAATCTCTCACCGTTCCACACAGGCAAAACAGGAACGCAGCGAAAGGCAGCGAGATGATCCATTTTATATCAAAACGAAGACTCGGAAAAAGCAAAAAGAGAAGACGCATGGAAACGATGAAACGCCCATAGATTTGCTTGATATCGACAGCATCCCCATCGTCAAACTCGATCTTTCAGTATCTCTTGAGGATTCACCCCCTGCCGGCCCTTCATCTGCTCCAATCCATCCACATCATTTCCTCAAGCAATCATCTTCGTCCTCCACTTCTTTTCCTTCCGCATCTCGAACTCCACTGATTGATGCAGAGGGAGAAGTTCCGGACTTGAGTTACCTCCAAAAGTATAAAACTAAGAAGAAAGAAGGTGAACAACATGTATCAGTGATAGATTCCAGATCATCCGCTAATCAGTCAGATTATCTCCGTCCGAATCTTACAATGTCCCTACCTCAAAACGAACAGAATAATACCATTTTTGCTCATACTCCTGAGAGCATCAAAGTTGTCAAGAAAAAATCATCGTCCAAGAAAAAGAAAAAGATTGACAAGAATATTCCCAAAAACTGACTTTTTCAGATTACTGATTTCCACTCTGCCCCCCCCCCCCCCCCCCCCCCCCCCCCCGTCTTTTGAATCAGGCCACTACTATTTTTTCCTCTTCCAATCACGAGTAAATAAATAATCGTTATTTCTTAGTTTAGCCTTCATTTGATTTGATCCCAAGGGACTAATTTTAGACAGATAGATTTTCCTGCCTCAGAAGCTAACAATCTGTTGCACTGTGCAAAAAACTTGAGAAATTGCTGTCAGTTGACATGCCACAACCAGGTTGATACTTTGTCCTCTACCTCAGTTCATCCAGGTTCAAACCAAGCAGACTAGCAAACAATCCTTAGCCACACCTGTGACTCAGTGTATAACTTGGCACAGCCTCCGGAGATCCTAGGGTGACCTGTAACATACGCTTGATGGCTGGTGTTCACATCAATCAGAGGATGTTACAACACCTCCCCTCAAAGACCAGTAACTACCAGCCATTTGTAATCCTTGATTTCCACTGTGGTAACTGGAAATGTAAAAAATCAAAATTTTCTTCTCACTTAAACCTTCAGGTTCCAACCTCTACAGCCTTATAAATTGATTCTATGGATAAATCCACCCTAGCCTTAGGCCCTCACTGAAAGAATCAGTACTGGACTCCCTCTGGATTGTGAGTTACACACATTTTTGATGGCCTTGATAAAGGCACACTGCTGGTGCACACCCAAATCAGTGGCACACCAGCCCCATTTTGGTGTTCTGGCCACACAGACCAGCCAGATTTGGAATTTAGAGCCTACAAACTCCCACAGACCAAATTTCTAGCCAATAGCATTGGTGTGCCAGCTGGTGTGCAACAGGCACACAAATTGAACTCAGCCCATGGGAGTGTCATCCCTAGAGTGGAGTCTTCTTGACAGACTGGATAGTATCCAGCCAGCCAGATCCATGATCAACAGGGGGGAGGGGGGGATTCCTCCTGGAAAATGAGGTATCCACCTCATAAACTGGGAGAGATTCCTCCCGGCCAATGAGGTGTGTATCACCTAATCAAGTCCTTCTGGCCAGTGAGGTGATACAACCTCATTGCTTGAAAGGAATCACTCCAATAGAACATCATTTCCTGGCAGGAATCTCTCCCAGTTGATGAGGTGATAAAAACTCATCAGCCAAGATGAATACCTCCCGGTTTATGAGTTTTTATGACCTCATGGACTGGTTGGGATCCTTCCCAGTCAATGAGGTGATCCAAACCTCATTGAATGGGAGGGCTCACTCCTGGCCAATGAGGTATCCACCTCATTGACTGGAAGGAAAACCTCCTGGTTGACATGGGATCCAGTGGGATGGATAATATCCCCATTGATAAGAGACCAAGTTCAATTGATTTTACTATTGTACACCAATCAAACTTGGTTATTGGCTGGCACACCAGAGCTAGCCAACCTTGGCTGCTTGGCTAGCAATTTGGTCTGCAGGCCATACATACAAAATCTGGCTTGTGTGTGTGGCCTGGACAACAAATTGGGCCTAGTGTGGGCACAAGTAGTGTTTGCCTTTATAAATGACACTAATTATGCAGTGATTGCATCAGTCTGGCCACACCTATAATTGTCTCCCCTCATTTATGCATGTAACTATCATATTCTGCCACCATTTTCACCTCCCAGGCCAGACAAAATACCTCATGTAAATGTCTATTTTAGCTGAATTTGCACATTTGTTTGACAAGGCCAGCTAAAATCCCTCACAAAGGGGCTTCCCTGGAGCCAAAGTCCCTCAAATGTGTCCATATAAGGAGTCCTCCCCCCCTAATCATTTGCTGGCATATTTTCTACTCACCAATCACATCCCCCCCACCATTCATCATAAATTACCTTTACAAAACAATAAAAACCCTTGAAATACATAGAAAACACTTGTATGGTAATGGAAAAACTCTTATTTATACCTAAAAAGAAATCCTGATCCAAACATGTCTATCACCTGATTAAAACTTTTGAAGCTTAGATTTGTGGTTCTTGTTATCTGATAGCTAGAAAGACATTTCTTGAAGCTCCATCACTCCCTTCACCATTCAGAACAAGGTTTTAACAACCAATTTTGAGCTGATAAACTGCCCAAATCCTCTCCCTTATTTCCTTGCCAATTTCCTTACCTGAACTGCCTTTTCAACATTCATTTTCCATCATCATAGGTGATTTATTATTTATCATTTTTTCCATCAAATTAATTTTGATTTTTCATCCATCAAATTGTGTAGTGTTTCTTCTATTCATTCTTTGTCTACAATCTATTTTGTTATCCATTTATAACTTTTATTCTATGTTGGATTTTGCATATATTCCTAGTTCAGTTATGAAACCAAACCAATCTTTGGCCCATCTTACAGCAGTAACACTAAACAGTTTTTCATCCAAGAAGAAACAAAAATAATCAAGTTGGAGCCACTTCAAATATTACCTAATATGCTATTCTGATCAATCTGTGGGCCCTTCTCAGACCCGAGCCCCTTGGGATGTTCCTATTTTTGAGCCTCAAGTATTAAAATTTAAAGAAAAAAAATTGTGTACATGCCTCCTGTCTATTGGCCATTGAGTACTCAATACCCAGAAAACACCAGTGTGGAACTAATCTTGGGGGGACAGAGTATAGAGAGGGAAAGATTCTTTAATAGGCTGCCAGAGCTCAATGATCTGATTCAAATGATACTATACTTTCTTGGTATTATTGAAGAGATCTTTGTTCAATATTAGGTTCAATATAATCTGATTGAACATGAAATTTTAAGAAATAATGAGAATGACCTCGTTGAAGATTTAATGGAAAAGGAAATAAGAAATAATATTGATAAATGTCATTTAGAAATCCACTTGAGATTATGTTATAAAATAATTAAACCAGCTTGCATACTCAAGGCTATCCAGTGGTGTTGTCCTAGAAGAAGTAAAATACACAATCAGCATTTTGTGTGAAAAAGGCACAACATACATGTACTTGATTATTGTTTTTTCAAAGAATCAAGGTACTCACTTATTCAATTTCATCATCCACTTTTTATTTGTATCTCATTTCCATCACATTAGAAATTATCTTGTGGTTTCTTAAATTCATCACACATTCACTGTATAGCTTTTACATTATATAAATACTTAGGTGTGCCTCCAACTTTGTTAAAATAGTAATATTTCTGTCAGCTCTAGAGATACTCCAAAGTAAGAACTGACTAAACTGTAAAATACAATAAAAAAAATTCTGTATTAATACTGTAAATGATAACATATCATAAAATATTATTATATCAATCAACGCAGAGTGTAAAATTAAGTGGGGTAGCTCACTCAAACCACCACTAAATTCCTACTGCTTCTAGTACTTGATCATATAATCAAGATACTTTAAGAAAAGGGAATAAAAAGTATAAATTATGGATTAGAAAGTATTGTCATAAAAGCTGAGAGACAATAAGTTTATGTGCATAAATATAAGAATAATACAACTATGCTAATAAGAAAGAAATTACCTAAGGGCGTGATAATTTCCCAGTATTGTTCTATTAAATGAATTGGTCCATGATGTGATTGTTTATACATAAATTTCATGAGGTCATGGGGACATAGAAAATACTGTGCTCAATTCCATACAACTCCCATTGCATCATAGTGCATTTGAATTGTAATACAATAGAGCAGAATATTGTAAGCCCTGCTCTGCACAGGATTACACAAGCATGTAACTAGATTACATAAGCCTAGCTTCATGTTGTATTTAGTCTCATCTTCCCCCTTTACCTAGACAGCAGAGATTGTTCTCTCCAGTCTAGGTAAGTACCATTCCTTCTCTCTTCTCATCTCAACCCCTTTCCTCCTTTCCTCCATGTTTATATACTGATGGAGAGATCCTTCTCTCCCGTCTAGATTGCAATTCACCCCACTTTGGTACTAGAAACCTCCAGAGGCAAGCTCCTTCCATAAAGAACCAGTGAAGGGACTCAACCCTTACAAATATACAACAACATTCTAGAACCTTCCCCTGAAGACCTCTAGAATATGAAAGGAGGCCATTTCCTGGCCTAGGATTGGATCCTCAGCATATTCACCCAGTACCACATTAGTAAGTACCCTGAATAATCTACTCCTACTTCTAGAGTAGTGTTATCCCTTTTATAACCCAACCCCCCTTATTTAATGGAATAATTATCTTGCTACCTTAGAACCTCCCTATCTTAGACCTTGAAATATTCCTTATAACGCAGTTTCTTCAAGACTATCAACTCTGACAGTATCCAATCAGCTCAAGTGCTTTCCAGCTGCTTAGTAAAAAATTTTAATGTTACTTATATCTCAAAAAGACAGAAAGATAGCCAAACCTATATGGTTAGCTGTTAGTCTTCTCCTGATTGACTAATTTGTGAAGCAAATAATGCAATTACAAGGAGTTTAGGTTATCCTCTGTGCATAGTTTGGACACTATGGAGAGAATAATTGTAATTATTATTCAGATAACTTTTCAGCACAGTGATAGTACCTGGCTTTTTTATAGAAATTAAGCCATTTGTTCATACAAATAGCTGACAATTGCTCATATTATACTTGAAGAATCTTTTCTGCCAAAGTTCTGCCTCCACATTTTTTCAAATAATCAGATCAATATCTGTATTAAAATCACAGCATATTAGCTGCCAAAGGTGTTCATTTTTGTACACCCATGTATGTTCAATCAATTTTAGAGAAAGTTGTGGGAGAGATAATTCTGGAGGTATGTCTACTAGGGTAATTTATATACTAATTTAATAATCTATAGAAAAAACAATAAGTTATATATCCAATTTTTTCATTGGCAGTGACTTTTTTTGAGGATGTTCAACTTTTGGGTGGCTGGATAAGTAAAAAAAATCAAGAGAGAATAAACAGATGAAACATATGAAAAATATCATAATGAAAAATGTGGCCCAAAGGAGCATACACTGATACAAGAGGATGCATAAAATGAAATAGTAGAGGGTAAATTTATCTTGTCAAGGAATAGAAATGGGGGACAAGTTTGTATCCAGAGGTTTGAGGGAACAAGATATAAGTTAAGGATTCCTTGGAAATTTTAGGATAAAACAAAATACTCCTTGGGGTATCTCTTAGCATTACAAGAGGGTAGATAACAGATAAGAAATCCTGCTGGTTGTTTTTTCAGGTGTGTGGAGAAGTATTGCTGTTGAAATCTCAGTCAAAAAATTGAAGTGTGCACACCAGACACGCTTCAATGATCAGACAATCAACTGGTTAGGGTTGTTTTTGATTTAGTATTTCAGTCTGTCCTTCATCTCTCTCAATTCTCTCTTTGACATACTTTGACTCTCAATCTATCCAAAAAACAATAACTCAACCATTCAATTCAATCAATCCAAGATCTCCATCTTATTTTTCAATCTTCCGGGAATCAATCAAGTACAGTCTACTCTCAAACTGCTGCAAGAATCAAGTATAATTATCTTTGATTCCTTCCTTTTTCATCAAGTTGACTCAATGGACATCAAGATATCATCTTGATAATTTTCAACATTAAAAAACTCTTCTCTTCTGATCTTATCTGTTTGTCTCTCTTCTTTCTTCTCTGATCTCCTTCTTTTTAATCTTCTTTCTTGTTGCTGAAAAACCACTTTTCTCTTTAAATCAGACTGATCCCACTTTGTCTTCATCTCTTAATTCCTCATGCATACATACTGTATTAGTCCATTAGCTGGTGATAAATATCCCTTCTTTGTTCAACTCTATCATATTATTATCTGATCATTATTCTCATATCAACCTTTTCTCTTTTCTTAGCCTGGTGTCTGTTAGAAATTCAATTTTTCAAGCTCATTTAATTTTTCTAGTGTAGAATATAAGGAATTGTGAGCCTGGGTCTCTAAAGTGACAACAGGAAACAATGTTTTGGGTGAGCACTACTGATTATATTTCCAGCATAAGGGATAAAACTAGTAGAAGAAGAGAAGAAAAAGGGGGAAAGAGAAGATAAGTTGATATTTTATTCTTGTAGAATTATTTGTTTGAGTGCTTTGATAATGATTATTGAGATCAACCTGGAAAAGTTGGCTAAGCTGTGCTAGAGACTTTTGGATAGCAAAAGCCTCCTCACAAACTAAGGAAAAAGTGGAGGGAGCACTGAATTAGTCAGAATAATTAGCCCTGATTTCTAGACTTATAGTCAAGGTAGAAAGAGGGTAACCTGGAGCTGAAGAAGCTGAGAATTTGATTGATTTGATGGTTGATGGTTGATGGTTGATCTAGATTGGTTGATTGATGACAGAGAAAAAGAGGGAAGAAGTGGAAGAAGGGGAAGAAAAGGGGAAGACAGAGAAGGAATACTGTCAGAAGAACAAGGTTCAGAAAGGCGACTGACTGAAAATAGTTGAGGTACTGGGTGAAAGAGGCCTTTGTTGGTTAGAGTGGTGAGCTGTAACTTGATGAATCCTTGGGTTCTGAGATTGTGGTTCTGGGTGTCTTGAGGTTGTGTATCCTTCCTGAAAGAGGGGATACACCAACTTAAAATTTTAAAGGTTTTCTTATGTAATCTTAAATGTATATGTGGTTGGCTGGCCTTGTTTCACTTGCCCAGCCAACTGTAGTGTAGAATTATTGATTTAATTACTCTATGAAGGAGTTGAGAAATTAAAAATTGTTCAGTGAGAACTAAGGTTAAAAATGTTGAGTCAGAATACTGATTGAGATTAAGTAAAAAAAGATATGAGGCTATTGTTCATTATTTATTGGGAGAGATGGAGATAAGTGCAGGATTTAGGTCAGCTGTGATGACATTAAGGCTGACAGGAATCATATGAGAGGGAGATGATATTCTACACACTATATGGCTTTATAGTGTTTGTTTCAGAGGGTTGTTGATAAATGCAAACCCTTCAAAACAAGGGCATACAGCCCACACCCTGTTCAGAAAGGGTGTACAGGCTGCATGCCCTTTTTTGAGAGTAAGCACTCTGCTGTATGGGTGTGCAAGGTGTGTAGTTCACACACCTCTCCACTGGAATGAAACAGCTGTTTACAGACAGGCGTGAAGCTGCACACCCTTTTCAAAAATGGCATGCGGGCTGTACACTCTTTATATGGGTATATAGCCTTGTAGACTGGAGGATACAGACAGAGGGGGTACTTTTCTTGTTGGAGTATCCACCCCATGAACCTTTCCACCACAGTAGGTCAATCAGATGATTTCAACCTGAAAGTCTGTTTTTCAGATGTGAGAGAAGAATACTGGCCTGATGTTTTGGATTTATGTGCAATGATGGCTGGAAGATTTTTGACTTTTAGGGGCAATGACCACTGCACAAGAAACTGCACAGCAAGCAAGAACCAGTTCATCCAAACCTGAAATTAAACATACTATTGAGATGCTGGTTGGGAAAATTTAAGGACACCTACCCAGATGTGTCAGCCAAAGATTACATACCACAGTACCTGGCATGTACCAATTAACTGCAAGTATTAATATTATTACTAATATTACTAACACTATTATTATTATTAATTAATTAATAAACTTCTTAACTATTGATTGCAATTAAATGTGACACAAATAATTCATTACATAAACACCAATATAAATTCATTTAATTAGTATAAAATACATATGGAAACTTCTGGTTACACTCTTGACTGTTATTATAAACACCACATAACTTGTAGGCCATTTCCCTTTCCTTGCATGTGAGATAACCAGATTAACAGATGTCACAAATTCCTTCTCATTACATTCACATTTGTTATCCTCAAAATATTTCACATGTGAGATATGTACTTAATATTATACAAAAAAAGTGCATATATTATACTTACATTAATCCTACTAATAAGATGTATTACACATAATACCACCATTATAGAATCATCATGATATCATTGTTACTTGATAAAAGATCAAGAAACAAAATATCATTCATATTCTCCCATAAAATATGGACAGCATATCAAGGATGTGTCTCATAACACAGCCTTAGTAGAAAACAGATCATTGAAACTAAAATGATCCTCAATGGATCTGTCTTTCCCCCTGAAGCTCCCCAGTAATTACCTGGTCATGGAAGTGCTCACATTTCCTGAAAAATATAATATTCTGGAAGTTATATGCAGTTGAGCAAGTATTTTTTGAAGTTCTAGGGGGTAGGGCCCTAATAGTGCATCCAATAGTTACACAACAGGGGCTAAAGAAATGGGGTTGTGGGACTACCAAGTGGAGCCATGGGGCTTGGGAAATTGCAGAAGGATGTGTGCAGTGGTAATTGGGGAAGTCTGGGGCTAAAGGGATGGGTTTCTGTGCAGTGGAGTGAAGGGCACTGGTTAGGGATGCATTAGGGTTTTAGAGGTGGAGTATACAGTGTGTAAGTGGGAGAAGAGGAGGAAAGGCATAGCATACTACACATGGAAAAACAGTGTTATTGTAGTTTAGTCTAGTTTCATGGTCTTAAAAGTATCTTATAAAGAAAGACACAATGTAGTGAATCTATGAATTATTTAGGCAACTGGATCATAGAGAAGTAAAAGATTCAGTAGTAGCACATCTTGAAAGTAGTAGTAAGGGATGGCTGCTATACAACAAGGGGGGAAATTGATCTATCATCTTGGCAATAGGGGCTGTCAATTTCTTCTGCAGTGATTGATATCACTAAATAATTTGCAATAATTTTTGTATTTTTATATTTTTATATTTAGAATGTCTTATGAGAAATTTTTCTATTGCAAATTTTTTAAGAATTATTCTTTTAATTTAATGGATAATTTCTTAAATAATCCTTTAGTGTTGCAGCAGTGTACAACTTATGAGAATTGCTCCCAATAGATCAAGAACTGTTCAATATCAAGTTTGGAAGTATCTAAAAATTTCTTATAGAAAATTTCAAGTACTGTTTTGTCAAGGGAAGTTGCATGAGGCCCCCACTTTTCAGCTATTTGTATGAAAAACTGGCTTGATTTCTATAAATAAGCCAGGTACTATCACTGTGCTGAAAGGTTATCTGAAGAACTATGTATATTATTCTCTCTATGGTGTCCAAACTAAGCACAGAGGATAACATAAACTCCTTATACTTGTTAGATTTGATATAAAAATCAGTCAATTGGAGAAGACCAACATCTAACCATATAGGTTTGGCTATTCTTTGTCTTTCTGGGTAAGTTATAGCAACATAAATTGCTATTAAGCAGCTGGCAAGCACTTAAGCTGATTGGCTACTATCAGGGGGGGTAGTCTTGTAGCAACTGCTCTATAAGGAATAGATCAAGGCCAAGGATGGGGAATTCTAAGGTAACTTGAGACTAATTCCAGTAATCAAGGTTGGGTTGGATAAAGGGAATGCACTACTCTAATACTAATAGTAGGAGGAGAATATTCAGTGTACTTAAAAATATGGTACTGGGTGAATATGCTGAGGATCCAATCCTAGGCCAGGAAATGGCCTCCTTTTATATTCTAGAGGTCTTCAGGGGAAGGTTCTAGAATTTTTTTTTTATTCTGCTCTAATGTATTACAATTCAAATGCACTATGATGCAATGGGAATTGAATTGAATTGAGCACAGTATTTTCAATGTCCCCATGACCTCATGACATGTATGTATAACCAATCACATCATGGGCCAATTCATGTAATAGAACAATACTGGGAAACTGTTGTAGCACAGAGTGACCTTCGGTTACGAGAACACTCATTACTACCATGTAACATGTAAATACATATTGCATAAACTTGGATAAGCTATGACCTTTCCACTTTACTATAAATACATTGTAATAATCTACATACTTTTGACTATGAAAATACAATCTACTATTTGCTCTAACAGAAATTACCACAACCTTAGGCAATTTCTTTCTTATTAGCATAATTTTATTATTCTTATATTTATGCAAATGAGCTTATTTTTGCTCAGTGTTTATGAAAATACTTTCTAATCAATAATTTATACTTTTTATTCCCTTTTTTTTAAAGTATCTTTATTATATGATACAGTACTAGAAGAAGTAGGAAGTACTAGAAGGAGTAGGAAGTACTAGAAGGAGTAGGAAGTACTAGAAGGAGTAGGAATTTAGTGGTGGTTTGAGTGAGATACCCCACTTAATTTTAAATTCTGAGTTGATTGATATAACAATATTTTATGATATGTTATTAATTACAGTAGTAATACAGTATTTTAATTGTATTTTACAGTTTAGTCAGTTCTTAGGATACTCTGGAGTATCTCTAGGGCTGACACTTGGCATGGCCCCAAGACACACTATCTGGGCAAGAAATTTGGTCAAGAGAGAGCAAGCTGTGATCACTCACCCCACACACATTCATTGGACACTTTGAGGGGGTTTTTTTTTTTTGGATGATCAGCCAATAGTTGACAAGTGTAAACCATCAATGACACTTTATAAGGACCAAACAAGCCAGACACTATATATTATTTTGTCCAAGATCATCTTATATATATTTATATATACTAAAAATGGAAAGCATTTTTTCTAGAACAAAAAAAAAAACAGCCAACATTAAGATGGCCAAGTGAAGTACTCAAAAAACAAAAGAAACTGTCTGTTAGCAACCGCTGTATTTATACAAATTTGATGGGACAGCTAGTAAACCTTAAATTTTTCTTTTGGGTTTGAGTTTTTTTTTTCTTTCTTGTTAGACTTTACAGAATGATAGGATAGGTTAATGCTATCCGAGTCAAACTTGACATGGATACACTGAACCAACAATAAAACAAGGATGACCTCACGTAGTCCAGCTGAGATACATATACAACCCTAAGGGCCCTCCCCCTCCCCTCCTCTTCCCTCCCTTTTGCTGAGGTTTATATGTGATTGATTGAGATCGATGGTTGGATGCAACCTAGTGTAACTAGACGATTATACTGGTAGTGAAGTAATAGTTGTATGTGTGTTGCATCCACACAAGAGGGGTTAGATACTCCCAGGACTTGCTGCAGCCCAGGGTCTCCCTTAATTGTTGTGACTCCTCTCCATGAAATACCACGGATGTCAAATCTCCAACATTCCAAACCAATCACAGTGCCAAAGCCTATATTACTAAACTTATCAGTCACTCTTAAAAGGTCACATGTTCTGTGTCATAAGGTGCAAGACGATCTAGTGACTTGGGTGTACAGGTTTGACATGCTCCGTCTAGCACGAGCTCATGTAGTACTACTGACCAAAGTAAACGAACATCTTCTCAATTGACAAGTTTAAGTGAAAGAAAGGGGGTACATCAAAAGTTATAAAAATTCATTTCATCAGAAATGGAGTCAGAAAAAAAAAAAAGTAGATATGTGAAAAAAAACACATCATCATTCATATCATCGCAAACAGTTTTTTCTTGTTGTTGTTAGTGAGGGATTGCGGTGTAGATGTGTGCGTGTATGGATGGAGGGATGGATGGTTATAAATATCAAGAGGAAACCTAGGCTAGGAAGGGGGAGTCAAGTTATACAAGATAGTAACAACTATGTAAGAAAAAAAAAAAAAGATCAAACACCAAAACCAAAAAAGAAGAAGAAAAGTGATGATGAAGAAGAAGGAAGCACGAAAGGGGGGGATATGATGGAGAGTATCGAGGATACAATCAATCGATCAATTAATAATATTTTTTTTTTTAAAAAAAAAAAATCATCGAGTATGTGTGGAGATGTATCCAACAAAATAGACAGGATCCTTATTCAACCAGGTCTGAATGTATGTATATGTGAGCAAGAGAGCAACGTTCATAAAGAGAGAGCAAAGATCGGCATAGCTTGAGCTATAGGAGTGCACGATTGTAGATGTCAAAAGCTCGCAGCTAGTGCGGGGGTCCCAAAGGCGGCAAAAAATAAATAATTGAAAGGGTTCTTCTTTAGGTTCAGAAGACCATGGGTAAATTGTTAGCATGCTCGGCATGAGGCGAGCGGGAGGGATGACGAGAGGAGCGATAGGTGTCAGTGTTGGTGGGAGAGGGGTAGTTGGTAGGAGGTTCTTGGAGGGTGGGCATCGGGGGGGAGGAGGAGGAGGAGGGTTGCTTCTTGCGCCAGCCAGATGGCTTGAAGATGTTAGGTGGTGAGGTGGAGGTGGGCCTGGTGGTGGTGGTACTGGAGGGGACGAAGATCGAGGAGGCAGGTTCGATGTGGGGGATCTCCATCTTCTCTACTTCAGTCACTATTCTCCTCTGTTCCTCAATTCCCAATGCTCCCTTGTTCATCGTCATTCTTCTCATCAGCAACTTTTCGGTCCTATATTTCTCATACTTTTTTTTTATTTTATTTTTTTTATTTTAGGAAAATATTCGATTATTAGAAGGAGGTCAGTCAGTATTCCATGACTACGAGAAGGCACTTACTTTCTCTAATCGAGTAGATTCTTTCAACCTCTTCAAGTGACTACCAAGAATCACAGCTCTAAGAAGAACAAAGTCACAGTGCCTGGGATTTAAGACGTCGACAATGGCCCACTTGAAGTGACGGACATAGATCGAAGGGGTTTCTAGAGCGTTTGGGATGCCAAACAACGGGTTGAGTTGGTTTAATCGTTCTAGATCGTCGGCCTCCATCGACTTTTCAGGGAGCACCTCAGCTCCGATCACGCTCAACGGGATCATTCCACAGACCCCATCCAACTCTTGTAAGCTCTCCATAGCGCTAGAGAATGGTCGACGTGGGGTGAGGAGGGCAGCAGACTTTCGACGAGGAAGTTTTTTGGTGGTTTGATCGGCTTCGTCGTTGGTCTTGCAAGAATTGGAAGAGGCCGTGGTGAGTTGGGGATGATCGGTAGAAGATGTACCCTCTTGGTCTGATTCGGGTTCGTTAGGGGCAAAGAGACCGAGATGGATACCATAAGATTTCATGTCAACTTGGACCACGTTCTTGATGTTGATGAGCTGAGCTTCAGTTAATTCATCTGCCCTACCGATCACCTAGATCAGTAAGAGAAAGATGAGGAGAGGATATGATCAACTTGAAAAACATGTGTAGCTTTTAGTGTTTTTGATAATGTTGGTGGGTGACGTACAGGAAGTACGTTAGATCTACGGCTGAGCCGTTTCAGCTGACGTAAATCGATTGGGGACATGTGTAAGTCTTGTGGGTGATGAGCCTTGGTGTTTGTGGTGAGATCGAGTTGATGATGGTCATTTAGAGAGACTGCTCGAGGAGCAATCGTAGAGGGATCTATAAAGTAGATAGACAGATGCACGTGCCCATCACCGAGCCTGGTTGGGTTCCTGTGTACCTGTCTTTCTATTTGTAACGAGTTGTCAAACTTGGATTCGATATCTTTAAAATAATGATCGATTTAGATTAGATTAGGGTAAGGTTAGTTAGTTTAAGAGAGAGAGAGAGGATTATTTACATCGTAAGGTTTCGTTGATCTGTAGATCCACTCGAAATTCGTCTGTGAGGAGAAGGTTGAAAGATGTTAATTAGTTTCAAGAATGATGCGGATGGATGTGGGTGATGAGTGGTGGATGATGGATGATAGCTAACCGTTAGAGTGAATATCTAAACCGGGGGTATCGATGAGATTCAAGCTGATCTTTTCACCGGATAGACTGATGATCGACATGATCTTTTCGGATAGGTTTGAGGTAGGTGAGAGTGAGATGATGTTGGGTTGTTGATGGTTTTGAGTGGGTAGATTGGGGATTAAAGTTCCCGAGTAAGGTGTGTAGGAAGGTGGATTTACCGGTGGCTTGAGCACCTAGGACCAAGAGGTTAAAGGTAGGTATCTGTCGACTCTTACGAAGTCGATGAGGAGGATGATTGAGATGAGGGTTAGATGGTGGTGGTGAGGCGATGGAGGGTGAGGGGGGTGAGTAGGAGAAGGATTGGTAAGATTTGGCGTCTTCTGGGTTGGAGATATAAGCTGAGGATGGTGAGTTGATAAGATTGTTGGGCATGGTGGTGGTGGTGGTGGTGGTAGTGGTTATTGGGTTGAATGAATTGGGAGGTTTGATATTGGAAGGATTGGTTTGAGTTGATAGTTTTTTAGGAGTTGATGAGGTTTGTTTTGTCTTTTTTCTGATTAAAAACATGTTTAGTTTTTAAGGTCAGCGTTTGGATTTAGGAGAGATGGTTGGAATGTTGATATATTGGGAGAAGAGGTTGGTTGGATGTTGTTTATGTAAATTTGGTTGTGAAGAGCCAAGCCGATTGTGGTTGGCTGATCAAGTTAAATTGAAACTGCTTACAGTTTACAATAAATGGAGTTGTTGTTGTTGTTGTTGAGGAGAGAAGTAGGTGGGATAGTGTTCTCGTTACGAATGTTTCTAATTTAAATCGATTATCGATTATCTTCGCTTATTTCTTGATGATCTCTCGGTTTTACAACGGAATCAAATTTACAGGAGTCTAATTAAACCCTTGAAGATTAGGAGTAACACCCATTTGGTCAAACTCCTCCCAACCTATGTAATATCATCTTAATCAGCACACAAGCCTCCTCCATGAAAAACCTCATGATTATCAACCGACATTTTTACCCAATTCAACAGAAAAAATATTTAAATGAACTTAAAAAAATCAATCTCAACCCTTCAACTAAGAAAATCAATTTCACTTTGACTTGTTAAGATCACAAAATCAAAAAAATGGGGTCACACTACTTCTTTTAATACTCTCTTTCTCTCTCTGAGGTAAAAGTGTTCCATCTGGACCCTCCAAACATAACAGAAACAAGATCGATTTCAACCTCTAGAATTCTCCCAGGGGATCAAAAGGATTCATCATATTAATTTATAAAAACTTTTAACCAATTCAAAATTTTCAAAGAAACAACCACTCATTCAAAAACAATATTCAGTTATTCAAAAAAAAAAAAAGATATCCATTGATTGGAATGAACTTATTACAGGATTTGTTTCAATAATATTTCTTTTCAACACAAATATAAACACTTGACCATAATTCTCCTATTTTACTATTTTAATCTTTTTAAAAAAGAAATGATGAAAAGGCAGAATTTCCATTTTGACTTTTCATCCTCAAGTTTATATATTACATCCAATCACTTTGGTTATAAGTCTTCATTCCAATCACTTTACTGATTAAAAACATTAATTGTAATTGTTTTTTTGCCTCATTTCTGTCAGAATTCCATGCCGTTTTATCAGGTGGTTGTCTCTTCATGATAACATTACATAGACTAAAGAGAAGTTTCCCTACATTACAAGGACAGAATTTACTAACGTATGGTTCGATTGTAGCCTACCAAACTTCAGTATGTCGGAATATACAATGTAAAACCGGAGTGTTCGCGCCAGATTTTCTGAGGCATGTTGATGACTAAGCAGCCGGACTTGGCGGTGCCTATGTAGTCCCGGATTTTGGGCGAGGTTCGTGGAGTACAACATTGATTGAGCTTCCTCCTCCCACTAACCTTGCTTACGACCCAGATCACTAACACTTATACTGAACACCAACTATTTACTTTTATCAAGGATCGAGATACTAAAGCCTGCACACCACATATTCAGCATTCAAAAAGTAATTACATAAATCAGCTCCTAATCACTCGAACGTTAAATCTTTAGAGACATATTTAAGTGTATATCCTGACTAACCCAAGGGTCATAGACATAGATCAACTGGAACTGAAGCCTAGTCAAGCTACTACAACTCGCTTTAGCTGCATGAATAATTCACCACATTTCTGGTATTGTATCAATCGTTTTCAAGTATCGGTATCCAGAGACGAATAACAATCCAGAGGCCAATAACAGGGAGGATCAAGCGGGGGGTCATTCCAAGGCCTGAGCACATCTGACCAATCTGAAATCCCATAATCATAATGTGGATGTTGACTGACCTTACATTTACCACCGGTTGCTTGCTTCATGGCGCATCGTTTACAGAGCGTTCGATGTTGACATCCAAGGGGCGCATAAGTTGCCAAGGATGAATTACAGACAAAGCAATCGATCTCAACACCTCTCTCATCCCCTTCTTCGGTCCATGACTCTCCGAACCGATCCCCTTCATCGCTCAGCCCTTCCTCCTCCACTTTGCGATCACCATCGGCCATGTTGACTTCTAGTGTGCTAGATTCAAATCTACTATATTAAAAACATCAATCGATAAACTTAACTTTTCTATAAACTATCTATTATCCTCATTGCAATCCAAACTGAAATTATTCTAAGGCTCTTGACTCACCCGTTATGTCCTGATAGATCCTTGGTTCAGCACAGCACCCTCCGTAAATGATTTTCAACAAACCCAACTAAGATCCAATAGCGCCGTGCTCCCAGCGCGGGTCCACACGACGCATCTTGGCGTCAGAAGCCGGCGCGCGGAGAATGACTGATCTTTGCCCGCGCCCAAAAGCCAAGAGTTCCGGCTTTGTGTACATATTAGAGCAACCACCAGTGGTGGTATGGAAGTTCTGGGACAACTCGATCGTTTTTAGATTGATACTCAAGAAACTAAAAGCCATCCATAATTCCAAGATTTGGCCGACTAATATAACCCCTACAAACTCAAAAGCTCCAGCACTCCTCCTCATCATAACTACTGCAAGCTCAAAGCCTTACCTCCTCCTCATGGTATCTGAACACTTGTACCATTCAAACTTCCTCCTTAAAACTGTGATTAACACAGATGCAGGCCGAGACGAGCTTGATGGAATATACATCTACAAACACAACATGACATTATCATAAAGTTATTAAATATATTCCAAAACTTACCAATCTCTAAGTTTTGGAAATTATATCCCAGTTGTAGGTTCAAGATGGGAAAAGTAAGGCTGTGAAAGGAGGCACTGGAGTAGCTCACCATGAAAATCATATTACCTACAAGTGATGTAGCAAAGTACAAAGGTGCCTAATCTTTACTTCTTGACATCACTTGTAAGCTCTAGACAAGTGACACTAGATATTTCCTGGTGGGCCAGTCTGTTATCACAAGTTTTACAGTACAAATCATACATCAGATATTTGCACTTCTGTGAAAGGTGGGAATAAAGAGAAATATACAAAAAATGGGTTTGACCAAAATATGGTAATTAGTAGATGAATGCATTATACATATTGTGTATGTAACAAAGCCTATTTTTTTCAATCAATAACTTTCATCATCAACACATTTTTCCATTTTTGTCAAAATATTATCCACTACTGGATTCATGTTGCTCTCTGTCTTCATTCTTGATCACAATGACTCAATTTGTTGGTTGTACACAGACTTGTGTAATGTTTGTGTGTTTTTACTTCCTGGGAGGTTATATCTTCTATGGACTTGTGGGAAAGATGAATCTGAAAGGTAACCATGTGTTTTGTCTTTGTTCCCTTGCCAGAAGTTCATTTGTCTTGGAATTCCACCAATTTCCCTGACTAAGTGTAGAAAGTAAACAACAACATCCTGATGTCTTGGATGATGATTGTTGATATGCAAAAACATCCTCAATATATTTCTTGACTATGTATCAATAAAACCACTCACTGTGACCCCATCAAAATGCTGTTCATATGTGATCGGGACCTGCACTTTGGAACAATCTCCTTTGAAATATGTTGTTATCTTCATTTTCCTTCCTTAAGGATACACATCTTTAA
The DNA here is from genome assembly GCA_007896445.1 of Puccinia hordei. Lineage (NCBI taxonomy): Eukaryota > Fungi > Basidiomycota > Pucciniomycetes > Pucciniales > Pucciniaceae > Puccinia > Puccinia hordei. The sequence continues at coordinate 162,478 of RDRW01000018.1, read as the reverse complement.
GGATATCATAAAAAAACTGTGTAAAGGAATGAGGGACGGAGATTGATTTGGATTGAAAATATCAATCTCCATGAGCAAATTTTCCAGAATACCTGCGTAGATGGAGTCTATAGGTTCTGAACAAGATCTGACATATTCTGCTGTACTTTCTATTAATGAAACATAGGAATGTCTGATAATTTTTTATTTCTTCCTCTTTGGTGAATTTTACATTGGAAAAGTCATTTTGAAGCTGTGTCAAATTCAGGTGCCCCAGATATCTATCAATAGTATTAGTACAATGGGAGGAGTACACTCTAAAATTCCTTCAGGAGTTCAATACATGTTTCCAAAAGCTGTAAAGCTGATTTAATGAGCAGGAATAAGGATTGCTTGAATGGGTGGTAGTAGATCTGGGGCTTTCTATTCAAGTGGAAGATCCCTGAGCCAGAGACCCTATGCTTGAAGAAAATAAACTCAGAGTGCATAGAGAAATAACCCAGTAATACTATTCCTTCAAACTCTTGAGGATGCCTGGACCCTACCAGCCCACAGAGAGGGGGCTTGCAACAACATAATCCTTCTGATCATCTGTGAGGAGTATTCAGGAAAATGATGTTAACCTGGGGTATGTGGGATTTTTGAGGCCAAAACTTTCACTTTATCCAGATCTGGATATATATCTTCTTGTGGGTGCGTTTTGAAAAGACTGCAGCTGATAATAAAAATAAATAAATGAATCTCAAAATGTGCTGATAGCAAACTGCTGAGATGATACCAAAATGTGTGAGTTACAAATCAGTCCCCATTCAACTGTTCTTCTCTACACTTGAGGAAGGACTGGTAAGATCACCCGGAAGCACAATATCACTGGTTCTAACTGCATGACTAGTGGTGGATGTGCAAAATGGAAAGTATCAGCTTGCCTGGGCTCAAGCTGGCTGCAGGGCTGGGTGTATGAGATAAATTGAGCCCACCATAGAAACATTTGTTAAAGGCTCTGAAGCCTGAAATGTCGAGTAGAATGCAGAAGACCAACAACAGTTGTATTTCTCATTCTCTCCCTCCTTTGAGTTATATACTCTAAAGGAGGGAAACCCTGTGCTGCGCATGTAGCCCCTCTCGGGGCACAACAACATGTATATTGTTTTATGACCAGATCAGATGCACAATTGATGATATCAGACTGCCTGGGACCAGGGCTGGGCTAAATTTGGCTGTAAATCACCAATCAAGCTGGGCCCATGACATGAATGATCCCCTCCATGGAAACATGCAGGGTTTGTTATGAACTCAAATTTCCCAGACCTTAGTTATAGTGGTTGGGTATGTATTTAAAAAGTGGTCTGGAAAAATCATATAGATTCCGGATTGGGGTAATATGTAACCCCTTTAAACAGAAGGAAGTCTTCTACCTAGAGTGGTTGTATAATCTCTTTAACCGGATAGCAGCTCATGCTATTGTATATTTCGGAAGACAGTTTAGGATATAAGCGAAAGCGGTTGTGGACTATCATGAACCTCATTTCGAGTTTTCCTTCTCTTGTTCCAGTTATGAGAGAAGGCGACATTGGGGATATAGATCATAGACCTTTCGATTAAAATCTAATTCCGCACATGCCTGTCTTATGAACGTTGAAGAAAGTGAGCATGTACCAGCGATCTTACTCTTGATATCCAAATGTAGCGGAACCGATGACTTGTCTCTTAATTCGCTCGCAGGATAGACACATCAGAGGGCAGAACCTTCAAGGTTTGGGGCTGTCTCTATCCGTCAAGGTCGGTCGAGAGAGGAAGTTGCAGAGACTGATTCGAGAGGACTTCAAGCAGGCTGTTTGCAGCGAGATTCACACTCTTGGCCTCGAATGGCGCCTGTTCAGATGAAGGCAACCAGACCTCTATTACCGCGTCCTTTTCCAGCAGGCTTGTGGCTTTTTGTCCTGTAGTTGCAGTGACCAGCCAATTATGCGCTGCCAATAGTTTATATTCATAGTGTGCAATGCTAATGGCGAAATGGCACTTTTTTTAAAAAAATAAAAAAGACCTCAAGGTCGGATTAGACTACTGGGGGTTTACATGGAACAGCATGGAACCTAATTTTACACCCCAGAAAATCATCAACTCAGTGGCATACCCCAAATTTTCACAGCCCATAGACTCTGTACTCGGGAGGCAGAATGGAAAATGCAAGACAAGATAGCCCTGCACCGACGTCAACCACAACGTCCACCTCAGGCTCCAGCAGGGCCCTGAGCTTGGTCATGAATTCTAACTATCAGTCAACTCAATTACAGAAGGGTCCTGCATCAATCCACTTGCAATTTGATCACAATCTTTTCGATAGTTCCCCAACATTCGTTCAGCAAGAACAACATTGCGCCAGCATGTTAGTAATTCTTGAAAAACTCAAACTCGTAGACGTAGATCTGAGAATGACCGTGAAACGGTGTGTTGTGAGTCAACAAGCCTTCCTGAAAAGATATCCAGAACGTCGACCAAGTGGTACTCTCAATGCTGTCGCAAAAAAAAATAAGAGCACAAGCTGCATCCAAACAAACGGTTTATAATGGCTCAAAAGAATTTGTTAGCAAATCTAAAGGTTTGGTTTGGCCATTGGGGACAGTACGCCAGTTTTGTTTCAATTGGCCATCGTGGGCCGAAAGGGTTGAATCTTGTTGGAACACGGCAAGATTATGTAATCATATTATGTATTTAGTCATCAAAACCTAACCTGACATTAGTGATATTTACCGGACTAGCCATAACCCTAATCATCTTGTACGTAGACTATATGTATCCACCCGTCCCTGATCCCAATCTCTCTCCTCATTGAGATTGGGAACCAGGACTTCAACGTGTGGAGAGCTCACAGTATCGGACTGTCTATGTACAGGTTAGTCATCAGTATGAAATGCATCATCAAGATTGGGAACCAGGACTTCAACGTGTGGAGAGCTCACAGTATCGGGCTGTCTATGTACAGATTCCTAGTGTCTCTTGTAGGTTAAAAGCCGGCTCATCCGCTTTACACAATTGTCATCCCTAGTTTCCTCGAGAGCATTGGATTATATGGTGCATGTCATCTAAGCAGCAGAAGAAAACAGAATTAGAACAAAGCATTAAAGATTGGTCAGATAATTATATAAAAAAAAAGAAGAAGAAAAGAGAGTCAAACAGCAGGAATTTGCTGCAATTTGATGAGAACAAGAGATCAACTATAGAAAAAACTTACTGCTGCTTAGTAAACAGACACCAACCATGTCAGCCAATGACCCGGCCAGTATTGAAGAAGCTTTTGCTTCACTTCAAGCCCAGGTTCATACACTCACCAACCAATTGGCAAACATCAGGGCGGTCCCACCCCCACCTGCCGCGTGACCCAATGCTCAAACTCAACAGAATATCATTTATTCTAAATTCCTAAAGACACCGGTATTGATGCACAAAGAACTCAATCCTAATCATCCTGTGCTTGACTGCAATGGTGTACGCTTCCAACCCTGGAAAAAGGCGCTCGAGAGGACCTTGATGCATGCGTTCTGCTGCAAAGATTTGTTCCTCAACAACCTTGCGAATTTCAACAACCTAGAACTCAAAGAGGCAACTATTGTTGACAGTCTCATCAGAAACACCCTTGAAAATAATCTTCTGGAAATTGTACAAGCTGTCACCCACCAAACCACAAGAAGCTTGAATGATTTTGTTGTTAAACAATGCCAACATTCCAATCAAAGACACAAGATAGGATTGTTGGATCAAGTGCTCACCTTGATGACCAACCCAAGTGCGGCAGACAAGAAGACACTGTCTAAATGGAGCCAACTTGGATCTGACCTTGGACAGCTCAAAATGTCACTTGGCAAAGCTTTAGATATCTTCCTCCAAAATACCTACCAACCACCAGCAGGAATCAATGTGCAGACGTTTGAATTCAGTGTTACCCAAACGCTAGACGCATTGAAGTCACCCAACCTCAAGGATTTGACAATGGTCATCCAGTTCGCAACCAGCAAACATAGACCAAAAGCACCTGGCGCGGATCCAATGGTGATGGACCTAGATCACATACAAGCTTTCCAAGGGAGACCTAGCCAGAAGTACGTACCGCCAGGCCAACCTGTCACCCCGGAAAGACCAAAAGTTCATCATCCACATTTCTCTCTGGATCAAGCAAACCATTTCCGAGGGAAGGGCCAGTTGACCGAACTCACCGCCAAATATGGGACTACATGCTTGTACTGTTCTAAGGACGGCCATTGGTATTCCGACTGTTTGGAATATTGGAGAGCAGTTGCTACAAATGAAGTCAAACTGCCTCTGCAAGATTATTGGTTGAAATCCTCAAATTATGTCCCCCCATGTTGGTCCAAGCATCATGTTAGGAAAGTCAAATTTCCAGATGTATCCAAAGGCGGTTTTTTAGACTCTGGCGCCTCGGCACATGTGAGTGGAGAATCATCACTCTTTATCCTGGGTGCCAAGCTGACAAATCCACGCACATTCTACTTGGCCGTCTCCAATTGCAACATGACTGTCAACAGTATTGGGACCGTCAGAATGCCAACACCAACGGGAGTGATAACAATACCTGATGTATATCACATACCAGGTGTTGATGGTGTTATTTTGTCCACAGGTCACTTACTGTTGGATGGCTGGAATTTGAAATATGAGGGGACCAACGCTACTCTCATAGATTCCTTCCTTAACACCTATTCAACCATCTTTCATAATTATTGTTGGAGTTTGAAAACTAGTGATGCATCAGCGAAGTTGAAGAAAGTAACCCAAGTACCATCTTTTGACTCATATACTTGGCATGTGCACCTTGGCCATGCGTCTGAGGAGATTGTGAAGACTTACCTGAGAATTACCTTCCCAGATCTGAAACTGCAATGGTCATTTTTCTTTTGCAATTTTTGTGCAAAGTCCAAGAGCATCAACAAGAAGGCGATGGTTTTGGGGACCCAAATTCCAAGGGACAAACCTCTCAAATTCATGGTATCTGATGTAGCTGGTCCATTTGACCTAGACATTAGTGGCAGAAGATACATTGTGACTCTGCGCAATCATGCAAGTACATACACATATTGTACTTTGATGATTGCCAAGTTGGATGTACCGTCTAAAATTATGTCTTCAATGCATCACCTCCATAATAAGTTTGGCTGTTACCCAGCTTACCTTTGTTGTGATAACGCCCCCAAATACATCAATTCCCTGAAGCCAATGCTTGATGCTGTTGGGGTGACCTTAGTACCTGTCACACCTTATAGCCCAAAAAAGAATGGTGAGGCCAAACATTTCAACAGAACACTTGGGGACCTAGTAAGGACAATGCTACACAAGAGTGACTTACCTCAAAAATTCTGGAGTTACGCCTATTCCACGGCAACGTATATGCACAACAATATCCCAAACTCAAGAACCGGCAATAAATGTCCAGTACAGTTGTTCTACGGTACTGAACCGGATCCAAATTCCCTGTACCCCTTTGGCACAAAGGCAATTGTACACATACCAAAAGAACAAAGAAAGAAACTGGATGAAAGAGCTCAAGAGGGTTTCCTGTTGGGGTATCCCGAGGCTGGAGTTGGTTGGTTATTCTGGTTGCCGCATGAAAGAAGGATGGTACACTTGTTGTTGGTGAAATTCCCTGATTTTCAGGAGTTACCAATAAAAAAGTCAATCAAGAAATCAGATCTCAATTTCATCCTGAACCAAATCATCCTGCAACTGGGGGAAGAAAAGATGGAAGAGTTTGCTGCAGAAGAACAAAGTCAGCTGGACAACCTCACCATAGGTCCTGAACACGACCTGCCACAGACAATCAAATCAGCATTAGCGGGGCCGGAAGCTAGTGGCTGGAAAGCGGTGGCAACGTACAAGATGGGGAAATTCAGTGAGCTAGGAGTTTGGGTACCAGTGGAACCCTATGCTGGTATGAAAGTTCTCGGTGCACGCTGGGTTTTCTCTGTGAAAAGGAAGACTGACAGAACGGTTGATAAGTTGCAGGCGCGTTACGTTGCAAATGGATTCAACCAGAGAATGGGAGAAGACTGTAATGAAACTTACGCCCCAACTGCGTCGCTCAATACCCTGCGTTTGTTGATTTCGATTTGTTTGCAACACGACTTTCCGACCGCCACCTTTGATGTCAGTTCAGCATACCTCTATGGTCCAATTGAAGAAGAGGTCTATGTGCAGCCGCCAATTGAAATCTGACCCGAGTTGAAAGGGAAAGTGATGCTTCTGAAAAAGGCCATGTATGGGACAAAACAGGCGGCAAGGTGCTGGTGGAAATTTTTCAAGAAAACAGTTGAGAAGATGGGGTTCACGGCGAGCAAGATTGAACCGTTGTTGTATATGTTCAAGAAGGATTCGGGATTTGTAATCATATGGCTACATGTTGATGACAGATGTGCAATGGCCACTGATCAATCGCTACTTGATGAGCTCTGGATTGGAATGACACAGGATCTTGAAATAAAATGGTCCTCATCTGTGGAACGCCTGGTTGGGATTGACATCAAGTTGAATGGAAAAACAATTGAGCTCAGTCAGCAGGTGTTGGCGACACAAATAGCTGAGAAATACGTTTGGACAGCACACCCCAAAGACAGCCCCCTATGTGTAGATGACCTCAAAATTTTGTTCTTGGATCCGGTAGACGCCACGGAATATCAATTGAAAATTGGGTCACTCATGTACTTGTCCAGCGGGACAAGGCCTGAATTGTTGTACCCCGTGAATCTACTGGCTCATTTTTGTTCAAATCTGTCAATGAGCCATTGGACGGCATTGGATGGGTTGATTGGATATGTGAAGAAGACGGCTGGTAGGAAGTTGGTATATGAAAAGGGTGGGGGAGGCTTGCAGCTGTGGACCGACACGAATTGGGGGGGGGGGGGAGCATGGAAGATCAACAACAGGGTATGTGCTGACTCATTGTGGGGACACTGTGGCCTGGGGATCTTGGCAACAAATGGTTGTAGCTTTATCAACGTGTGCAGCAGAGTATGTCACTTTTTCAGAAGGCTCACAAATCCTGGCTCATGTCATCAACATGGGCATTGATAAACGCACGCCAAGCGCGCACACTAATTTTTTTTGGCGTGTAGGGTCTACACGCCAAAATAAATTGGCGTGTGAGACCCGCACGCCAAAAGTGGCATGTGGTTCCCACACGCCAATTTTTTTTGGCGTGTGGGCCCCGCACGCCAAATAAAATTGGTGTGTGGGCCCCGCACGCCAATTGTTTGGCGTGCGCTCCCACACGCCAAACAATTGGCGTGTGGGAGCGCACGCCAAACATTTGGCGTGCGGGTCCCACACGCTCACATAATCGAATGGGACCTCCCATTTGATTACATGAGCAAGGGGATGTGTATATCCCCATACACATAATACATACATGTATTATGTGTATGGGGATATACACATCCCCTCGCTCAAGTAATTGAATGGGAGGGCCCATTTGATTACGTGAGCGAGCCTGAGTCTGATTCCGGACTGGGTCAGTCATGGTCCCGGTTTTTTCAACCAGAACCACAACCAACACAGCCCACCGCTCACCAATTTGATCAAAAAAAACAAGGTGAGTCTGAAAATCCAAAAAAAAACAAGGTGAGTCTGAAAATCCGAAGAAAAAAAAATCAAAAAAAAAAAAAAATCAAACATCAAAAAAAAAAAAAAAAATCTCAAATAAAAAAAAAAAATCAAAAATTGAAAAAAAAAACAGAAAAAAAAACAAAAAGAAAATCAAAAAAATTACAAAAAATGAGAGATAAAAAATGAGAAAAAAACCCCAAATAAACCAAAAAAAAGGGATTTTTTGGGGTTTAATTTTGTGAGAGAAAAATAGCCCACAGGCCCTGGGCCCTCTCCAAGACCCAACTGGCCCAATAGACGGGGCCCAATGGCCTTGAGAAGGGGCCAGCCTCTGCCCATCACCTCCAGTGGGCCCACAGGCCCACTTTGATGCTCCAAAGGGGCAATAAAACATTCAAAGGGGCTATTCACACCCCCCAGGGAGCTCAAAGGGCCCCGTATAAGCCCGGGCATTGATAAATGCACGCCGATGGGCGCACGCCCACGCCCATCGCACGCCCATAAAAAAAAAGGCGTGTTCCCCGCACGCCTTTTTTTTATCGGCGTGCGGGCTGCACGCCCATCCTTGGGCGTGGGCACGCCTGTAGATGGGCGTGCAGTTCGCACGCCCATCTACAGGCGTGCAACACCCCCGAGGAAGGGCGTGCAGCCGCACGCCTGCCGGGGAGGACTGCAAGCCCCTCGACCGGGAGGGATCCCTCCCGGTCAAGGAGGCTGTTTACCCTCCCCGACCGGGAGGGAATCCCTCCCGGTCGAGGAGGCTGTTTACCCTCCCCGACCGGGAGGGAATCCCTCCCGGTCGAGGAGGCTGTATACCTTCCTCGACCGGGAGGGAATCCCTGCGGCCGAGGAGGTTGTACAACCTCCTCGACCGGAGGGATCCCTCCAGTCGAGGAGGTTGTACAACCTCCTCGGCCGGAGGGATTCCCTCCCGGTCGAGGAGGTTGTACAACCTCCTCGGCCGGAGAGATTCCCTCCCGGTCAAGGAGGTTGTACAACCTCCTCTACCGGAGGGATTCCCTCCAGTCGAGGAGGTTGTACAACCTCCTCGACCGGGAGGGAATCCCTCCGGCCGAGGAGGTTGTACAACCTCCTCGACTGGAGGGATCCCTCCGGTCGAGGAGGTTGTACAACGTCCTCGACCGGGAGGGAATCCCTCCGGCCAAGGAGGTTGTACAACCTCCTCGACGGGAGGGATCCCTCCGGTCGAGGAGGCTGTACAACCTCCTCGACGGGAGGGATCCCTCCAGTCGAGGAGGTTGTACAACCTCCTCGGCCGGAGGGATTCCCTCCCGGTCGAGGAGGTTGTACAACCTCCTCGGCCGGAGGGATTCCCTCCCGGTCGAGGAGGTTGTACAACCTCCTCTACAGGAGGGATTCCCTCCAGTCGAGGAGGTTGTACAACCTCCTCGACTGGAGGGATCCCTCCGGTCGAGGAGGCTGTACAACCTCCTCGACCGGAGGGATCCCTCCAGTCGAGGAGGTTGTACAACCTCCTCGGCCGGAGGGATTCCCTCCCGGTTGAGGAGGTTGTACAACCTCCTTGACCGGGAGGGATCCCTCCCAGTCGAGGCGGCTGTATTCCTTGACCGGAGCTGATGTCATGCGTACATTCTTGTGTACGCATGACATCAGCATGTATATAGGCAGGGGCGTGCCCCTACCTATATACATAGAATTGGCGTGCAAGCCCGCACGCCGATTCTATGTATATAGGTAGGGGCACGCCCCTGCCTATATACATAGGAAGGGTGTGCGAACCGCACGCCCTTTCTATGTATATAGGCAGGGGCACGCCCCTGCCTATACACATAGAAAGGGCGTGCGGTTCGCACGCCCTTTTTGAAAGGGCAGGGCGTGCGACCGCACGCCTGAAGTGTTGCACGCCAATGGGCGTGCAGCCCGCACACCGATAAAAAAAAGGCGTGCGATGGGCGTGGGCGTGCGTTTATCAACGCCCTAAATAACTAACTAAGAAAAGGAAAGGGAAGCTGATTTGTTATTTCTATTTTATTTTCTTATTTTTTTTGTTTGGGTGATTGCAGATATATATTCTAAGAGGAAAGAAAAGGAATTCTTGGGAAGTATTTTATTAATTTGTCTTGTTATTTATTTATATTTATTTAATTTTTACTTAATTTTATTTTAGGGCTGACTAGCAAATGGTCCAGAAAAGTGAGTTAGATTGAGAGATATGGCCATGAATGAAAATTTGATTGACTGATTATTATTATCATTATTAATACTATATCTATTTTTCTAGTTTTTTCTTTCTGTCAAGGGAAAAAGTTGGTGTCCTGGCCCTGGTCTAGGAATTCCTTGGTGGCTGAATTTGCTGGAAGGGTAGTTTCCCATTTCTGGTTGCTGGGGAGAATGATGGGTACCAAGTAAGTCTGTCCAGATGAGTCCATAATAGAAAGTGATTCCCCTTGAGCTCCATTGTATTTGATAGTGGCTGATACATCCATTAAGAAGGGCTTTCCAATTATTAGTTGCACAGGTCCATCAGCCACCCAGAAATGAACAATTCTGGATACTTTTCCAATGGTTACTTCTACTTCCTCAGCAATTCCAGGCATATTAGTATGGTGGCCTCCAACTCCTTTAAGCCTCATTGATTTGGCAGTTAGTACCAGTCCTAGTTGGTGAGCCAGTCCTGCAGGTATGATATTGACCATTGATCCAGTATCTAACAGAGCTTGATGGGTTTGTCCATTAATATTGACTTTAACATATCCAAGGGGGCATGAATAGAGGGTGGTCTGTTCCTGTTTTACTTCTTCTTCTTCTCTGCCTATGACATTAGTTGACCTAGTGGGTTCCAAAGGCAGCCTTCTGTTTGAGATCCTCTTCTTGAAAGCATCAGTGACACCACTAGAGATAGCAAATATTTCTCCATAAGCCAGTTCCATCTTTCCTTCACCAAGCATTCTTTTGGCAACATCCTCTTCAGCTCCTGGGTATTCCTTGGCCAAAGTCTTCTCCAAGTAGGTCTTCTTTTCTGACTTCTCCTTGGGTGGGTTGTTGAATCCTTGTATGTCTGAGTCCTTGAATCTTACATGGGTGTCTGATTTGGGGTCTTGATTCTGTATCCTGCCTGATGGAACTGGGGTCCTGGCCATATTCAGTAAGTCTTCTGTATCCATGTCCATAATGTTGTCCTTTTCTTTCCTGATCCTTTTATCTGCCATTTTGGGTTCTTCTGGGTCCTTGGTTCCTCTGGTTCTCTTTCCAAGGTCTGCTTCATAGATGGTGGATTCTTCAGGGGTGATTGCTTCTTCTAGTTGTCCAAAGGAGGATGATACAATGGGTTGGTCCTTGGGGAAAGCTGATACCACAGATTGAATTGGTCTTCTGGGGTCCCATGGAATCATAGTTTTGTCTGGAAGTCTAAAATCTCTACCATCTCTGATTACTGATCCTTTGGTCACATCTTCTTCCACCAGGAAAAAAAAGTTGGCACCTCTATGGAGGTGCCTTCGCTTATCTCTTACCCATCCTCAACATATCAACGCTGTATCTTGACTGTATCCCCCACTTCAACAGAATGTATCAATGAGGTATCTTGTTTTCACATGACTGCTCCAAAGTTGAAGTATTTCCATAAATTTAATTAATAATTTTTCAAATGGCAAGTAAATCCCCAATAAACTTCATGAAATTTGACTAGTGATCATGAAAAACCACAAGGAGGGGAATTCACTGTATGTCTCCATTTGTCCCCCACATGTTACGTCTTGCTAACTCAACTTTGATCTTCAGTGCTTGATAAAACAACATGTCGCCATCCTGATAGGGTCAAAAAGCAAAACTCTACCTCATCATGATGAAGAGGAATTGCGCATGGATATTGATGATCAGGTGGAGGATCTCTGAAGTGATCCAGACTACCCGTATCCTCATGGTCCTGGTCATCCATCCGCTACCCCCGAAACATTGGCCATCATGCGCAGGATGATGACTGCCACCGGAGTTCATTCCTTCCGCCCCAATTTCAACCAACCAATCAACAGTCCTGATAATGAGCATCTGCTTTATCTGGCCGTGAAGACATTTGTTGAGCTGGTCAAATGCAAAGAGTACACTGGAATTGTTCCAAAAGGGCTGAAAGAGGAAAGCATCCGAAATGCCATTCATCTCCATGTTACCCAGAAACTCAGAAGACGGTCAGTTTTTTCCTGTTGCTTTGTTTACCTATCATATTGATTCACGTCTCCTTACTAAACAAATTTCATCAGGTATTGACAAGATAATAAGTGGTCCAACAGTCAACAAGAAGCACAAGACAAGACTGCTTGGCGCACTTCTAGATTGGTTAATGTAAGCAACAATTGAATTGACCGCTTAAATATATTCCCGGACTAACAAAACCAAACTTTTCTTGCAGCTACGACACGCCCAAATTGCAACCTTAAGCAAGTATCAAAAGCTTTTGGGCCTTGTTCCAATTGTTGAAGGCGCATGCAGTGACAATGATACCGATGATGAAGTATCTCAAATGATCCAAATCGCTTATTCAAAAAGAAATCCCAAAAAATGCACCGTTTGATCAATCCCATGGCAACATCACAAAATTTCTCGCATGGTGCGTAAAATTGATGATTTGAAGGCTGCTATGATAGCAGCAACCCCAAAAAGCTCTTCTGGTGCTGCGGCCCGGGAGTGTTGGAATGTTTCTTTGCCAATTGAAAGCAAGCTCAAACCACCATCCAATTTTCCAAAGGCATGCTTTGATTGTGAATGGCTTGACTCCCTCACCGAGCATCAAAGATCTGCTTTGAAGTTGCGCTCAAAATCTGATATTAGAGCCCTGGTTAAGGAACTTGAGGAGATGGTCCCCGGAAATTAGTTCTCATTTATAATCACATTTTTCCTTGTACATAAATAATTTATTTGTAAAAACTCGGAGATGGTCCCCGGAAATTAGTTCTCATTTATAATCACATTTTTCCTTGTACATAAATAATTTATTTGTAAAAACTCCTGTACATAATTGATTGTAATTGTATCTAATTTAACCTATCAAAATTTATCAAATCTAACCAACACTTGACTCCGAGAAATATAATTCAACAAAAACTGTGAATCAGAGAAATGGGAAATGAGTTGATAACAATTGAAACAATTGATTACACATGGAGTTCCTGATAAGGATGGTAGCGCTGCCGCACAAGGAAAAAAAAAAAAAAAAAGGGGGACAAATTGAAAAGTTGATCAGTATACCTGATTTTTTGATCAATATACCCTGAGGAAAAATGAACAATCTTTGTAGTGAAAGATGGTGAGGGGAAGAATGAAGATAAAATGAAGCAATTCACAACTGTCAGGTCAAAACTGATGCAGCTTGATTTTAGTAACAGTTATTCCAACAAACTCCAAATCCTGGATAATAAATTAAATATATGGTTATTGTGAATTGATCATAGCTAATAGGCGTAATTCTATATTTATCCTGAAAATTCCATGAAAAAAGAGCTTAAATTTGAGTGGACTTCAACTAATCATCCACAGGACCTGCATATTTAGTTCTTCAATGGTTAAAATTGGTCAATTTTGACCTGAAACTGTGTTTGGTTTTCTAATCATGGATTCTGATGGAATTTGAAGCTGGAAATTTCAGTAAAATGTCACAAATTTTCCAAAATATGACTGAAGTACCTCTATCCAAGTGCATTCTATGGGTATTCCAAATTACTAAGGAATCAGGGACTGCTTAATAGCGGTTTCTCTTTTCCATGCAAAATTGAGAGATTAAATTCCATGATTCATCAATTTGGTGGAAATAGTTACAATGGACAAACAATATCCTCTATGTCAAATAATGGCCTCCAAGCTCAGCTCGCTTGTAATATTAACCATGACTTCAAATGATAAAACAGCTTCCTTGAGAAATTGAACCCAATCTCTTGCTTGGTATATATGGGATATGGTGTCCAATTTAGTATCCTAAATAAGATGTAATTCAAGTTTGACAATTGGTGGTTTGTCTGGAGGATGATGGGAGTATTTAAGCAAGGCGCTTATGGGGCGGTTTTATTATCCAATCTTTGAAGTTTGTGTACCTGTTGATAGAGAAGGATGAAACTGGAAATTGCTTCTGAACAGTAAACTCCAAAGAGTAATGTAGAGCAGATGACTTTTGATAGAGGAAATGAAATACATGACCTAAATTTCTTGTCCCAAAGAGCTAGTGTGCTTGAATTTCACAGCAATCATGGTTTCAAATGGATCAAATGAGAGGTTTAAGATCCAAATGAACAGCTCTAAATTTTTCATATGAAAATCAAAGCAACTGAGCATATACTCAATCAAAATGTTTCATCCAGCACAATTTATCTGTTTATCAGATGTATAATTGATTCGAGGGATTTTTAATTCCTCTGTGATTGAATTTCCTGGGGATTTCACCTGTAAGTTTAAATTCTTGATGTTGAGTTTCAGTTACCAACTAAAACCCACAAAAAGTGAAATCTTCTGTGAATATCATATGATATCATCATTCCTTGGAATATATTAAGAGCTCAAAAATACTGGATCATACAAGAAATCACTCAGAGTGTGCCTCTTTTTTTAGCGGTTCTTCAAAATTCAAAAGAGGTCAGAATCTTTATTTCTACTATAGTAGAGTTGGTGCTGGGGGAAATTAAAACTCAAGTGGAATACCCTGGAAGTTATATCTTGTAATTTATCATCTAAGCTGAGTGAATTGAATGGATAGGTTTTTCAGGCGGTTTTCTGTGAACCAAAGTTGTAATGTATTACCCACATAACCCTTCAAAATTTATTTAAAAACTTCTTGTCAGAGTTGATCATAATTTATGAAGCCTGAGAGGGATTTGCTTCAGGGAAAAAAAGGTCTTTGTATTTCACCACGCTGTCTCCACTTTGTATCCAACGTATATCAATCACTTGATTAAAGGGATAGCAGAGGGATACATATGTTTTATGCCTGATGTCTGGCTATCTGAATCCACTCATATGTATCCAGTTTCGAAATATATCATACTGCAGGGTTGAATTCATCATTTTCTCATGTGGTCTTTACCAAATAAGTGTCTTGGGTTTGATCTAACCCACCCCCCCCAAGGCTAGTGAAAATAACACGTGCAAAGAGAAGCACTCTCCTTGAAAATTTCCAATCAGTTATTTTAATGCAATATTTGAGCTGCCTTATGCACAAAATCATTGAAGTTTCATCAAACCAAAAATAAATATTTTTGTGGGTGGTTCTTTATGCAAGAAGCGTGCAGCGTGCATGTGGTTATTCAAGATCCTTTCATTCAGGTAAAAACCAGATGAAAAAACTTGCAGTTGAGTTTAATTTTTACTAAGTGTTGTAATTTCATCATTCACATATCTCCTTGTTTTCTCTGTTCCCGTATATATCACTCCTTTCACTTCCTGTCACTCAATTCTCCCCATAAATATTGAATTTGCATTTAATCCACCATCTTCTGTCCTACAATCTGACCCCAAAGTTGTTGTAAATTTCAAACCTAATGTTTATATAGAAATCAAAATATCTGTTCATCTAAGTGCATTTCCTCAAGATAAATACTTCTTGTTGGATGAGTAATTTTCTGCAATGCAACCTAGCGGACTGTATTTCTTTGTTTTCTCCTGACTCAGGTCTTAGTATCCAGAATTCCTGTCCACATCCTCTTTATTTTCCCTTGATAAATATCTCTTCAAAAATTCCTGGAAGATCTGAAATTTCCACTCGTAATGTAGCATAAAAGTATAATTATGAGCTGGGGCTTCATCTTAGTGATTAAGCCCGGCGGGCTTAAGGATGGTTGGACCAAAAAAAATCAAGGGTCAGGCCAAAAATGACAAGCTCAGTTAGGATTTAAGCCCGGCGGGCTTAATCTATATCAGAAAATCGTGGCAGTTTTATTTCTCACCAATTAAGTAAGTTTTGGGAAACACGTAAAATCATAGAATCTGGACAATTTTTTTTTTGAATCCAGATTGATTGATATTAAGCCCGGCGGGCTTAAGAATGCTTGGACTAAAAGACTTTGAGTGTAGGGCAACAAGGAAGCACAGGGGTGTTTTTAAGCCCGGCGGGCTTAATCTAAAAAAGATATTCCTGGTGGGCTTGTGCGTCACTAGGTAAGTATGATTGGGTCCCGCATAAAATAATAGAATACATCAAAATTGTTTGGTTTTAATCCAAAATTCATTGATATTAAGCCCGGCGGGCTTAAGGATGCTTGAACTAAAAAAATATTTGTATGTGCAGGAAAACAAGGAAAATCAAGGGTTCTGTTTAAGCCCGGCGGGCTTAATCTACAACAGAAAATCCTGGCCGGCTTATGATTAATTGGGTAATTAAGATTGGGGTTTGACATAAGATCATAGGATATGGCAAAATTGTTTTGTTTGAATCCAAAATTTATTGATTATTCATGGAAAAAGAATGGGATTTTTCAAATCATGTGAATCATTTCTAACCAAAGTTGATATTATAAAATGACAGATGGAAGCTGAAAACTTAATCTATAAATACAAGACCAGTGTCAACCATTCTTTGATAATAAGTAATCTTGGGTCTTAGTTGGAAAAAAAGAGTGTGTGATGATACGAGGTGAGATCAGAAGGCTTCCAAATTAATTGGTAAGAGATATGTTAAGAAATATATCATCAAGCCAATCATCATGATTTTCAACTTCTTGCTCTTTCTCAGTAATTTTGCATAACTTACCGGAGGACTTGACATGGTTTTTGAAAATTATCTAAAGTATCATCTAAGGATAATCTAGGATTCAGAGCAGTAACACCAAAACAGGATGGTATACATATTTCAACAACACCACGAAATTATACAGGAGATTTGATACCCAAGAGGGCTTTTCCATGCGGGAAGCTTCCAAGTAAATGACTTAAGCTGTTTTTGTGGATATTTAAAAATTCTCATGTAATTGAATGGCCAAATTTCATTAGGATCAATAACATCTTTTCTCTTACAATTCTTTTTGGGACTTGACAGGGATACATTTAAGCAGATTTGAAGAGAGAATCAAAAAATAAATTGATCCCCACCTGAAATCTTGTTGTGTCTAAATTAAATTATGTGTTAGGTTGAAATTTATTGAGACAGAAATGAGAGATATAGTCTATATCAAATTAATAGGAGGTTGAAATGGTGATTCTCAAATGGATATTAACATATGTGGGGGAAAAAATGATCCTACACCTGGAAAGTGTTTCCTGATTCCAACTAGGGCATTCAATTTGATTTTAGAAAAATCTATATATCATATTTATGAATGTGCAATGTGGCACCAAAATTAATGGAATAATCTTTTGTTGATTTTTTGCAGAATTCAAGGCCCACGTTCCATAGATGCTTTTTGATAGGAGATTTTTACGCTTGTGTTCTTAGTTCAACTTGCACTTACCATAATTACAAATAATCTGATGTAGGAAAAAGAATATGATATCACTGTTATTCTGAAACTTGTGAACATGGAGGAAGTAAAAAAATTGGGGAAACCAATGCCATATTGGCTTCAAATTGAATAGCTGATGGGTACAAAAGAATCATTATTAACAATGCAAGGTTTCAACATAGACAAGGAATATGTAATAAGAATTTTGTTCCTTTTCAACAGGAAAAGTTGAATTTTTCAACTTAAATTTTGCAATAAATGGCTTATAATGAATCATGTTGTTTACTTCAAGTTGATTATCAAGATTGGTTTTATTTCCATGGTTTAATCCCAAAATATCAAATTTATACAAAATAAAATATTAGTTGTGGTTGAATGACTGTGCAACAATTGTACCAGAGTTGAAAACCACAAGGAGTTCATGTTAGCCATGTTGTATAGAATATTTTTGAAACCTTGAATTTCACTTGATCAAGCTACTTGATGTTTTTTTTGTATGGATTTTGAAGCTTGTGCATATCAGAAATTCAGCTTCCAAGGTGTTGGCAGTGGGGGTGGTGGATCTCCTGGGGTGATGTATGCGCTTTTCAAATATAACTGGCTTATTTCAGAGTTCTATGGTCATGTTTTCCAAGAACTTTAGTAATAGATAAACCATGGTTGGATATAATTTTCATCCAAGATCAAACTATAGTCTCCATTTCACAAATTATAATTTGTTTGATTTTATTATGAGCTGTCATTGATTAAACATTGGTTGTAATAAAAAGAATTTCTTGCCTCGGAAATTTCTATAAAAACGATTGGATATTTTGAATTTTTTTTGAAAACTCCTCTGATGTATCATTATACATTGGTGATACATAATAGATAGGCATGGAGATAACATTGGTGCACACCAAGGATACATAGTAGATAGAGGTGGGATAAGTGGGGGATATAGAGAAGTCACCTCCATGAAGGTTCCAACTTTTTTTTCCTGGTGTTCCAGCGTCTTACATCTGGTGGTACTGTGGTTATTTTCAAAGCAATAATAACATTTTAAGGTGTAGTTCCTGGGGGCTGAATTGAATCCTGGGGCTGGTCCAAGTAGATGAGGAGGGGCTGATCTTCCAGCAGTAAGGGATGCAAGTTGTTTGGTGATTTCTTCTAATTTCTGATCTGTAGTCCTGGCTTCCAGAGGCTTAGTGGTCCATGGATTGGTAGTTGAGACAGGTTTATAGGTATTAGCTGGAGGGTTTGATTTGGGAATGGTACTGATTGGGTTCTGGGTAGGGTTTTCTGGTTCCATTAGGCTCTTTTCCAAGACTTTAGCTGACTGAACCTCTCTGTGTATGTAGGTGAACAAAACCTGGGTGCTGGGAAGAATATGGCCTCCATCCTTGAGTGATACCATCTTGTTGTCCCTGAGAAGTTCCTTGGTGATGGATATGGCTAGAGTTGGTTTGAGGGCTTTGAGCAGCAATTTTCTGAAATCCTCCAAGCTGGTGTAGTATCCTAGTCTGACCAAGTAGTGGGTAATAGTTTCAAATTTGGTCCTAAAGCATTTGAATTCCTGCAAAGTGCTGATTCCTCCAGTTTGTGTAGCCAGATTTACAAAGTTCCTCAAGTCTTCTTCAGTGTACTTGACCAAGGGGAGAGAGGATCCAAACCTAGTAAGTAGTTGCTCCTTCAAGGTCTCCCAGTCTGAGTCCTCATAGCCAGTCATCTCTTCTACCTCATCCTGGAGGTCTGATCCTCTTATAAAGAAAATAATCTGTTTGCATAGTTCATGGGGAGAGGCACCATCAGCTGATCCAGCAATCTCATACCTCTTTATAAATTTGTCCACAGGTATGTTTGATCCATCAGAGAAAAGGTTCCTGTCCATGGGTTTGATCTTGACTGCTCTGTTGGAAGGCATAGAGTATCTGGGCATCCTGGGTTCCTTATCCAACAAGTGAGTGAATGGAGTTTCTGAATGTTGATGAGAAGGTACTGGAGACTGAGGGTGTGGTGCAAGTGGATCTTCTGTATTTTCTGATGAGTTGTTGTTGTCCCTGTATCTTCCAGTATTGGGGATGTTGCCAACATTGGTCCTGGAAGGCCTGGCTGGGTTGGGGTGGGAAGTCTGTCCTACATTGGTATTAATTGGTTGGCTGACTGGAGGGTAGATACTGGGGGCTGAGTAGAATCCTGGAAATCCTTGTTGAGACATGACTGGTAAGAGGTAGGTTGACAGATGGAAGTGGTATAGGTATGTAGATGTTGAGTGTATGTATAAAGAGTGTAGGTATAAAGAGTGTAGGTATAAAGAGTGTAGGTATAAAGAGTGTAGGTATAAAGAGTGTAGGTATAAAGAGTGTAGGTATAAAGAGTGTAGGTATAAAGAGTGTATTTAAGGTATGGGTAGTTAATGTGGATATGTATAAGTCCTTTTTAAAAAAGTTTATGAAGATATAAGTTGACTAATGTATATGTAGTTTTATGTTTTGTAGATGTTGAAGATATGGAGAAGAGAGAAGGGAAAGGTGAAGTAGTGATGAAGCTGATAGTGATAGGGTTACTAGGACTAAAGATATCTGAAGAAGTTAGGCCACTGTTGGGACACCACTTATGGAACTACTCAAGGGACAGAATAGAGCTTGGAAGGGAAATGGATGACTACACTAGTATTAATGTAAGTTATACCAAGGGTGCTGGGGTAAAGCTGCCTTCCTGGCCAATGCTGAGAGGGAATGAGTGTAACACTAAGAATAAAAATAAAGGTGTGGCTGATTTCTATTTATTCTTAGATGACTAGTACTGATGAGCTTTGCTACTACACCTATAAGGTGGGAGGAATGGAAGAGGGGTGTGAGTGGTAGAAAGTATATAGTATAAAAATGGGGCAGGGTTGGTAGCTTATGGAGTCAAAGTGGGTCAAGCAAGAGAGGGGGCAATCTTCTTCTATTGAATCTAAACTGATATTTATATTGATATATTTAAAGGTTGATGGTGACTTCTACTATGTATGTATACTAGTTTATGGGATCAAGAATGCTGGTATAGGTAAGTCAGTAAGTCAAAGGGTCCATAAGGGAACAAGAGGGAGGAACAGGTGTCCTTATATATCTGAGAGAGAAGATGAGCCATCAGGCTAGAGAAAGGAAACAACCAGGCTATGACATGTAGCTGGTGGGAAAGGAAAATATGACAGATGAAGTAGAATAGACAGTGACACATATGAAATGGTCATGACAGTAACAGATGAGTAGTGAAAGGTAGAGTTTATGTATATGATGTAAGATGTTATGTAGTATATATGCGTAATATGTATTATGTATCTTGGTTGTGAAATATATCTACTTATAATATGTACTTATTGTATTCTATACCTTGCTTTATACTATAACTTGCTGACTTATTCTGAGTTTGCCTGTAACTCTTGAACTATGAGGAATTTGGGGGTAGTTGTAGTGAGTGACTAGGGTTAAAATGGGATGTAGAACCTGATTATGAAATAATAATAGTGAATATATGTATGGTTTAGGATTTATAAGTGATTAATTAGCTATTGAAAATATGGTAATGAAGTGGAATGGATCACCACAGCGGGGCCTACATGCCAAAAAAAAAGGGCGTGTAGGCCCCGCAGGGCGTTGATAAACGCACGCCGATGGGCGCACGCCCACGCCCATCGCACGCCTTGTTTTTATCGGCGTGCGGGCTGCACGCCCATTGGCGTGCGACACTTCAGGCGTGCGGTTGCACGCCCTGCCCTTTCAGAAAAGGGTGTGCGAACCGCACGCCCGTGCCCCTGCCTGTATACATAGAAAGGGCGTGCGGTTCGCACGCCCTTCCTATGTATATAGGCAGGGGCGTGCCCCTACCTATATACATAGAATCGGCGTGCGGGCTTGCACGCCGATTCTATGTATATAGGTAGGGGCACGCCCCTGCCTATATACATGCTGATGTCATGCGTACACAAGAATGTACGCATGACATCAGCTCCGGTCGAGGAATACAGCCTCCTCGACCGGGAGGGATCCCTCCCGGTCAAGGAGGTTGTACAACCTCCTCGACCGGGAGGGAATCCCTCCGGCCGAGGAGGTTGTACAACCTCCTCGACTGGAGGGATCCCTCCGGTTGAGGAGGTTGTACAGCCTCCTCGACCAGAGGGATCCCTCCAGTCGAGGAGGTTGTATTCCTTGACCGGAGCTGATGTCATGCGTACATTCTTGTGTACGCATGACATCAGCATGTATATAGGGAGGAAGTCCTCCTGGCCGACAAGGTTGTATAACCTCGTCGGCCGGGAGGACTTCCTCCTGGCCGACGAGGTTATACAACCTCATCGGCCAGGAGGAAGTCCTCCTGGCCGACAAGGGAAGTCCTCCCGGCCAACGAGGCTATACAACCTCGTCGGCCAGGAGGACTTCCTCCTGGCTGACGAGGTTGTATAACCTCGTCAGCCGGGAGGAAGTCCTCCCGGCTGACGAGGTGATACAACCTTGTCAGCCAGGAGGACTTCCTCCTGGCCGACGAGGTTGTATAGCCTCGCCGGCCAGGAGGACTTCCTCCTGGCCGAAGAGGTTGTATAACCTCATCGGCCAGGAGGAAGTCCTCCCGGCCGACGAGGCTATACAACCTCGTTGGCCAGGAGGACTTCCTCCTGGCTGACGAGGTTGTATAACCTTGTCAGCCGGGAGGAAGTCCGCCCGGCTGACAAGGTTATACAGCCTCGTGCCGGGAAGAAGTCCTCCTGGCTGACGAGGTTGTATAACCTCGTCAGCCGGCCTCGCTCACGTAATCGAGTGGGCCCTCCCACTCGATTATGTGAGCAAGGGGGGACCCGCACGCCAAACAATTGGTGTGCGGGGCCCACACGCCAAACAATTGGCGTGCGGGGCCCACACGCCAATTTTATTCGGCATGCGGGGCCCACACGCCAAAAAAAAATGGTGTGTGGGAACCACACGCCATTTTTGGTGTGTGGGTCTCACACGCCCTTTTTTTTTGGCGTGTAGACCCTACACGCCAAAAAAAAATGGCGTGTAGGCCCCGCACGCCAAAAAAAATTGGCGTGCGGGTTGGCGTTGGCGTGCGTTTATCAACGCCCGCGGAAACGGATGGGATGGTGGGGATTGAGTTATACGGGGTGGTGCGTAGAGGGCTGGCTGAGCCAGATAGGATGGTTGGGCTGGATCAAGCGGATAGGTAGAGGCTGGAGGTTGATGGTGATAGTGTGTGAATTGAGGCAATTGTACCTCATATGGGCGGAACACAGGCTGGGTTACTGGGTGAGCTGGGGGGACAGGGTTTGGCTGGATTTCCACTCTGTAGTTGGTGTCTGTGAAGCTGTAGCTGGCTGGGTGGGCTGGGGGGACAGTTATAAGGGGCTGGGGGGCTTGGCCATATTGGTTGGTTGGGTAGCCATAGTTAGTTGCTAGCTGGCCTGATTGGTTCAGTTGAGCTGCAGGTTGGCCAAGCACGTGTGAATTTCCATACGCTGAGATTTGATTTTGATACAAGTTGCCAAGTGGGGCGTGAGGGTGATGGTTGGGGTCGACCTCATAGAATCCGTATGGGCGTGGAGGCTGATTGCTTGAGGAGTTGTAATGACCGGTGTGAGACATCTTTTGCTGCTGATTTGGTGAATTGTGCGGAATCTGTTTGCATTTGAATGGGAGAGTTTGTCAGCACGTGTTACTATATCTACGGTGAAAAAAAAAATAGAAATAGGAAGAGATGTGTTTGAGATGGGCCACTTTTGGGGGGGATGGTGTGCGTCTGGG
The DNA here is from genome assembly GCA_007896445.1 of Puccinia hordei. NCBI lineage: Eukaryota > Fungi > Basidiomycota > Pucciniomycetes > Pucciniales > Pucciniaceae > Puccinia > Puccinia hordei. Next base: position 139,734 of record RDRW01000018.1, on the reverse strand, counting down.
GCTTATAGGGCATTGATAAATGCACGCCGATGGGCGTACGCCCACGCCCATCGCACGCCAATAAAAACAAAGGCGTGTTCCCCGCACGCCTTTTTTTTATTGGCGTGCGGGCTGCACGCCCATCCTTGGGCGTGGGCACGCCTGTAGATGGGCGTGCAGTTTGCACGCCCATCTACAGGCGTGCGACACCCCCGAGGAAGGGCGTGCAGCCACACGCCTGCCAGGGAGGACTGCAAGCCCCTCGACCGGGAGGGATCCCTCCCGGTCAAGGAGGCTGTTTACCCTCCTCGACCGGGAGGGACTCCCTCCCGGTCAAGGAGGCTGTATACCCTCCTTGACCGGGAGGGAATCCCTCCGGCCAAGGAGGTTGTACAACCTCCTTGACTGGAGGGATCCCTCCGGTCAAGGAGGTTGTACAACCTCCTCAACCGGGAGGGAATCCCTCCGGCCGAGGAGGTTCGCTCACATAATCGAGTGGGAGGGCCCACTCGATTACGTGAGCGAGGCCGGCTGACGAGGTTATACAACCTCGTCAGCCAGGAGGACTTCTTCCCGGCACAAGGCTGTATAACCTTGTCAGCCGGGAGGACTTCCTCCCGGCTGACAAGGTTATACAACCTCGTCAGCCAGGAGGAAGTCCTCCTGGCCAACGAGGTTGTATAGCCTCGTCGGCCGGGAGGACTTCCTCCTGGCCGATGAGGTTATACAACCTCGTCGGCCAGGAGGAAGTCCTCCTGGCCGGCGAGGCTATACAACCTCGTCGGCCAGGAGGACTTCCTCCTGGCTGACGAGGTTGTATAACCTCGTCAGCCGGGAGGGCCCATCGCACGCCAATAAAAACAAAGGCGTGTTCCCCGCACGCCTTTTTTTTATCGGCGTGCGGGCTGCACGCCCATCCTTGGGCGTGGGCACGCCTGTAGATGGGCGTGCAGTTTGCACGCCCATCTACAGGCGTGCGACACCCCCGAGGAAGGGCGTGCAGCCACACGCCTGCCAGGGAGGACTGCAAGCCCCTCGACCGGGAGGGATCCCTCCCGGTCAAGGAGGCTGTTTACCCTCCTCGACCGGGAGGGACTCCCTCCCGGTCAAGGAGGCTGTATACCCTCCTTGACCGGGAGGGAATCCCTCCGGCCAAGGAGGTTGTACAACCTCCTTGACTGGAGGGATCCCTCCGGTCAAGGAGGTTGTACAACCTCCTCAACCGGGAGGGAATCCCTCCGGCCGAGGAGGTTCGCTCACATAATCGAGTGGGAGGGCCCACTCGATTACGTGAGCGAGGCCGGCTGACGAGGTTATACAACCTCGTCAGCCAGGAGGACTTCTTCCCGGCACAAGGCTGTATAACCTTGTCAGCCGGGAGGACTTCCTCCCGGCTGACAAGGTTATACAACCTCGTCAGCCAGGAGGAAGTCCTCCTGGCCAACGAGGTTGTATAGCCTCGTCGGCCGGGAGGACTTCCTCCTGGCCGATGAGGTTATACAACCTCGTCGGCCAGGAGGAAGTCCTCCTGGCCGGCGAGGCTATACAACCTCGTCGGCCAGGAGGAAGTCCTCCTGGCTGACAAGGTTGTATCACCTCGTCAGCCGGGAGGACTTCCTCCCGGCTGACGAGGTTATACAACCTCGTCAGCCAGGAGGAAGTCCTCCTGGCCGACGAGGTTGTATAGCCTCGTCGGCCGGGAGGACTTCCCTTGTCGGCCAGGAGGACTTCCTCCTGGCCAATGAGGTTGTATAACCTCGTCGGCCAGGAGGAAGTCCTCCCGGCCGACAAGGTTATACAACCTCGTCGGCCAGGAGGACTTCCTCCTGGCTGACGAGGTTGTATAACCTCGTCAGCCGGGAGGAAGTCCTCCCGGCTGACGAGGTTATACAGCCTTGTGCCGGGAGGAAGTCCTCCCGGCTGACGAGGTTGTATAACCTTGTCAGCCGGCCTCGCTCACGTAATCGAGTGGGCCCTCCCACTCGATTATGTGAGCGAGGGGGGACCTGCACGCCAAACAATTGGCGTGTGGGACCCGCACGCCAATTGTTTGGCGTGCGCTCCCACATGCCAATTGTTTGGCGTTTGGGAGCGCACGCCAAACAATTGGCGTGCGGGGCCCACACGCCAATTTTATTTGGCGTGCGGGGCCCACGGGCGTTGATAAACGCACGCCAAGCGCGCACACCAAGTGCGCACGCCAACGCCAGCCCGCACACCAATTTTTTTTTTGGCGTGCGGGGCCTACACGCCCATTTTTTTTGGCGTGTAGGGTCTACACGCCAAAAAAAAAGGGCGTGTGAGACCCACACGCCAGAAATGGCGTGCGGTTCCCACACGCCTTTTTTTTTTTGGCGTGTGGGCCCCGCACGCCAAAGACAATTGGCGTGTGGGACCCGCACGCCAATTGTTTGGCGTGCGCTCCCACACGCCAAACAATTGGCGTGTGGGAGCGCACGCCAAACAATTGGCGTGCGGGTACCACACGCCACTTGTTTGGCGTGTGGGGGGATATCGCATGCGATATCCCCATACACATAATACATACATGTATTATGTGTATGGGGATATCGCATGCGATATCCCCTCGCTCACGTAATCGAATGGTAGGGACCATTCGATTACGTGAGCGAGCCCGCCGAGTCTGATTCCTTTCAGGAATCAGACCGTCGGTCTGGTTGTTTTCAACCAGAACGACGACGAATTCGAGCAACACCACCACTCACCAATTAAGAAAAAAAAATGTGAGTAAAAAAAAACAAAAAAAACAAAAAAAACAAAAAAAAAAAAAAAAAAAAAAAAAAAAAAAAAAAAACAAAAAAGACAAAAAAAACAAAAAAATCACAAAAATCAAAAAAATCAAAAAAATCAAAAAAAATCAAAAAAATCAAAAAATCAAAAAAAATGAAAAAAAAAATCAAAAAATGAGAACTAAAAAATGAGGAAAAAACCCCAAAAAAACCAAAATAAAAGGGGTTTTTTGGGGTTTAATTTTGTGGAAAAGCCCACAGGCCCAGGGCTCCAACACCCAACTGGCCCAAAGACAGGGCCCAATGGCCGTAAGAAGGGGCCCGCCTCTGCCCATCACCTCCCATGGGCCCACAGGCCCACTTTGATGCTCCAAAGGGGCAATAAAACATTCAAAGGGGCCATTCAAACCCCCCAGGCAGCTCAAAGGGCCCCGTATAAGCCCCCAACGCACACCATCCCCCCCAAAAGTGGCCCAATGGGCCCATCTCAAACACAATCAATCCCCACATCTCTTCCAATTTTTTCTTTCAACTTTTTTTACCATAGATATTGTAACACGCGCTGACGTACTCTCCCATTCAAATGCTAACAGATTCTGCACAAATCACCAATTTGACTTCAACAATCAACAATGTCTTCACACCAGACAAGTGAACTAGGACGTGAGATTCATTCCTTTATTTTGTGTATAATATAAGTCCCTGGCTCACTCCCACCCACCCTCCCACCATTACACAGGTTTGGATCTCTGGGAAAAATGCACAGAGCTGGCGCGGCACCCTGCGTTGAAACCAGATGAACGTGAAAACCTGGAGAATTAGGCCTCTAAAATAAAGGCTGAATACGAGCAGTCAGACGATGAGAATGAACAGGTCTCCAGAACCCCGGCCCCGGCTAGAAACACCTTAGGCGCCACTAGGCCTGCTCCACCACAGTCACACCCACGCCCTGAATTTGCAACCGACTCAATGGCATACTTATATGCACACACTCCTGATCACCTACCTCCTGCAACCAACCCAATCCCCACGCTCAATCAATTTGCAAACCAAATCAACAAGGATGTTCAATATGGCCAGCCCAACACAACAAACCCAGCTGATGGATCCCCACGTTGAAGCGGAGAGATGCAGACAGATGTCAAAGGCCACAAGACAACCCTCAACAACTTTGGCCAGTCTTTCCTTCAAGGCGTACAAAGGGAACAAGCACTCATTGGCCAGAAGTCCTCCAAAGCCCCCAATGCGGACGGGAGACGAGAAACTAACAATCCAGCCATCCGGGACAGCTCTGAAGACCCTGACACAGAGGGGGAAACAGATGACTCTGAAGATGGTGCAGAAGACCAGCAAGTCCTCCAACAATTCCTTCATGGTCGTCCCTATCAATATTTCACCTTCAGAAAATAAGGCTCGAGAACGGGGACAATCTTTGTGGAGGGTCTGATTGGACCAAGGAGCTGGGATCAGGAGGAAAAAGAATTTTATGCTCAGACTTGATGCTTTAATTACCACTGACATTTGGTCAGTGTAAGTAGACTACTACAAGGAGTTTAACATGTGGTTGAGCTGAAACAAATAACAAGCATATGCTACTAACTAGTAACATATGGAACAACATTGTTCAAAAGACAATGGAATTTTAGAGAGCATTGTTTTTTTTTTAACAATGGAATGAGACATTACAACAAGTAATGGATTATCATCAACAGAATATTGATGGAAAATAAGGTGATAAAACATCACATGTTGTGATGGATAAGTTAATAGAAAGAGTGAATAGTATACCATGTAAGAGATGTGAGCGGAGACGTAGACTGAAATTCTGACAGTCCCAAACCTACCTTCCACCAGGAGCCAGTCCATGAACCGGTGCCACAACAAACCCGATATCGCTATGACATGGTACGAATTGAAGATCCTACGGTTGAAGACCCGACGAGCAAAAAGGCGCGCCTGGACAACTCTGCTTCTTCTTCTAAAAATACAGGCCCCATGTATAATTTCTTCACCCCTCATCCCACCTCTCACGAATTCATCACTGCGCAATCACTGCAAGGCCTCAGAATTCCACGGAACCCCCCTGTTTCTGGGCCATCAACAGTCAAGGCACCTACCCAAAGACCACCGGGCGAATCTATTCCTCCTCCCCCGGTCATGACGCCTCCTGGTAAGTCACTCCCCATTGCTTATGCACACCCATCTTGTAATTAACATCCCTCCTTTGCGCACAGCTATGGGTCTATTTATCCCTGGCCCAATGCTTCCAAAAGCATTGGCAGATGATTTGAATGAAAATTTGGCGGGTGGAATTGCGTGGTCACACCGTTCAGCCGAGAAAATGATTCAAAACATAGCATTCATCCTCACACACCTTCGCTCAATGGTCACACCACATCCAACGATGCCACAGGAGTTCAGCCGAGTCGTTTGGAGGGAAGTGGATACACTTCTGAAGGCATGCAAATCTGGTAAATACTCATTTTTTTTCTCACTTGTTCATACATCACAAAGGCTGATATTTGTGTGGTATGCAGAGAGAATTCTTAACCCCACTCAACCTGGTGCTCTCTCTCTGATAACTCCTGAAGTTGTCAACATGGCACAGCTCGAGGCTTCCCAGGAGAACCGGAAGGCGCCGCCGTCCAAACGTGTCCAGACCCACACACTTGCGGCGAATCTGGCCTCATACTTTTCTCCAAGTGACCACGCTTATCTCCGGCTTAAAAGTGCTTTGCAAGACTGCTGGGCCCTTCGACACATGGAGCAACAGGGCAGTGAATGGCAGCCTCTCCCCCTGGACGAATCTTTGGTGCATACTGCCCATCTTGCATTCCAACAAACTTATGAAAACCTTGGAAGTCACGCAAAGGATGGATCAAGCCCCCAACCAAACACCTCCGGTCTCAAGGTCCTTGGTCTATACTTCACGGGGGCTATGTCAGCCTTGTGTTACATCTGCGGTCTCCAGGCACCAACAAGACCAAAGTATAAAAAGCTTGATGAGTGGTCAATATTAAACACGCGGGAGCAAATGCGGATGCTTGCTGGTCTCCTGGTTTTTGGTCCAACAACCGCCTTTGTCACTAACAAATACGGGTCCGAACGTCCAACTACTTCAAATGCTTCGGCCTTATTGGAATTTGGCGCCAATGTTCTGAAACATAAGGTTGATAGTGGTAATACTTCAGTGATGCCTCACGGGACTTTGGATAACCTCCGATTATACTTTCTCAACTTTTTGTGCTCCATGGGATTTAACCGGATTGGCCATGATGGTTTGCCAATGGTTGATTGGAAAAAAACCCATGAAGAGTTTCACAAATGTTTTTCTATTCAAAACCTCCAAATTTTGTTTTCCCAAGATATAGAAATAGCTGTAGCCAACTACCACTTCTGATATATGTACCGGGGGTTGTTTTTTCTTTGGTTTCCCTTTTATTTCTCATTCACATGCCCTTGAGTTGTAATTTCCACCACTGTCTTGCTCATCCACTTGAATGAAACATCAGACTTAAGTGTTTTTTGAAATATAACCCAAACAGAGTATTATTAATAGGCATCCAAGGAGTACTCATGTGGGTTTGTGGTTTCTACCTTATTGAAGGTAGGTTGTGGCCAATTCTTGGTGATATATCAGCATTAAACTATAGATTATCCAGAATTGGGCTATTGGGATTCCTTAGTGGTATCATAATTATTATAGGGCATTAAGGAACAAACCCGGTTTTTCCGCGTTTACACACAGTTTTACGCAGCAGCAACCTCAAATTTGCTGCGCAGCACACCCGGTGTGGAACTACTCAAAGGGCAGAATAGAGCTTGGAAGGGATATGTATAACTACACTAGTACTAATGTAGGTTATGACAAAGGTGCTGATATAAGAGCTGCCTTCCTGACTAATGCTAAGGGGATGAGTGTAACACTAAGAATAAAATAAAAGGTGTGGCTAATTTATATCTACTCTTAGAAGACTAATACTAATGTGCTTGTTTACCACACACACCAGGTGAGAGGGATGGATAAGGGGGATGAGATGTATAAAGTATATGTAATATAAGTATAATAAGAGGCAAGGGTTTGTAGCTTTGGAGTCCAGGTGGGTCAAGAAAGAGAGAGGAGCAATCTTCTTATATTGAATCTAAACTGATATTTATATTGATATATTTAAAGGTTGATGGTGACTTCTACTATGTATGTATACTAGTTTATGGAATCTGTAATGCTGGTATATGTTGGGGGGATATTTAGTAAGTCAGGGGTCCATAAGGGAACAAGAGGGAGGAACAGGTGTCCTTATATATCTGAAAAAGAGGAGGAGCCATAAGGCTGGAGGGAGGAACAACTAGGCTATGACATGTAGCTGGTGGGAAAAAGGAAGAACATGACAGATGAGTAGTGAGAAAGTGACTTATATGAAATATTCATGATAGTGACAGATGAGTAGTGGGAAGGTAGAATTTATGTACAGTAGATATGATGTAAGATGTTACTGAATAAAGCCTAGTCATGTGCAGTGTATGTTATGTAGTGTCTTTGTATTTTATATAATATTTATTTTGTATCTTGGTTGTGTAATATATCTACTTATAATATGTACTTATTGTATTCTATAACTTGCTTTACACTGTAACTTGCTGGATTATTCTTGGTTTGCCTGTAACTCTTGAACCATGAGGAATTTGAGGGTGGTTGGAGTGAGTGACTAGGGTTAAAATGGGGTTTAGAATCTGATTATGCAATAATAATGGTGAATATGTGTAAGGTTTGGGATTTATATGTGTATATGTGTAAGTATTTGGGTTTTATGAATGATAAGTAATCTTTACAATATAGTAATGAAGTGGAATGGATCACCACATCCTCCCTCAACTTATTGTCTGACCCCAGACAATGCAGCCAAAAGAGAAAGGGCTGGAAAAAAAAGTGATCCATGGAAGTCCAGAGTATTCCTGTCCAAGGTCCAAGTGATCCAATCCAGTATTAGTCCATGCCAGTGTCCAGTATGAGCCAATCCAGTATAATTTGATCCAAAGTCCAATGTCCATAGTATTCAGTATCCATGTATCCATTATCAATTGTATTAATCTTCTTGTAAAATATATATTATAGTTTTTAAAGTGGTTGAAATTCCTTCTAGTATGCCATCTTGCTGAATATTTTCTTCATGTAAAAGTATCCTTGAAATTCTTGATTTTATTTTAATTATAAGCTAGGTTCATTATTTATTAGACTCAAATACTAAGCCATCATTTTACTTGTATACATGTATTTCTAATAAATGTTCATTCTAGCCTTCTTATTCTTATTCATATCTTCTTGAAATTCTTGGACACTAATAAATGCTTACTGATAATTCTTGAGGTGGTGGTATAGTAGGAGCAACAATTCTTCTTAGTCTGGTTTTATATATCTTCTAATCTGAGTAATCCTTTGGCCTCTGGGTATTGGTGCTGATATGACTATGTCCTTTGGGGTATGGTAAAATATCTTGATGTTGGGTTAAGTGGTTTCTGATTTGGTTTGATTGGATCGAATTTTCATTGGGTGAAGGGTGGAAACTGAGAGGATGCTTGATTGTTCTTCCTGGGTTGGAATGAGTGGGAAAATAATATATGTAGAATAATAATAAAAAAGGGAACCTCTGTGTGATATGATGTTGATGGGTGGAATGAGTAGAAGATATGTAGATTGTGTGATGAGATGTTGATGAGCTGGAATGAGTAGAAGATATGTAGAGTATGTGATTTGATGATGATGAGTTTGACTGAGTAGAAAAATGAGTAGATGTGTGATGGGATGTTGATGAGTGTGACTGAGTAGAAAAATATGTAGATGTGTGAATTGATGATGAATATATTTGATGTATGGCAGTTGAGGATCAGTTTTCTGTTGAGAGGGAAGAGAAAAAAAAAATCAAAAAAATCTTGGTGTTTTTCCATTTGGCAGTGAAGTGCTCCTCCCCCAACTTATTGTCTGTCCCCAGACAATGGAGGAAAAAAGAAAAATATTTTGAGATTCTAATGTTTTTACATATATGTATTCTTGGGAGTTTATTTATTGATACTCTATTTATTTTTGTTTTTTATTTTTTTTAATTTATTTCTTTATTTTTATCTGATGATTTTATTTTATTTGCTTTTATAAGTATTGATGTTTTTATTTTTATCTATTTATTTTATTCGATTTTTTTTTATTTTTTTTTTTATTTATTTATTATTTTATATGTATTTGGTATTTGCTGTACAAGAAAAAGAAAATTTTACGCTGACAGAAACGCGTTCCCGGGTCGTACACCGGCGTCGAAAACGTGCGGAGTTCGGAGTAAAAAACAAAAATGTTGTGTATGTAAATCGGAGTCCGGGGTATGAGAAATCTCTCCAAGCCGCGGTGAATCCGGCGTCGAAAAAATATGTAAAAAGGAAAAGACGCTCGTGACAACGTTCAAGTAACAAAAATAAAAAAAATAAATAAGAGTAAAGGCCGTTCCTGGATCGTACACCGGCGTCGAAAGTCGTTCGTTTGAGTAATAAAAAGTGAGAAAGAAAACATTTCCGGGTCGTTCACCGGCGTCGGAACGTCATGACAGTTAAGGTAAAAAAAATAGGAATCGTTTCCGGATCGTACACCGGCGTCGAAACGTAGGCTGGATGGGAATTGTTTGTCAATCTGGGTCGTTCACCAGCGTCGGATGTTGTTTTGCAGTTGAGGCCCGTCGTCCTGGTTCGTACACCAGAGTCGAAAAGATGTTTGTTAAAGTCTTGACAGGGGGAAAAAAAAAAAAAAACCTTGTCGTCCTTGTCGTCCTCGTCGTCCTGGTTCGTACACCAGAGTCGACAAGATGTTTGTTTGTTATTATTATTTAAGCAGCCCCATTCGGCTGCTGCTTTCTTTCTTCCCCTTCTTTTCCTACATTATTCATATATAGAGAATTGTTTTATTCCTCCATGTCTTCCCCTACTCGTCCAATCTCTGTAGCGTCGTCCGTTCCTTCTTCTACAAACAGCGACGAATCCCAGTTCTCCGCTAGCTCTCCTGCCCCTCGGTCCATTGCCCATGTCGAATTGTTTGGACCATTTCTTCGTGATTCGTTTTCCCTGGAGGAACTATCCGCCCTTCGCGGCACCGTATTGGACCACCTCCTCGAGTTTGCCCACGCCGACCACGCCAATTCCCGGAATGCTGCCGTTAGTCGCCGCCAACTTTTTAGCCGTATTTATGATTCCTTTGATTCTGTAAGTTTCTGTCCTCTTTTTTTTTATTGTTACAGGTAATAAAAGAGAATTCTAAGGTGACTTTTATGTGTATAATAAATTTTTTTATTTGTGTTTATTTATTTATTTATTTTTTGCTAATGGTTTTTTTTTTTTTTCTTTTTTTTTATTATATTTAAATATAGATTTTGATGCATACCATTATCCAGGAAAAAGAAGAACAGGATAGGGAAAATAGGATAATTGCTGAGGGTATGTATTTTTTTTTTTTTTTTTTTTTTTTTATTTATTTAAATGGGAAATTCTCTGATAAAATAATGTTTTACTTGATTTGCAGCAAACCTTCTAGACAATTCAGTGCCATCCAATTCCTCTAGTGTGTAGGATCCTCCTGGATTCCTGGTTTTGATTTTGTAAGGTCCATTCCACTTATTTTGAAAGAGTTTCCCCCATTGGGAGTCTAAAGCTTTATTGTACACTAATACCAGTTCTCCCTTTTGTAGTGGCCCTCTGTCTTTCTTCTTTTTGTTCCAGTAGTCCACAGATTTTCCCCTGGTTTGTATAAGCTGTTGATGTGCCTGTTGAAGAATAGAATCCCTATTTTCCAGCTGATGAGTCCTTGCCAACAGAAGATCTTGAGTTGTTTTCACCTGGGCCCAATTTATTCCTAAAAAAGTTTCAAGTTCTAAATCTGTAGGTAAGATGGGTGGTTGGCCAAATACTAATTCATAAGGTGAAAACCCTGTGGTCCTTTTTGTTGATATCCTGTCTGAAAACAAAACCAATGGTAAATAGTTTCTCCACTTCTTTCCTTCCTGTCCACAGAGCTTGACTAGAGCATCCTTGATTGCTTGGTGGCCTCTTTCAATCATCCCATTAGCCTCAGGATAATAGGGTGTGGTTACTTTTATTTTTACTCCAGCTTCCAGGAGAGTTTGTTTAAAGTCTTGGCCAAATTCTGATCCTCCATCCACTGTGACTGACCAAGGAGCACCATATCTGTGGATCCAATTTTCCAAGAACCATTGAGAGATTTTCTTTGCTTGTATCCTTTCTAGGCCAACTGCTTCTACCCATCCAGACAAGTCATCTCTTGCTATTACCAGGTATTTCCATTTTCCAGCTTTAATATGAACTGTATCCAGGCTGACTCTTCCAAAAAGTGTTGATGCTCCTTTAGGATTCTTGGGTTCCATTGGTAGTACTGAGTTCCTCTTCTGACAAGCTTCACAGGATTGGACCCACTTGGTTACACCTCTTTTTAGTCCTGGCCACCAAAATCTGAGTCTGGTCCTTCTATAAGTTTCTGATACTCCTCTGTGGCCCAAAGATTCATGGAGGGAATGGAGGATGGAGATTTGAGCTGTAGGGTGAGTGACTACTATCTGGGAAAAGGGTTTGTTATTTCTATGAAGTATATTATTGGAGAGGAAGAATGAGGTTGATTTGTGTAAAATTTGTTTGAATTCCAGTTTGCTGCATCCAGGTGGTTTGTTCATGGTTGAAAGATATTCCTGCAGATGTTTCCAAATTCCTTGTTGAAGATTACCTGCCTCCTCCCCCAACTTAGCTGATGTCCCCAGAAGCAATCCAACAGAAGAATGTTTCAGTCCAAATCCAGGATGGGGTTTGATCCAATCTTCATCTTCATCAAAGCTCTGGCAATCTTCTTCTCCTGGGTCCAAAGGTCTTCTTGAGAGTGAATCAGGTAATGTAAAAGTTTTTCCAGGTGTGTGTACTAAATCAAAGGAAAATAACTGAATAAAAGCAATCCATCTGTTCATAGGGGCATTGGGAAGTGAAGGGTTGTTGATCATCCCAATAAGACATTGTGCATCCACTCTAAGCTGGAAATGTTGGCCCCATAGTCTGGTCTGAAGTTTCTTGAGGATTTTGGTGACACCACATAGCTCTAACTTCGATTGTGAGTATTCTGACTCTCTTTTTGAAAATACCCCTGATTCATAGATAACAGGCCTGTCTAGTCCATTGGAATCTTCTTGGGTGAGTATAGCTCCTGCTGCAATATAACTGGAGTCCACTGATAATTTGATGAGTCCTGCTTCAGGTCCATAGTCCAATTTACTGAGGGTGATGTCTTTTCCAATAATTCTCTTCAGTTCTTCAAATGATGCCTGGCAATCTTCAGTCCATTCCCATATTGAATCTTTCCTAGTAAGTTTTCTGAGAGGTGCAGTGATAGTGGAGTAATTTTTGATAAACATCCTAACATAAACACAAATACCCAGGAATCCTCTGACTTCTGTTGGTGTGGTAGGGACTGGCCATGTTTCAATTTTGTTGAGCTTCTTTGTTGATATTTTCCTTCCTTCTTTGCAGACGACATGTCCAACCAGATCCAGGGCAGGGACACAACAGGCAAATTTCTTTCCAGATATGGTGAGTCCAGCTTCTTCAATCCTATATAGAATCCTTTCCAGAGTAATGGCATATTCATAGATAAACTTTCTGATTTGGGGGTTTTCCTTGAGTTTTTCTCCATTGTAGTCTGAAATAGGTCCCTTGATTCCTCCATCATCAATAAATATACCCATATGCTGAGGTAATTCATCCTGGAGGATCCACATCATCTGGGCTTGATATACTGCAACTGAATTGGTGGCTCCTTGGGGCAATCTGGTGAGTTGAAATCTTCCTAGTGGGGTTTCAAAGGTGGTTAATGGTCTTGATTCCTTGGCTAACTCCCTTTCATCATATCCCCCCATAATATCTCCTAGTCCATAGCATGTCCTTCCAGTAAAGGATTCAATGAGTTCTTCTGGGGATGGTGGTAAGCCTGCATCTTTGATAGTGATTTTGTTAAGTTTCTGAAGATCATGGACTATTCTGAGTTTTCCATCTTGTTTTTTTACGCAGAATATAGGGCTGGAATAGCTGGAAAAAGATTGTTCATAAAGGCCAGTTCTGAGTCTTTCTCTTATTAATTCTATGACTTGAGGTTTGATTGGAGCAGGGATTGGGATAGGTTTTTGCTGCCAAGGTTCATGAGGAATGACTGGGATGATGTAGGGTTGTCCATAGGTATGTCTGAGTAGTCCTCTTTCTTCCTCCACAAAGGCCAAGGAATTTTGTCTGAGAGTAATTACCCATACTAATAAGAGATATTCTTGTTCTGATAGCCATCCAGAGGGTCCAAAGTTGATGAGGTCCAGCCTTTCTTGAGTGATTTTGTGGGTTGGTTTGAATTGTGGAGGAAAAGGAGTAAGTGGAGTGGAGTAGGGATTCCTGGAGAGTTGGGGTCTTGACAGAGGTGGATTAAGAGAAAGGGGCATAGGTTGGTTTACAGGTTTGATTTTTTTTAGAGTTGATTTGTATTTTGCTAAATGAGTGACTGGTGTTTTATATTTTTTTTGTTGGTTTGCCAGGTCCCCATCTGTCAGGGAGAAGAGTTGGAGTCCAGGCCCTGGTCTAAAAAATCCCTGGTAGCTGAGTTGACTGGCAGAGTAGTTTCCCACTTTTGGTTGCTAGGCAGAATGATGGGTACCAAATAAGTTTGTCCAGAAGAGTCCATAATAGAAAGTGATTCCCCTTGAGCTCCATTGTACTTGATTGTAGCTGATACATCCATTAAGAAAGGCTTCCCAATAATTAGTTGAACAGGTCCTTCAGCCACCCAGAAATGTACTATCCTGGATACCTTTCCAATGGTTACTTCCACTTCCTCAGCAATTCCTGGTATATTGGTATGGTGGCCTCCAATTCCCTTAAGTCTCATAGATTTAGCAGTGAGTACCAATCCTAGTTGGTGAGCCAGCCCTGCAGGTATGATATTGACCATTGACCCAGTATCCAAAAGAGCTTGGTGAGTCTGTCCATTTATGTTGAGATTTACATATCCAAGGGGGCATGAATAGTGAGTGGTCTGGTCCTGTGGTGCTTCCTCATCTTCTCTCCTTATGGTGTTAGCTGACTTAGTGGGTTCCAAAGGCAGCCTTCTGTTTGAGATCCTCTTTTTGAAAGCATCAGTGACACCGCTAGAGATAGCAAATATTTCTCCATAGGCCAACTCCATTTTTCCTTCAGTAAGCATCCTTTTGGCAATATCTTCTTCTGCTCCTGGGTAATCCTTGGCCAAAGTCTTCTCTAGGTAGGTTTTCTTTGATGGTTTTTCCTTGGGTGGAGTGATGGTTTCTTGTGTTTCTGAGTCCTGGAATCTGACATGAGGGTCTGGTTTTGGGTTCTGATTCTGTATCCTGCCTGAGGGAACTGGGGTCCTGGCCATATGTAGTAAGTCTTCTGTATCCATGTCCATAATGTTGTCTTTTTCTTTCCTGATCCTTTTGTCTGCCATTTTGGGTTCTTCTGGGTCCTTGGTTCCTCTGGTTCTCTTTCCAAGGTCTGCTTCATAGATGGTGGATTCTTCAAGGGTGATTGCTTCTTCTAGTTGTCCAAAGGAGGATGATACAATGGGTTGGTCCTTGGGGAAAGCTGATACCACAGATTGAATTGGTCTTCTGGGGTCCCATGGAATCATAGTTTTGTCTGGAAGTCTGAAATCTCTGCCATCTCTGATTACTGATCCTTTGGTAACATCTTCTTCTAGGGTCCTTACATCTGGTGGTCATGTGGGTGTTTTCAAAGCAATAGTAGCATTTTAGAGTATAAGTCCTTGGGGCTGAATTGAATCCTGGGGCAGGTCCAGCTAGGTGAGGTGGGGCTGATCTTCCAGCAGTGAGGGCTGCAAGCTGTTTGGTGATTTCCTCTAGCTTCTGGTCTGTAGTCCTGACTTCCATTGGTTTAGTGGTCCTTGGCTGGGTAGTTGCCACAGGGTTATAGGTATTTACTGGAGGGTTTGGTTTGAGAATGCTTCTGATTGGATTCTGGGTAGGGTTTTCTGGTTCCATTAGGCTCTTTTCCAAACTGTAGCTGACTGAACCTCTCTGTGTATGTAGGAGAATAAAACCTGGGTGCTGGGAAGAATATGGCCTCCATCCTTGAGTGAAACCATCTTGCTGTCCCTGAGAAGTTCCTTGGTGATGGATATGGCTAGAGTGGGTTTAAGGGCCTTGAGCAATAATTTTCTGAAATCCTCCAAGCTGGTGTAGTATCCTAGTCTGACCAAGTAGTGGGTAATGGTTTCAAATTTGGTCCTAAAGCATTTGAATTCCTGCAAGGTGCTGATCCCTCCAGTTTGTGTAGACAGATTTACCAAGTTCCTCAAGTCTTCTTCAGTGTACTTGACCAAGGGGAGAGAGGATCCAAACCTAGTAAGTAGTTGCTCCTTTCAATGTCTCCCAGTCTGAGTCCTCATAGCCAGTCATCTCTTCTACCTCATCCTGGAGGTCTGATCCTCTTAGAAAGAAAATAATCTGTTTGCATAGTTCATGGGGAGAGGCACCATCAGCTGACCCAGCAATCTCATACCTCTTTATGAATTTGTCCACAGGCATATGTTTAGATCCATCAAAGAAAAGGTTCCTGTCCATAGGTTTGATTTTGACAGCCCTGTTTGAAGGCATAGAGTATCTGGGCATCCTAGGTTCCTTATCCAAAAAATGAGTGACTGGGGTTTCTGAATGTGGTGATGAAAAGGTACTGGAGACTGGGGGTGAGGTCTAAGTTGGTCTTCAGAAGTTGCTGATGAGTTGTTGTTGTCTCTGTATTGTCCAGGATTGGGGATGTTGCCAACATTGTTCCTGGAAGGCTGGGCTGGGTTTGGAGTGAAAGTCTGTGCTGCATTGCTGTTGATTGGAGGATAGATGCTAGGGGCAGTGTAGAATCCAGGGAAGCCTTGGTGAGACATGATGGGTAAGAGGTTGGTTGATGATTTATGGGTAGTGAATGTGGATATGTATAAGTCCTTTGAAGTGGTTTGTGAGGAGATAAGTTGATTAATGTCTTTATTTTTTTATTTTTTTGTAGATGTTGAAGTTGTGGAGAATAGAGAAGGGGAAGGTGAGGTAGTAATGAGACTGGTAAGTATAGCTGTTACTAAAACTGAAGATATCTGAAGGAAAATCAGGCCACTGTTGGGACACCACTTGTGGAACTACTCAAGGGACAGAATAGAGCTTGGAAGGGATATGTATAACTACACTAGTACTAATGTAGGTTATGACAAAGGTGCTGATATAAGAGCTGCCTTCCTGACTAATGCTAAGGGGATGAGTGTAACACTAAGAATAAAATAAAAGGTGTGGCTAATTTATATCTACTCTTAGAAGACTAATACTAATGTGCTTGTTTACTACACACACCAGGTGAGAGGAATGGATAACAGGGGGGGATGAGTTGTATAAAGTATATGTAATATAATTGTAATGTGGGGCAAGGGTTTGTTATAGCTCTGGAGTCAAGATGGGTCAAGCTGGTATTTATATTTATATATTTTATAAGGGTGATGGTAACTCTACTAAGTATGTATACTAATTTATGGGATCTGTAATGTTGGTATATGTAGGGGGTAACTTAGTAAGTCAGGGGGTCCATAAGGGAACAAGGGGGAGGAACAGGTGTCCTTATATATCTGAGACAAGAGAGGAGCCATCAGGCTAGAGGAAGGAAACAACAAGGCTATGTCATGTAGCTGGTGGGAAAAGGAAGAACATGATAGATCAGTAGAAGAGAAAGTGACATATATGAAATAGTCATGACAGTGACAGATGAGTAGTGGGAAGGTGGAGTTTATGTACAGTAGATATGATGTAAGATGTTACTGAATAAAGCCTAGTCATGTGCAGTGTATGTTATGTAGTGTCTATGTAGTGTCTATGTAGTTTATATAATATGTATTTATGTATAATGTTCTGAAATATATCTACTTATAATATGTACTTATTGTATTCTATAACTTGCTTAATACTGTAACTTGCTGGTTTATTCTGTGTTTGCCTGTAACTCTTGAACCATGAGGAATTTGAAGGTGGTTGTAGTGAGTGACTAGGGTTAAAATGAGGTGTAGAATCTGATTATGAAATAATAATGATGAATATGTGTAAGGTTTGGGTTTTATATGTATATATATGTAAGTATTTGGAGGTTTATAAGTGATAAATAATTTATTAAAAGTATGGTAATGAAGTGGAATGGATCACCACATCGGTCAATCCGTCTAGCTTTTCCAATTGTTCTGGCGGGTTGGCTGGAGGTGGCATTGAGGTAGTAGTTGAACAGACATCTTCACAGCCCCGGGACAACCACTGTCAATATCTGTGATCTGGGGAAGCGATGGAGTATTCTCAAGATTGAGGTAGTAGTCATCTGGTTACAAAAAAAAAAAAAAAGGTTCTTGTTGAATGGGTGAGAATGAATGAAAGAAAAAGAAAAATTGACTCACCAAGAGACATTCTTGCACCCAAGATATTTGAGCCACTTGTATTGATTCCAGATTGTGGAGACGTTGGGTGATTTGCTGGTTGAGGATATTGGCAATATCTCCGGCCGGGGGATGATGGCACTGCCAGGTTCTCTCCAACCAATTGAATAGGGGCCGGGGAAAAAAAAAATTGCAGCAAAAAACAAAAAACCTGCAAAAACCGCAAGGTTTTTTGGGCCAGCTGTACTATCTAATATCTGCTATAGAACTAAAAATATAGGCTCCTGGAGCCAAACAAATCCTGTAGCGAGTTGTAAGGATCCAAGTACATAACACATCTGACTTAGTAATAATTACATAAGGAACTCAGACAGAGAGCCGAGGGAAAATACTAATGAGGAAATCTATTTCACAGGAGGGTCTGAAATACTTCTTATTTCCTAGGAAAATAAGTGTTTAGGCCTATAAGAAAATAGCTAACCAGTGTTCTGAAATCAACAGATTGTTTTCTTATGAATAGTGCTACTTATACACACCAATGTTGTTTTCCTTTTCCCTATTGCAATATTTTTGTTTCTTATCAATCCTTAAAACCCCAATTTGACTAACGGGTCGGCCTCTACACTACCAGCATAATTGCCTAGGATGAATTCATTCCAGTTAAAATGGGATGCACTCAACCAATTTAAAATTGGTTGACATCAACTGATGAAATATAAATCCAAGGGACCCCCCTTGGTTTTATATTTCATTGGTTGGGTTTATCGTACTTTACATTGGTTGTTTGCATCCTAGTTTCACTGGGATGACATCAACCTAGGTAATTATGCTGACAGTGCTACCTTTTAGGTTGCATGACATATCAATACATGCAACCTAACGGGAAAACATCAATCTGTGTCACCACTGGGAACAGCCATTGACAATGGCTGCTCCCAGCAAAGAGGACTCATTGGCCTTGATTGTCACCTCCCCTCTTTGCTGAGAACAGCCATTGAAAATGGCTGCTCCCAGCAAAGAGGTGTCATTGACATCCATTGCAGCAAAGACAGGTTTCATGTTATCAACAACCATTGCAGCAGATGGTACGTGTCATCAACATCCATTGCAGCAAAGACATCCATTGCTGCAATGGATGGTTTTTTCATTTTATCAACAACCATCACACCGGATGGTGTCATTGACATCCATTGCTACTTGCTGAGACTGTCTAATTTGTCTTTTCCACATTGTAAAACTTATATTTCTTTAAGAATGAGCTTCAATTTTGATTACTGGGGAAGAGCTTATGAAACTGAAAGACAAGAACAGGGAAGAGCTGCTAACCAACAACAAAAATCAAGATGGTATCACACCCAGAGACTTACTGCTGATGGAAATGTGAATCATTACAACAACTTATATAATCAAAACCTTTGTCCAACCATAATTCACAACAACTATTTCTCACCCACCTTTTGGAATGAATCAACAATACACAACCATGATATTTCCAACTCTCAAACATTTAGGGACCCTTATTACAACCTTACCACTCAACTTTCAACAACCAATCCCCAAGGTTCCATTCACAATCATCAAACCACCACCTTCTGCATCCCAAAACTCTCAACCAATATCACCCTTCCCATCATCATGAATCTCAACATCAAAGACCAATGTATGATTCCCCTTCACACCCTGAGAATCACCCATCACACCCACATGTGACCAACATTCTGAGCCAAAGCTCACGTGGAATTCCGCCTCCTTCTTCTCAATCTCTTTTGATAGGCTACTCACAATCCCACACTGCCAAATTTCAGTTACAAAGACGGCACTCACAATCAATTTAGCCCTCTGTTTCTTACGAGTCTCATCAGAACAGCCATCAGAGAAGCCAATCACAATCCCATCACAACATTCACCACCAAACACATCACCCAATTTCACTTGGGGTTGATCCTCTTTCTTCTCAAAATCATCACAGAAGCCACTTACAATCCCACCACCGCAACCTTCACAACTCACTATCACTTGGACATCCCCTTGGATCTGCTCATTCTCATCATAGACAACACTCACAATCCCCCCAGGGTCTGGAAGATAACCTTTATTCTCCAAGCCTCTCACCTGTTGATGTACCAAGAAACTGGGGTGATGAGCTTCCAGAAATTGATCTACAAAACATTGTGGACCACGTCAACAACCAAATGTCTCATGCTGGGTTTGAAACTTCTCATCCTGCCGACATAGACAATGAGAATGGCCTTGATAGAATCAGATTAGGAAATGAAGAGCCCCAAAATTTATCCAATCCAGACATTAATTTTTCAGAAACAAGGGAATCACACCCACATAACATTTCACACAACAGGCCTGCTGCTTGGGGCTGGAGGGAGCCATCAGGCTTCAGGGCTTACACTATGAGACAACCAAGAAGATGTACCAAGTGCCAGGCCATCCTGTTTTTAGGTGAAACAAATTCTCTTTGCTGCCATAATGGAAGTATAAATCTTACTCCCTCACCACCACCACCTGAGTTTCTCCGTATGTTCCAAGAGGCCACTCAATCCCGCACACAGGAAGGAAGGCAACTCATTGAAAACATTTTCCACATCAACAGCAACTTTGCTTTTAATTCATTGGGACTCAACACAGAGACCAGAACAGCCTTGCAAAACCAAGGTCAAGGAGTTTACACTTTCAAAGTCAAGGGTACAATCCATCACAGGATTGGAAGCTTACTCCCACTCACACAAGAGCATCCAAAATTCCTACAAATTTATATCTATGACAATTCAAATGAGTTTGAAAACAGACAGCATCATGGTCAACATCTTTCACCAATTTTAATGAGAAATTTCCAATCAATTCTGCATGCACACAATCCTCTGATTTGGCAATTTGAATCCCTTGCATCAGATATTTCACCTTCACGCTCCATACACTGTGGAAATAATGGCGACCCCGGTAACAGAAACAGTAGGTTGCCCTTCTTCCTGGTTGGTTCCGGTGGTTCTTTGATTTCCTCTGCGGGATAAACAACTGTTAGCGGAGAGTTAACTGGATTCCCTGCAACACCTTATACTCAGCAAGGGGACCATTCCTCTTGCGTTTGTCTTCCTGATGTTGCCCTTCACCATTCCGCTTGTCCGCACACGCTGAAAGTCGCTGAGAGATTTCTAAAGTAAAAGTGATTTCTTATATGCACTGTAGTTGATAGCTATCTACTTCAATGATAAGATAAGATAAGATCCTGCAACCCTGGTACAACACTCTATTTATACAACGCTCCCCCCCAGTCCTGAACCGCAATCCCCCGTTCCCTCCCTGGAGCCCTACTTGCTCGTCTCCTCAACCCCGCATTGCACCACAGCCTGTCCCTGACTACTATACCCCGTTGACCCCTGCAGCTGTCTGTCTCTCCCCTGCGCACGACTCTGCTCCGTCTGCCCCCACTCCGCTTGCGGGCCTGGTGCCCCAAACCCCGTGGTTCCACCTGGTCCCCTACGTTGCGCATACTGAAGCGGCCTTTGTCCGCTTGACCGATCAACCGCGCCAACTATAGAATGTCACATGCTGCGCCCTCTTTCTTTTCCCCGCGGAATGTCCAATGACATTTGGTAAGTACCCCCCTTACCTCAGCCTCAGCCTGCCGCTGAGCCCGCGGCTGCGGGCTCAGCTTCAGTGCTGCACCTCCTGTATATAAGTTCTCCCACAACGCTTGACAACAAATGCAACAAATTTGGACCAAAGGGTTTACAACCTCCCAAGGGGTGACCAGATTGCTGCAATCTGGCAACAGTGGGGCGCTACGCTATTTGACCTCTAACTATTAGCGTAGTGGTTATTTTTTTTGCCAGAAAATTTGTAGTGTTAGCTGAAGCTACACTCCGCAAAACTAACAGTTAGCATAGCAAGAAATATTTCAGCCAATTTGTTTGTAGTGTTAGCTTTGGAAAATAACCGCTACGCTAACAAGTAGCATAATTGTTTTTCCGCTAACACATATGGAAGTTCCCATTAGTGTAGCGGCATCATATCTACACTACGCTACAACAAATTTTAGCTCTTAGCTGAATTTTTTCCCGCTAAATGTTAGCTGTCAGCTGAATTTTTCCCACTAAATGTTAGCTGTTAGCTGAATTTTTTCCTGCTAAATGTTAGCTGTTAGCTTAATTTTTTCCCACTACACTATGCTCAAATAGTGCAAAGTGTTGGCCCACAGCCAGCTGAGTGAACAGTCTGAACAGAATTTTTTGGGTGGATTACATCCCTGCGTGTTTCACCAATAGTTGTGGTGATGTGCTTGGGCAAAGAAAAGGATGTGGGAACATTGAAAGCTTTTCCCTTGCACAAATTGGCTTGCATTGAGGCTGTGATTATTTTAAATTAATATTTTCATGAATCCTGTTGAAGCATTTCTTTTCCAGCTTTACTCGCTTCCTTTGAGTTAAATAAGCATTTCTTCTCATTCTCTGGTGGGCAATTTCTGTATGATTAAAATGTGTTATTCAATTGAAATTTGTCCAGGCAGTAACCATATTTCCCAAAGCAATGAAAGAAATGAATATCCAAACATTGGAAAGAGAAAAGATGGAAAAGAAACAAAACAAAAAAAATGATAGAAATTAAAAAAAAAAAAAAACAGAAATAATCTGTTTTGATTGCTGTAGTTGCACAAGTACAGGAGTTAAAACAGCATTTTGATTGATTTACTTGTGAAAGTTGAGATTTTTGATCGCTTGACGTGCACAAGTACAGGATTCATAATTGGGCAGAGTGGACCAGCTTTGACCTCAGACAGTGGAATTTATCACTCCTGCTATACTATAAGTAACTGCAACATGCCTAATCAGTGTCACCCTCATTGTTGAGTAGGATTTGTAATGAGGGTGACATTGATTAGTTATGTTGCAGTTACTTATAATATAGCAGGAGTGATAAATTCCACTGTCTGAGGTCAAAGCTGGTCCACTCTGCCCAATTAGGATCCTGTAATTGTGCAAGTAAAGCAATCAAAAATCTCAACTTTCACAAGTAAATCAATCAAAATTCTGTTTTAACTCCTGTACTTGTGTAACTACACAATCAAAACAGCTTATTTTTTTTATTTTATTTACTTTTTTAATTTCTATTGTTAATTTTTTATTTATTTAATTTCTATTGTTATTTTTTACTTTTTCAAAAAAACTTGTTAGTTTCTTTTCCATCTTTTCTCTTTCCAATGTTTGGATATGCATTTCTTTCATTTTTTACTTTTATTTTTATTTTTATTTTTTTTTATTTTTATTTTCAGTGAAATTTGGCCTAAGCATTGCACACTATGAATCTAGGAGACATCAACACAGGAATAAAAGGACTACCTGAAAAAATAATCAAACATAACTACCTAACAGGCTTATGCTATGTGAACTGAGAGAGATTGAGAACATGGCAAATAGAGGAAAGAAAACAAAAGAAATAAAACACAGAAGAGAAACAAAAAATCTAAAAATCTACACAGAGCAGGTTTGAAAACCGTTGAGAGCTTGGAATGAAAATTTCCAAAGGAAACTCGGCCTTCTGATTCTTGAGGAGTCAATCAAGCTTGTCCGGATTGAATCAGATCTTGCGTTTACGGAGGTTTCTTCTGAGAATCCCCCTTTGCTTTTGGAGATGAGGGCAAAAGTTCATGAAATGAATTACTGTTTCCCTAGCTCCACAAAAAGGACAGAGGGGGTTGGTGTTCCTATGAATATGGAATAGAAAAAAGTTCAATGTGCAACAGCCCAAAGCCAACTGAATGATCAATGCAGATAATGACAAGGGGAGTGTTGAGGGTGCAGATATCCTGGGCTGGACAGGGAGTGTTTGTTGTGCTATTTTTCTGCAGTTACCCTTGGCAAGAAAGAGTGGGAAATTGGGGTCTTCAAGAGCTTCCTTTGCTAAGCTGTCAGCCAATTCATTCCCACTGATGTCCCTATGTACAGGGCACCAGATGAAGGACAGCTGTGTATCCCAAACTAATAATGCTTCAACGACCTGAGCTACTTGAGCAAACATTGCTTGTCCTGGCTTGGGGAGCCCGGGAATTTTTGTGCATTGAATGACGCCTTGATTATCCACAAAAATCATGATTGATCCATAATTCTGTTGTTTGCACAGTTCCCTAGCCAGTTGCACTGCTGCTAAGACCCCTACTGCCTCACATTCATGATTTGAGATGACTGCATTGGTACCAAGTGAATAAGCTACAAACACTCCCTTCTGCGAAGCCACTGCAGCACCCGCTCCTCCTTTTTCTGGATGGTAAGAGCCATCACAGAAAATTTCCAATACCCTCAAGGACGTTTGATTAATGGCAAGAATAGACTTAACAGAATTGATTGCATCCTCTTTGGACAAGTCCAGATTGAAATAATCCAGACGCCTGTATGGGATGGACCTAAAGTCATACATCAGTCGGAGCAGCTCCGGGTCTTGATCAACCGCCTGATCGACAAGCTGCGCTGCAATGCCAGACGGTGCAGCATCTGGGAATCTAACAGCCTATTCAGCCCTGCTGGACAAAATAAGGTATCTAATTGTGTTATCAGCCTTAATGTGTACAATTTTTCTAACCAAAAAGGAGAAACTTGTCCAAAGTATTTCATCCCATAAGGATGGAACCGTGAGACAAGCCCGGATCAACTCGTTTGATGCCAATCAAAAGACCCCCAGAGTCGCAATCCCAACTGAACAATCCACCTTATTGGCCAGGTTCCAAACCTTGGTCTTGTTAGCCTTGGTAGCCCAGACTGCCACCCCATACGTGGTTCTAGGGTGCAGCACGCATCAAAGCATCTTGGCCCAATCCAATTCCCTCGTGCCCACCGCTATACAACTGCAATATTTGTTGATCCTACATCAAAAAAAGCCTGGCATGACACCCCACATCAAGAAAATCCTCTCTCATGTGGTGGAAGCCCGGTTCCTCAACAGGGCTTTTCCTCCCTCATCACACTGCCAGCATAATTGCCTAGGTTGAGTTCATCCCAGTTAAACTAGGATGCAAAAAAACCAATTTAAAGTAGGTTGACCTCAACCAATGAAATATAAAACCAAGGGGGGTCCCTTGGATTTATATTTCATCAGTTGATTTCAACCAAGTTTAAATTGGTTGAGTGCATCCCAGGTTAACTGGGATGACTTCATCCTAGGCAATTATGCTGGCAGTGTCAACAGAATGTGCATATTGAACCAAGGCAAACTGGCCCAAACTTCCCAAGACACTTATTCAATCCCCATCCAACTTTTATAAAGGCCAAACACTTGAAAGGCATGAAGATCTCCCGCACCCCCACCACTAAGGCAGTGGACAGTTCAAAGAACAGCAAGAGATTAACAGGCCCTCCTTGCCCTGCAAGCTCTACACGGGATGCATGCAAGTTATTCCCCTCTCCTCTAAACATTAAACACTTCTGGAACTCTTTTCTGTCTGCCATTTGCAGCTGTTGAACTATTTTTACCAGGACCACTGCTTTGAAGATCAGTGGTAGAAAACTTGAACAAAAATTTGGCTTGTGGCATTGTATGGTCTATCACATTAGCTGAGAAGATGATAAAGAACATTGTGTATATCATCAAAAACCTCCCCCAAATTCTCTCTCTTCATTTCCCAATGGACCACATTTTCAAGGTCCTGTGCAAGGCAGCTGCTAAAACAAAATCCAAGTCAGCCAAAATAGTCAAATTCAATTGTAAGCTTCCCGAACACAGGAGTCTATCTTTTCAGAAAGGAAAACTTTGAAGTTTAAAAAGAAATAAAAATTGATAAGTCAAGCTTTCCAGATGATTTGTCAGAATGTAAAAAGATATATGAATTGATAGGATTAGGCTGGGAAGATTTGTTGGCAAGAGTTGAAAGATTGGCCTTGTATTCTTTCTGGAAAGAGTTCTTCAGCGGAGCTGGTAACAAAGGCTCATAAATGTGGTGACTTGGTGGCGTTAATTGGTGTTCTATTCCCATGGTGTGTCCCACAGGAGAAAGAGATAGTATCATCCGGCTGGCTGAGCCGCAGCCAAGTCACACCATGTGACCTAGGTCACAACAACATCTTTCCAAGCATTATTGAAACCACAATACACTATGGAAGCACTAAAAATGTCTGAGGTAGTTTCAAAAACCAAATTGGTTTCAACTCTAGCTTTTAGGATAGAATCTGTTTGAATCTGGTGGGGGAACAAATTCTGTTCTAAAAAATTTCACAGAAACCAAGTTGTGAGAGAACAAAAAAAATGCTTTGAGAAAATGTTTTTCATAACCAATTTCACAACAGAATCTTTCCACAAATGTTTTTGGTTCCAAAGACCAAAACTGTTGGTGGAAAGGTTGGGAAAACAGAATTTATTGGTTAATTGGTTCTAAAAACCAAAATATCTGGGTGGAAGGTTCACAGGAATATTTCTGCAAACCCTTCTGAGCTTGATTCTGGCAGGATCTCCCACAATTTTGGCTGGTGGTATCCCACTGGATATTTCAAGCCAAGTTGCTGAAGGCTCCAATGGCCAAGGTTGCCAAGACACCCTTGAGGTTCCACCCCAACCACTGCAGACCAATAATACCCAACCGCTCCAATCATTGGCCGAAAACTGACAACTTCAAACACCAGTGCAAAAACAATGTCAAATGAAGCAGACTTTTCTTCCCCCCAGTTTCTCTAGATCATCAGCATCCCCTTGTTTGCCTCTCCAGCTGGTTGGTTTAAAAAAACCCCTACTCTTTTTTGTTATTTAACCATCAGAATGTTAGGCTCAAGAGAGGGGGCAATCTTGATGGAGGGTATGATTTGACCAAGGAGCTGAGTCAGAAAGAAAAGGTTTTTATGCTCAAGCTTGATTATCTTATTTCTGCTTGCACACAAGACAGATTAAGTAATTTAGTAAAAGAGAGGCCAACAAGTGGTTGAGCTAAACTAACAATAAAATCATATGCTGTAAAATATACAAGCATAAGCACTGACATGGAATGTGAAACTGTCAGCTGGCTACTATGGCAGAGCCAACTTGCCATAAATAAATAAAACAAAAGACATTATTACTAAATAATAATGACATCATTACAAAATAATACAGAGAAATTATTACAGAAACTAATAATGTAATAAAAGTATAAATATAGAGACATTAGGGCGTATCAAATATGACCAAAACCGTAAGTGAAACCCGTCAATTAGAAATGACCAAATCCACACTTTCTAATTGACGGGTTTCCAAAAAGGGGTAGCCCAAAACCAAACGGGTTTTGAAAACACGGAAAACACAAAAACCCACATATATCATCCAAACCCGTCACTTCCAAATCCGTCATTCCTGCAGCCCTGCTGGTCACCAAATACACCCCTCATCACACCTTGTATGAACAAATTGATCATCACCTCACCCCAACAAAACACTCATCAACCTGAAAACAACAAACAAATCATCACACCTCAACTGAACAACCCAATCATCACCTCACCCCAACAAAAAAATCATCAATCTGAACACAACAAACCAATCATCACACCTCAATGGACCAACCCAATCATCACCTCACCCTGAAATATTCAATGATTGGTGAGTCGTTATCCTCCTTATACATATATCCATCATATCTCTCAACCTATTCTCTATTAGGTCTCTTACAGGAGAATGGACCATGTAAGATCAAGTTAGACTCCAGTGGACTTGACTCAAACCCAGAAGCCTGGAATCAAAACGTGAGCTACTGATCTACCTTCAAAAATAAAAAAGACAACATGAATGCAATCGTTCTTTTTTCTCTCATATCAAAATTATATCTTAACTTGTTCATTGACTCAATTGATTTCATTATGATTCCCTTCCGGTCAACCAGGCAAACATGTGAGCACTTGCGCTTAATCTTCTAGATCTAAAATTCTTAATTTCCTAAAAACACACACACACAAATTCTTAGGATTTATGTAGACCAACCTGTGGGCACCGGCTATTCTTATGGAACTAGGACGGCAAAGAGCACCTTAGAAGCCATGAACAATCTTTACGAGTCACTCCAACTGTTTCTTGCCCATCCGCTATTCACCAAATGTATTGGCAGACCATTTGGAGTATGGACTGAGTCCTATGGAGGTTTGTCGAATTGAAATGGTCAGATCATCTAGTCGTCCAGTTCTTGGTATTCCTCAAATAGATCTAAGAATTAAAGCACGTATTTATTGATTGGTTGCTGTCTTGTTTTTGAATGGAAAGAAAAGTAGAGAATCTTACAAAGATAAGCGTAGCTTCCAGTAACGGTGAGACCAGGCAAGAATCCTAAGATTCTGGGATTTGAATGGATTGTAATGGAACCGATCAGTCATTAAATTAATCGCAAAGCGGGTCAGCTTGAATAACTAACCCAGCCCTGATACCACCAATCGGACGGTTGTATTTGATTGACGGTGTGGTCACAATCTGGAGATTGGGCTGATCCCTATTGAGCAGAGTGGAGGAGAAGGGATGTTTAGAGGTCATACAAATGGATGGGGCAGTCTTCCGATCAAGCGAGACATCTTGTGGGATGGAAGGCTTCTTGCTATTCGTGCTTGATGGCGAAATTTGCTGAGTTGGTGCCGTTTGATTGATGAGGTGCCTGGATACCAAGGTTGTGAATGTAAGCCCCCGAAAACCACATGGGAGCTGAAGTCTAAAGCCTGGGCGAAATGTGACCTCTTCAGACCCAGACACTAAATATTTATCCATACAAACCATGGAAAACCCCTCGAATCGCAAAAGAATCAACTCCGGTTCTACCAACAACCTAAACCATCATGCCCGAAAGAGAGCCAAGATAAAGCACGCACGAGTCATCCACACGGAAAAGGTTGATGTGGTTCGTCAATTTTCATCTCCCTAAAACAAATCATAAATTTCATGACCTTCTAGCTCTGATGATTAATTTTTTCCAATTATCTAGCAGAATTCAAAGTTACCAAACGTCTTGGACGTTGAAAAATTTATTAGCGTAAACTTCCTTTCAAAAAGATTATCTACTCTCGAGTTTTCATCGCAACCGGGTTTGAGTATGGCGTGATTCAAATGAAGAACTGATAGATCTCTGGTTTCTTTACTCAGTCTCGATCATTCGGAATTGGTTCCATGGAGCAATCTATGAAGCTAGCTCGGTAAGAGCATTTACAACCCAAACTTACTTAGTTGATTGCCTTCATTCCTGACTTTGTATAACTGTTATCAAGAGATGCCTCGGGCAAAAGGTCTTTTCAAACTTTGCCAAGACACCTGAGGAGACGAGCAGCCAGTCATTTTGTTAGAAGAGTACCCACCAAACTAAGACCGAAAGCCCGTTTCGAGGTAAGCAATCCGTTTAATCACTTTTGTTTGCTCGTTTCACTTACTAATCATGCTTCCATTGCTTACATGAACCCTTTGGTAGATGAAAAATGATAAACCTGAAGTCTTGTCCAAATCCTTTAAACGTAAATTAAGCTTGAAAGAGCATAAAAATTGTGATAGGACCAAAATGTTACTGCAGCGACAAGGCGAGTCTTATAGGAAAGATATAATCTCGTAAGGTGTTGTGTATCGTAATCTTACTTCCTCCCTTTCACTCGGGGCCGCTTGGATCGCCCAGTTAAGAGGAAATGGCTGAAGACTCACATATGGCACGCGAAGCGGACCAAGATGACTGTCTTTGGGGTTACAGATTACAGATTGGTTAGTAGATTTTTAAACCTATTCTAGATTCCGAAAGACAGGTTCACTTTTCACACCATACAATGCGTGGATCTGAGATCTAATACCAGCCCCTTCGCACTTCAAATTTCTAGGCCAAGATTCCAACTGAGAAATGTTTTTGATCCACCTACCGGGCAGCTAAGCATGGATTTACATTGCACGATCTATCGTATTACACCCATTTACACTTGATAGCCGAAGAAGACATAATCAAGCAGACATTGAGAAAAATTTGTGATCCGACCGGGGTCAATCCTTGCTCACTGAGGTCTTTTACCATATTAGCGGATCAAAGTACTCTTTTGGAATTGAACTCTTAAATGTGGTCCGATCGTGTTTTTACTACAGGTTTAGTCCGGGTCATCGGGCTGCCGAAATCAATTTATATTTGACTCAAGGCTGGCCATATTCTCTGATCGGTCCCGCGACCTTACTATGGCGTTCAGGGGCTGACTCGGCATCGTTGCTTAAGGACCCATTCCTAACCCCTTCACTTGATGAATCCAACACTCAGCCATCTGATCCCAACCCTTCTTCTGGCCCTTCCACCCAACGTACCGTCCTACTTCAGATCCATCCATCTATCAAAACTCCAGTTACCGATCAACTCGCGCCAAAACAGCAGCAAAGGTTCCCAGGGCGCGGCCTCCACCACCTCCGCCCTTGGCAGATCATTCTATGACGTACTTTTCACGATCTTGGTGTGCGTCTATTTGGCCCTTTAATCCCTCCTCTGTCTACTGCAAAGCCATTTTTCTTCTTCTTTTTTTTTTATTTAGATTGTGTTCGCTCGGAACGAGCTCTCAGCACCCCCCTGCCTCATTTCCACCTCCCTAAGCACCCAGCTACCCATTATGAGGCCCCAGCCCACCCTAATAGCCGCCACGTTCAACATCCTGCACGTCTTCCCTCCCCAATCCAAGCTGACATGCCTGTGCACAGTCCAAGATCTCGATGAATTGTAACGTCCATTGGTGGTGTGCTCTGCATCAAGATCTTGGGCTGGCTCAGCTTGTCAGTGAGGAGCAAGGAGGGGAGTACTCTCAAGTTTGGAACTCATTCTCACGTACTGGCGCCTCAACTAGACCTCTTGGACCCCTTCTCTCCCCAATCCAAGCTGATGTGCCGCTGACTGTTCAAAGATCAAGTACGAACTGTAACATCCATTGGTGATGTGCTATTCCTCTTGATCTAGAACAGTCACAGCACATTAGTGAGGAGCAGGGAGGGGAGTACTCTCAAGTTTGGAACTCATTCTCACGTACTGGCGCCTCAACTAGACCTCTTGGACCCCTTCTCTCCCCAATCCAAGCTGACATGCCTGTGTGCAGTCCAAGATCTTGATTAATTGTAACATCCATTGGTGGTGTGCTCTTCATCAAGATCTTGGGCAGGCTCAGCTTTTCAGTGATGAGGAAGGAGGGAAGGACTCTCAAGTTTGGGATTTGTGCTCATGTACCGGTTTTTGAACTGGAAATCTTGGATGCCTTCCCTCCCCAATCCAAGCTGGTGTGCCTGTTTCCAGTCAAAGATCTTGTATGAATTGTAACATACATTGGCAATGTGCTCTTCATCAAGATCTCTGGCAGGCTCAGCTCCTTAGTGAGGAGGATGGAGGAAATGTATACTTCTGCTCATGTACCGGTGGCTTGCCCAATGATTGGTCTACTGACAATGGCTTACTGAAGTTTGTTGTATTCAAGATCCAAAAAAAGGTGACTGGAATATTAGATATATGGGAAAACGTTTGCATAGCTTTTTAATTAGGATCACCACTTCATTTGTATCTGATGGATTGCCACAAACACTGGCAGGTCCAACTCTTTCCTAAATTATTTAGTGGCAAGGTCAATTGTTCAAAGAAGAAATTGCATAAGTAATAAAAAGAAATTCAAACACACCTCTTCACCGTCCCTGCCTCCTTCAGACCTATTCTCATTTGTTTCTAGAGGTTCCAAGATTGCTGACTAAGTCATCACATATAAACAATATTGAATATATTAGCAATTATCAAAAAAGACAATGAAACAACTGATTGAGCTTACAAGTGGAGCCCTAGAGTTATTGGAATCCACAGATACATTATCTGAGTCATCTTTCTCAACATTTTTGTCCAAGCTGTTTTCCTCAGGACCAGATGAGTCAGAGCTTCCTTCACCGTTTTGAGCATCGACTTTGTACAAGGGCGTCACAAATGGTTTCTTCCCCATCAGCTGATGCATAGCATGGAAATGTGGACACATTTTGTCGAGCTTCTCGTCAATGGTGATAATTCGTGCCGATCAATCTTCATTGGTGAGTCCAAAGCCAGTGGAGAGGTATTGGGTATGTGTTTTCTTGTACTTGTCCTTGTAGATGTTAAAACAATATTTCATCTGCCTGGGGGTTAGATTGATTTGTGAAGGGGATTGATTTCTCAGATTGATTGCCATAAGCTTGGATCTGTTAATCTTCCCTTTGGCTGGCCTTCAAAACGCCAGTGCCTTACCAGTTCTGTATCATTGTCAGAGACATGTTGTGCTTGCTTCTTGATGGGTTTCTTCCTGCTTGCTGACTTCTTCGGTATCACTTTTCCTTTTCCGGTGATGAATTTATTTGTTTTTTTGATAGGCATCGTTCTGGGATCAGGGAAAGATTGATTAATGTTTTTTCTGCAAGCAAGTTTATAATCGACTAAACTTACCAAATTTTGAGGAGAACTGAAGAATAAGTTTGGGTTTGTGACTGGGTGGAGTTGTATTGGCAACGATTTATTGTATGTTGGGGTTGAATTGTGGAGGATTATTGATTGTATTGGGGTTGTATATTGCAAGGTTGGATCCTGAGTTTTGATTGGTTGAAATGTGGAGAATCATGGTTTTTGTAATTATATTGGGGTTTTTGTTGTTGATACTTGACACGTCTAGTGCAAATAATGGCATTATTTGGAATTTTTATCCACTGGTTTCATAATTGTGGATTTGGTGAAACCCGTTGATTAGATAATCGTGGATTTGGTCATATTTGATACCCCCTATTAGGGGGTATCAAATATGACCAAATCCACCATTATCTAATCAACTGGTTTTGAAAATCCACCATTTTCAAAAACAATGGATACCAATATAAAATGATTCAAAATTCTCAAAAGTTAAATTTTATTGAAAAACCTAATTCACTGGTTTCAAAGGCGGATTTCGTCATATTTGATACCCCCTATTATTACAATATACACAACAAATAAGAATAAAAGCAAGAATATTATTGTAAATACTGAATCTACTCTCAAATTAACCTAGGGTACCTCACTCATAAGTACCCTTAAATTATGTTCCTTCAATAAGCAATCTCTTATTAAAGATTTACCATAAATAAAATCCAGAGGACATCAGGACTTAAGAAAAACTGCCTTTCTCTAAGTTTTGGAACATGTGAAACATATATAAAAAGGACCAGAGTGTTTCATAATTATCTTCCATGAAACACTCCAGAATATTCCAGAAAGTACCAAATCTATGTGTATCATAACATATGAAACAGAATGGCCAATTATCCAAAAAAATTTGGATCAAACACATAAACATTTGATGAAACGCAGAAAAAGTTCAAATTATGCGGAATTGTGGTTATTCACCCACAATCCAGCCAAATACAGTTAGAATGCAACCACCAACTGGCCAAACAGCTGTATAAACCACAGTTTGGCCATTAACCAAAGAATTGGGCGCTCCCTGGTACCAAAAGGTATTTGAGGAGCTCCATTTTCCCCCAAGAAAGGATTCCCCAGATTATTAGACATTACATTACTTAGAGTACCTGATTTCAACAAAGCATCACCAACGGCTTCTTGCCTGGTAAGTTTTGTTAAGTAGTTAATCAATATTCCCATAGAATATTCCCTCAACAGCTCCCCAAACATTTAAATCAATCAATAACAGTAAATTATAACCATTTCTCTGTCTGTGGTGCTTTCCCCTTCCTTTCCATATACCTGGGATTTAAAAAACCCCTGATTTATCATGCCCGAGTTTTATAAGGTTATTTAAATCCTCTGCATTTTTTGCAAGATACCTCAGAGGGATCTAAACAACCCCTGATTTATCAGGCCCCTCTTTTATTTTTATTTTTATCTTTAATCAATTTTTAATTAAAAATTAATAAAAAAAAACATATAAACATTAATTTTTTACGCACCAAATCATCTGAAATTGTTTCAGAAATATTTTTACAAACATTTCCTCATATTTCCATATCCTTGCAGCTTGTGTAGCTAGAAGATTTATCATCTTGGCATCACATAGGCTGACAGAAACTAGCTGACTATTAGAGTGAAATAAACTACCACATGGTAGAGTGAATAAGATAAAACTACTTTACTGATAGAGTGATGTAAAGAAATGTTATGTTGAGTGACTGATAATAAACATACTTAAAGTATAGTAATATTTTAATTTTGAAAGGGTTTATGATAATAAATGGGGTGTCTCTGCATGTGTGTGGGGAGCTTGACCGTTGTAGCTTGAAATGATTTGCAACAGAAGTGATGTGAGTTTATACTTCTGTTAAGAGTTCATGTTGTTGTAGCTGAGTGATGTAACCCTTACATAAAGGATTACCTCTCACTACAGTTATGTAATACATAACATACTCAATGTTGACTTTCTCGCTCTCTCTTTCTCTCACTCTCTGTTTTCACATAATATTATTACATAATAGATATTTTGTCTTTATACATAATACATACTATAAATATCCCAGTATTTACAGTGTATTATGTTTCTCTTCTTATGCAATCTATGAATTTTACTTTTATCCTAATTCACATACCTAGGATCCTTTAAATGTAAGTTAAAATGTATGCATAGTGCTTACGTCATCAGTCACAGCCATAACTTGGACTCATTGCTGTGGCGTATCCCACTTCTCTCCTGATTGAGTTTTTGATACCAGTGTTGCCTGTGCTGACAACAACTTGGTCCTTTTTTTCAGGTCAGTATTATTCAACATCAACATTGGCCTCAGGAGTACAATAGCAGCGTTTCCGGTGTTGACAATGTTGATGCCTTCTTTTTTCATCATTGAATTCATAGTATTGTAGGAATTTGAGTTCAAAGCACTTTATTGCAACTATATTTTAAAGCTCATAGTAGTAAAGAAACTAGAGAATAAAGTGAGAAATAAATGAGATCATAAGTAAGAGTAATATGTATTAAAAGAAAGAGTGAATTTAATTATAATACCTTCTTATGATCTTATCCTAGTGAGAACTCAACAGGAAAACCTCAAAGAAATAAAATGGAGATAATAGACAATAACTAACAAGCCTGAAAAGAATAGTTATTGTCAACATCTTGAAATAAAATAGGGAATTTTTTGACACAAAAAGATTTGAGCAAGTACCTCCACTTGCGTTAAAGCTAGGCTCCTCCTGAATTCTTGGAGTTTCTTGAGAGGGTTGGTTTGGAAGAGATCTGGCCATTAGGGTACTTGACAGTGGATCAAGGTATAGCGTTCTAGTGGACGGGAATCAAAATTGGTTGATTGTAAAGCTTGTTGAGTCTGACTAATCATTTTGGGTGCACGCGGGAGTTGAACTTGTATTGAGGAATGACTTTGCATAATGTGACATGCATAAGACAACAGGGAAACTGAGAGTCTGAATTATACAACAGCAAGTATTATGCCCTAATCTTGGGATTTTCAACAGAGTCTTATGTATCCTGTTGTGAAAAGTGTTCTTTGATGGCATTTGTAAAGGATCCTAAGTATGTGAATATTTATGATAGAACTAAAAGATTGTAGATTGCATAAGAAGATAAACATAATCTACTGTAAATGCTTGGACATTTATAGTATGTATTATGTACAAGTTTGAATTATATTATGTAATAATATTATTAGAAATGAGAGAGAGTGAGAGAGAGAAAAGAGAAAAGAGAAAACTTCAACATTGAGTATCTTATGTATTACGTAACTGTAGTGAGAGGTAATCCGTTTAGGTAAGGATTACGTCACTCAGCTACAACAATTTGAAGTGCGAAATTTGAACTATTAATTGAGGAAGTCAGCTACTTTTGTTAGGATGCTTGGTTGTGACAGTGTTGTGATAGTCTTTTCATGTATCTACTGTGCCGCAGCTATGTGTATTTAGTCTATGGTGTATTGGCGCCGGTACTGGTTTCTCTTCTCTTCCTCACCGAGTTGAGGAACCGAGACCGGGACGCATACCTGAGCTGAAAGCTATCGCCAAACACGCCATAGGTGAGTAGTCATGCAATATCAAAACTGAGTTGAGCAATCGAGACCGGGACACATACCTGAGCTGACAGCTATCGCCAAACACGCCATAGAGCTGTTACGGTTTTGCTCATTAGAACTTTTACATATTTACTAATCTAACCAGACAGCTCTCCAAAAGTTATTGCCGGCGCCAATTGAGATGTGACAAGGATACTGATCCGCCAAAGTTGGAAAGATGTTTGCTTAGAGCAAACGCAGGATTAAATGTAGGATTAAGATATTGAGTTAATCCTGGATTAGGGCTAATCCTACGCCGCAACCGCATCAGTACGGAATAAACCAAGGAGTAGCCTAGTAATCCCTTTTCTAAATGAGCTTAATCCCAGGATTAGCAGGGATCAAATTTGATCCTAGCTAATCCAAATTGGCCTCCTAGAATCAACTTACTTGGACTAACTTTGCGCCGATGTGGTTGACAGGGAAGATCAAGTCCGCTAATCCTACCCAATACCGCGACCAATGCGGTTGCTCTTAAGACGTTGTTCTGTGATCTTTTCTTCCGCTCTTCCTTTATCACTCTGCTTCGTGGTTATTGACTACCTTAACTACACCGAACCCAGTGGTATATGCACATTGACTCAAATTCTGGCGAAACAGACGATTCAAAACCTCCACAATTACTTTCATATAAGCAGCCCCACACCTCGGTTGCGACATACATACGATTATCCCAAGCAAAAGACATCGGACTGCTATTTCTTGATTCAAAACTTCAATCATGAAATCAGTAGGAAAAACAATCGGCCCGATGATAAATGTGTCTGGACCAGCACATCCCGTGGAAAAGGGCCCTAGCTTACGAAGCGCCTCTCCATCCAGCTTTATTCAAACCCATCTTCCAAATCTACAAAACTCCACATTTCTTCCCAATTCCAAAGTAGATACACCCCCAGATTGTGACGAAAAGACCCCCCCTATCCCAAAGATAGATACCATAAATCCATCGGATCAAGGCCCAGAATTATCCCCCAAGAATCTAGTGGAGAGTCTGCAAGAAAATTTGACAGCAGGAAACTCCGTTTTTGAGCAAACCACAGAAACATTTCCGGCTAAAGATAATGGTCCCGAGAGTCCAATCATGACACTTAAGGTCTGTTTTGACTGGTGTGCTTTTAGCCGTTTTCGCGGTTTCGGTTACACAGGTAAGACTTCATTGTAGTCAACAGGCTGATTGCAACTTACTTGCTGAAGCATTTCTTTTTGGAATTTGTAATCTATTAGCTTTTCCTTTTCAAGCCGGTTCACATGCAGATCAAACTGATGTTTCTTCAAGTAAGTTTCTACTCCTCGTGATAACAGTAAGCTGCTGATGGTTTTCTTCGATAGATAGCGTCAGTGATCCTTGGCAGAGGTTTTGCATTGATACCTGGTCCAAAATGGTGGAACCCAGGACCTTATACTTTGGTACAAATTTCCTTTCTTCCAGATATCAGAAGTCCAGCCTTGTGGTTTGGTATCGATCAAGCTTATTTTTGTTCCTTGTTTGCTTGTAACGACAAAATTCCTCTCCAAATGAAATAAAGAAAGAGACAGCATTCTCCGCTTTAATGGGAACTACAGCAGGTGTTGCCACGCTGGCAGCTGAGGTAAGTCTTTTTTTAGAAAAACATAACTTTGCAATATGTGTTGACACGTGTTTCGTGGCGCTGTGAATTCCGGGTCGGTCATCCTCAAAAAATGTGCCAATGTATAGATGATCGTAGTCTACGAGTTATACTTTGACCAGACGATAGGTTTCGGCGTTGCGTTTGGGATTTTGATGAGCTCACAGCTCATTGGTTTCGCATGGGCGGGCATTCGCGGATGGTATTTCCGTGAGTCACGCATGCTCAGTCTAGCTCTCTATGCGAGGTCCATGCCTCACAGAACTTTTTTGTTTGCAGTGAAACACTTCCTATTGTCTCCCTTTTGAACTCCCTTTTCAGCGTCGGAAGTGAATCTGCAGACCAGCTGAAATTTTTTAAGAAAGTTTTCCTAGCGGTTGCTGTTTGTAAGTTTAGGTTTTATGGTGTTATCAAAAGAGGACATATATCAAAGAGCTCTCGGACAAATCTTCTAACATGTTTTTCTGCGACTACTCTATTCAAAACTGAAATCGGCATATGATGAAGATGAAATATTCCCAACGTACATCACGCCGGCTTTCCAAGCCATCAGTGTCTTCTGTTTGACTTTGCCAAAAAATCAATTTATGACAAACGTTTTTGGAGGAGCTCGACCGTTTCAAGGCATGGGAGTTTTTAGTATATCTGCAGATTGGACCATGATTGGTGGTCTTGGACCACTGTACATGCCTCCCACAACACAGGTAGGTGTCAACATCATCAAGTCACTGTGTAGAGATGCGTTGAGCTCTCCGAACCAAGGTTGACCATTTTCCGTACTGCGCCAGGTTCATCAATTTCTGGCTTGGGTGGTCTCAACTCTGGTCTTCTTTCTTGTTTATTCCAAATCCTGGTTCGGTGAGAGGTTACATATATGTCTTCGTCGCTTATTCCGACATGTTCATCTGTTCTATCAAAGTATTGATTCGATCGTAAAATCTAGGCGGTGGTTTGAATCAGAATTTTCCCTTTTTGTCTGCAAGTTTATTTACTGCAGACGGTAAGCCATATCCGTATCGAGATGCTGTCAACCCAGATGGTACAGCCAATGAGGAGTTCATAGGAAAAACGGGAATTCCATTTTTTACGGCAACATTTTATGTAGTTCAGGTGTCCCTTTCAATATGTTTAACAAGTGCAGTTTCCCATGCAGTGTTGCAAAATTACCATTTAATCGTTTCAATGTTTAACAAACCGAAACGCTCAGAAGAAATTGACCCGCATCGAATGGCCTGCTTGAAATACAAGGATTTCCCACTATGGTACGCTTCCAGGCTCTTAACCAATGTCTCTTTATTTTTGTGATTGCTCAGTCATTTTTTACCCCAGGGGATTCGTGGCGATTGCAACCGTTGCCATTGGCTTGACCTTTGGGGTTTCTGCTCTCAGTAACTCTGGAATTTCTGTTCTTGCCTTGATTGTCTCTTTAATAGGTTCTTTCTTCATGACGTGCGTACCTCTCTTCTTGCCAAATCGCGAACGCACCCTCTTTAGAAATTCCAAAATAGAAGTGTTACACTTACGAATACCTCTTTTCAAATCACTGTGAACGATGTAGAATTGGGAT
Organism: Puccinia hordei; assembly: GCA_007896445.1. Classification (NCBI taxonomy): domain Eukaryota; kingdom Fungi; phylum Basidiomycota; class Pucciniomycetes; order Pucciniales; family Pucciniaceae; genus Puccinia; species Puccinia hordei. Next base: position 101,364 of record RDRW01000018.1, on the reverse strand, counting down.
GGGTTTCATATTTGCAACCACCGGTTTCGTAGTATGGTTACATACTGGTGTCCAAATGCTTGGCGGCCTTCTGTTTCCGGGAAACGTGTTTGGCAGCTTGTGGTTTACAATCTACGGCGGGACCAGGTATTTTTCCTCAGCCATTTTTGAAGTGGCATACTCGCTGCTGAGGTTTGCTGACGTTGGGGTTGTATTTTGGCACAACAGTGCTTACCAAGGCTTGAACATGCTGAAAACCATGAAATATGGACAGTACATACATTTGCCACAAAGGCTTGTGGTTTATTCTCAATTGATAGGCTGTACTATTGGAAGCTTGGTTACTCTGTTAGTCGTCAAAGTCATCTTGAAAAATGAGCGCGAGGTCTTGCTTTCGCCCCATGGAAACGGTGTTTTCTCAGGTGCCGAAGTTGCTGCGTTCCACGCTCGCGCCGTGAGGTTTGTGGTTCTATTCTTGCTTTTAAAAACAGATGACTTGCTCACCTGGCGAGCCCGGTCTTTATCATGTTGCTTTACAGCTGGGGAATTTTTGCTAGGCGGATGTTCCTCTCTGGGCAAAAATATGTGGGCATTCTTTGCACAACCATTTATGCATTTGGGGACGTGCCTGACGATGTTGCAAACATTTCACTCTTTGCGCCATGATGAATCAAGTCGGCGGTCAGCTGGGGAATGTTGATTGGATTCTTCCTTCCGGTTCCGTTTGTTGTTGGCCATAAATTTTTCCCGCATCTCAAATTCGATCGAGTCATCGTACCTCTCTTCTTTGGAATTATCCCAACTTTGTACACACGTAAGCTTGTAACATTCGAACCTCCAATATCAACAACCTGACATTTGGCATCTTCTACAAGTGGCCTACGCAGGGGAAACCATGCGCGTTGCCATTGGGCTAATGTCCCAGTTTTGGGCCCGTAGGTATCGAGCGCAATGGTAAATTGAATATCTTGATTGATCTTAATCCCACAGTTCCCACTGAATGTTTCGTCTTTTTACATGTTCTCCAGGTTCAACAAATACAACTACGTGTTGTCTGCCGCTCTCGACGGGGGTACAGAGTTGGTGGTATTTATCTTGGCAATGGCCTTTCAAGGCGGCGGAGGCCATCCAATAAATATCCCTACGTAAGTCAGAATCCCTCATCTACAGACGTATAAGGTGGTGATCTAAAGTTCTGGAACGTTTCAGGTACTTTCTAAATCCTCCCATGTCGACTCCCAGAGATTATTGCTATGTGGAGTCTGACGCTCATGGGAGCGGCTGATAACTGAGACTCAGGAATACAGGGGATTGCTGTGCCAATGGATTGGTTTTTGTGTAGATTAGAAACATAATAGAATATCGTTCATGTATTAGCGTTACTGTTGTCTACTAGAAAGATTGGAACTTTGGAAGCAGCTAGGCCCCCGCGCGACTCAGACCACACAGAAAGAGCACCAACGCAGCGCTCTCACCATTGCGCATGGCACAACCTCACCAGAAATTGTGGCCAGGTCAATAACATACAAAAATAGATAAAATAAAAATAAAAATAAACAATTAGACATTTTTTTTTTGGAATCCCCAAAGGAAAAGTGAACCCGAAAGGGGTGATTGGAGTTATAGAATAGTTTCAGCCAAAATTCCGGGGAAACTTTGTTGAAAAACATACAAGCTTGAGTTATTTTTTTTGAAGATACTTTGGACAACTAGCCATTTTGGATTGAATACAAATAAAAAATTGAGGTTTCTTTCTCACATAGTTGTTTTATCTTTCAGAATATATGTTTACTGCTTCATTTATTGAAGTGTTGTGAGGGCTGTAAAACCTGAATTAAAAGATTCCAGCAGGGGATATCAGGTGTTAAAGTCCAAGATAAACACTAAAACTGATAATTAGTTCTCACCCAAATTTTTTAGGTTTACTTACTGTTGAGTTTTTCTTCATCTGTTCCTCCCAAAAATCCACTTCTTTATCCTTTCTTCTATCAACTTGATTCAAACTAGAATACAACAATTATATATTAAGTTTTATTGTATCTACAAACTCTTAGTTCTAATTGTTTGTTTATTCTTTTTCTTGACTCAATTTCTGATACTAAAAATTGATTAGTAAGAATTAACGCCTCTTATCATTTGTGACTCATAAAATATTCTTACTTGACTAACTCATCTGGCCTGACTAAAAGAGACGGACAAGCCTTGTCTAGTTTGTTTTTTTACAAGTACTTATTTTTTTGTCTCTCAATGTTTATTCAATATTCTTTATTCATTATTGTTTTTCCAACCACAGTTTGAACTCTTGTATTTAGTCTATTTAAGCCTTAGCCTGATCAGAGTAAAAACACCATCAGTTCTCCTCATAATCAAACCGGTCCCCATTATTGAGTCCCCTTGAGTCTGTTCAAACATCTTCTCCCCATTCTCACTTCTAAAATTCTCTCACTTACCATAACAAAACCTGATTTTTTATGGCGCGTGTGGCACAAACCTTTTTATGGCGCGTGTGGCAAAAACGTTTTTATGGCACCAGGAAAAAAAAGTTGGAACCTCCATGGAGGTGACTTCTCTATATCCCCCACTTATCCCACCTCTATCTACTATGTATCCTTGGTGTGAACCAATGTTATCTCCATGCCTATCTATTATGTATCACCAATGTATAATGATACATCAGAGGAGTTTTCAAAAAAAAAATTCAAAAGATCCAATTGTTTTTATAGAAATTTCTGAGGCAAGAAATTCTTTTTATTACAACCAATGTTTAATCAATGACAGCTCATAATAAAATGAAACAAATTATAACTTGTGAAATGGAGACTATAGTTTGATCTTGGATGAAAATTATATCCAACCATGGTTTATCTATTACTAAAGTTCTTGGAAAACATGACCATAGAACTCTGAAATAAGCCAGTTATATTTGAAAAGTGCATACATCACCCCAGGAGATCCACAACCCCCACTGCCAACACCTTGGAAGCTGAATTTCTGATATGCACAAGCTTCAAAATCCAAAAAAAACATCAAGTAGCTTGATCAAGTGAAATTCAAGGTTTCAAAAATATTCTTTACAAAATGGCTAACATGAACTCCTTGTGGTTTTCAACTCTGGTACAATTGTTGCACAGTCATTCAACCACAACTAATATTTTATTTTCTATAAATTTGATATTTTGGGATTAAACATGGAAATAAAACCAATCTTGATAATCAACTTGAAGTAAACAACATGATTCATTATAAGCCATTTATTGCAAAATTTAAGTTGAAAAATTCAACTTTTCCTGTTGAAAAGGAACAAAATTCGGGTGTTGATAAACGCACGCCAACGGCGCACGCCAACGGCGCGGGCGTTGATAAACGCACGCCAAGCGCGCACGCCAACGCCAACCCGCACGCCAATTTCTTTTGGCGTGCGGGGCCTACACGCCATTTTTTTTTGGCGTGTAGGGTCTACACGCCAAAATAAATTGGCGTGTGAGACCTGCACGCCAAAAATGGCGTGTGGTTCCCACACGCCATTTTTTTTTGGCGTGTGGGCCCCGCACGCCAAATAAAATTGGCGTGTGGGCCCCGCACGCCAATTGTTTGGCGTGCGCTCTCACACGCCAAACAATTGGCGTGTGGGAGCGCACGCCAAACAATTGGCGTGCGGGGCCCACACGCCAATTGTTTGGCGTGCGGGTCCCCCCTCGCTCACATAATCAAGTGGGAGGGACCACTCGATTACGTGAGCGAGGCCGGCTGACGAGGTTATACAACCTCGTCAGCCGGGAGGACTTCCTCCCGGCCGGCGAGGCTATACAACCTCGTCGGCCAGGAGGAAGTCCTCCTGGCTGACGAGGTTGTATAACCTCGTCAGCCGGGAGGACTTCCTCCCGGCTGACGAGGTTGTATAGCCTCGTCGGCGGGGAGGACTTCCTCCTGGCCGACGAGGTTGTATAGCCTCGTCGGCCAGGAGGAAGTCCTCCTGGCCGACGAGGTTATACAACCTCGTCGGCCAGGAGGAAGTCCTCCCGGCCGGCGAGGCTATACAACCTCGTCGGCCAGGAGGAAGTCCTCCTGGCTGACGAGGTTGTATAACCTCGTCAGCCGGGAGGAAGTCCTCCCGGCCGACGAGGCTATACAACCTCGTTGGCCAGGAGGACTTCCTCCTGGCTGACGAGGTTGTATAACCTCGCCGGCCGGGAGGACTTCCTCCCGGCTGACGAGGCTATACAACCTCGTCAGCCAGGAGGACTTCCTCCTGGCCGACGAGGTTGTATAGCCTCGCCGGCCGGGAGGAATTCCTCCCGGCTGACGAGGTTGTATAACCTCGTCAGCCGGCCTCGCTCACGTAATCGAGTGGTCCCTCCCACTCGATTATGTGAGCGAGGGGGGACCCGCACGGCCGGCCTCGCTCACGTAATCAAGTGGTCCCTCCCACTCGATTATGTGAGCGAGGGGGGACCCGCACGCCAAACAATTGGCGTGCGGGGCCCACACGCCAATTTTATTTGGCGTGCGGGGCCCACACGCCAAAAAAAAATGGTGTGTGGGAACCACACGCCATTTTTGGCGTGTGGGTCTCACACGCCCTTTTTTTTTGGCGTGTAAACCCTACACGCCAAAAAAAAATGGCGTGTAGGCCCCGCACGCCAAAAAAAATTGGCGTGCGGGTTGGCGTTGGCGTGCGTTTATCAACGCCCCAACGGCGCACGCCAACGCCAACCCGCACGCCAATTTTTTTTGGCGTGCGGGGCCTACACGCCATTTTTTTTTGGCGTGTAGGGTCTACACGCCAAAAAAAAAGGGCGTGTGAGACCCACACGCCAAAAATGGTGTGCGGGTCTCACACACCCTTTTTGTTTGGCGTGTAGGCCCCGCACGCCAATTTTTTTTGGCGTGCGGGTCCCACACGCCAATTGTTTGGCGTGTGGGAGCGCACGACGGGCGTGCGGGTCCCCCCTTGCTCACGTGATCAAATGGGAGGGCCCATTCGATTACGTGAGTGGGGCCCCTCCCGGCTGACGAGGTTATACAACCTCGTCAGCCGGGAGGACTTCCTCCCGGCACGAGGCTGTATAACCTCGTCAGCCGGGAGGACTTCCTCCCGGCTGACGAGGTTATACAACCCCGTCAGCCAGGAGGAAGTCCTCCTGGCCGACAAGGTTGTATAGCCTTGTCGGCCGGGAGGACTTCCTCCTGGCCGGCGAGGCTATACATCCTCGTCGGCCAGGAGGACTTCCTCCTGGCTGACAAGGTTGTATAACCTTGTCAGCCAGGAGGACTTCCTCCTGGCCAACGAGGTTGTATAACCTCGTCAGCCAGGAGGAAGTCCTCCCGGCCGACGAGGCTATACAACCTCGTCGGCCAGGAGAAGTCCTCCCGGCCGACAAGGCTATACAACCTCGTCAGCCAGGAGGAAGTCCTCCTAGCTGACGAGGTTGTATAGCCTCGTCGGCCGGGAGGACTTCCTCCTGGCCGACGAGGCTATACAACCTCGTTGGCCAGGAGGAAGTCCTCCTGGCTGACGAGGTTGTATAACCTCGTTGGCCAGGAGGAAGTCCTCCTGGCTGACGAGGTTGTATAGCCTCGTCGGCCGGGAGGAAGTCCTCCCGGCTGACGAGGTTGTATAACCTTGTCAGCCGGCCCGCTCACGTAATCGAATGGGCCCTCCCATTCAATTACGTGAGCGGGATCCCCCCACACGCCAAACAATTGGCGTGTGGGACCCGCACGCCAATTGTTTGGCGTGCGCTCCCACACGCCAATTGTTTGGCGTGTGGGAGCGCACGCCAATTGTTTGGCGTGCGGGGCCCACACGCCATTTTTGGCGTGTGGGTCTCACACACCAATTTATTTTGGCGTGTAGACCCTACACACCATTTTTTTTTGGCGTGTAGGCCCCGCACGCCAAAAAAAAATGGCGTGCGGGTTGGCGTTGGTGTGCGCGCTTGGCGTGCGTTTATCAACGCCCCAAAATTCTTATTACATATTCCTTGTCTATGTTGAAACCTTGCATTGTTAAGAATGATTCTTTTGTACCCATCAGCTATTCAATTTGAAGCCAATATGGCATTGGTTTCCCCAATTTTTTCAATTCCTCCATGTTCACAAGTTTCAGAAAAACAGTGATATCATATTCTTTTTCCTTCATCAGATTATTTGTAATTATGGTAAGTGCAAGTTGAACTAAGAACACAAGCGTAAAAATCTCCTATCAAAAGAATCTATGGAACGTGGGCCTTGAATTCTGAAAAAAATCAACAAAAGATTATTCCATTAATTTTGGTGCCACATTGCACATTCATAAATATGGTATATAGATTTTTCTAAAATCAAATTGAATGCCCTAGTTGGAATCAGGAAACACTTTTCAGGTGTAGGAACATGTTTTCCCCCACATATGTTAATATCCATTTGAGAATCACCATTTCAACCTATTTCAACCTCCTATTAATTTGATATAGACTATATCTCTCATTTCTGTCTCAATAAATTTCAACCTAACACATAATTTAATTTAGACACAACAAGATTTCAGGTGGGGATCAATTTCTTTTTTGATTCTCTCTTCAAATCTGCTTAAATGTATCCCTGTCAAGTCCCAAAAAGAATTGTAAGAGAAAAGATGTTATTGATCCTAATGACATTTGGCCGTTCAATTACATGATAATTTTTAAATATCCACAAAAACAGCTTAAGTCATTTACTTGGAAGCTTCCCGCATGGAAAAGCCCTCTTGGGTATCAAATCTCCTGTATAATTTCATGGTGTTGTTGAAATATGTATACCATCCTGTTGTGGTGTTACTGCTCTGAATCCTAGATTATCCTTAGATGATACTTTAGATAATTTTCAAAAACCATGTCAAGTCCTCCGGTAAGTTATGCAAAATTACTGAGAAAGAGCAAGAAATTGAAAATCATGATGATTGGCTTGATGATATATTTCTTACCATATCTCTTACCAATTAATTCTGGAAGCCTTCTGAATCACACTCTTGTTTTTCCAACTAAGACCCAAGATTACTTATTATCAAAGAATGGTTGACACTGGTCTTGTATTGTTAGATTACCTTTTCAGCTTCAATCTGTCATTTTATAATATCAACTTTGGTTAGAAATGATTCACATGATTTGAAAAATCTCATTCTTTTTCCATGAATAATCAATAAATTTTGGATTCAAACAAAACAATTTTGCCATATCCTATGATCTTATGTCGAACCCCAAATTTAATTACCCAATTACTCATAAGCCGGCCAGGATTTTCTGTTGTAGATTAAGCCCGCCGGGCTTAAACAGAACCCTTGATTTTCCTTGTTTTCCTGCACATACAATATTTTTTTAGTTCAAGCATCCTTAAGCCTGCCGGGCTTAATATCAATGAATTGTGGATTAAAACCAAACAATTTTGATGTATTCTATTATTTTATGCGGGACCCAATCATACTTACCTAGTGACGCACAAGCCCACCAGGAATATCTTTTTTGCATTAAGCCCGCCGGGCTTAAAAACACCCCTGTGCTTCCTTGTTGCCCTACACTCAAAGTCTTTTAGTCCAAGCATTCTTAAGCCCGCCGGGATTAATATCAATCAATCTGGATTCAAAAACAAATTGTCCAGATTCTATGATTTTATGTGTTTCCCAAAATATACTTAATTGGTGAGACATACAACTGCCACGATTTTCTGATATAGATTAAGCCCGCCGGGCTTAAATCCTAACTGAGCTTGTCATTTTTGGCCTGATCCTCGATTTTTTTTGGTCCAACCATCCTTAAGCCCGCCGGGCTTAATCACTAAGATGAAGCCCCAGCTCATAATTATACTTTTATGCTACAGTACAAGTGGAAATTTCAGATCTTCCAGGAATTTTTGAAGAGATATTTATCAAGGGAAAATAAAGAGGATGTGGACAGGAATTCTGGATACTAAGACCTGAGTCAGGAGAAAACAAAGAAATACAGTCCGCTAGGTTGCATTGCAGAAAATTACTCATCCAACAAGAAGTATTGACCTTGAGCAAATGCACTTAGATGAACAGATATTTTGATTTCTATATAAACATTAGGTTTGAAATTTACAACAACTTTGGGGTTGGATTGTAGGACAGAAGATGGTGGATTACATGCAAATTCAATCTTTATGGGGAGAATTGAGTGACAGGAAGTGAAAGGTGTGATAGATACGGAAACAGAGAAAACAATGAGATATGTGAATGATGAAATTCCAACACTTAGTGAAAATTCAACTCAACTGCAAATTTTTTCCTCTGGTTTTTACCTGAATGAAAGGATCTTGAATAACCACATGCAAGCTGCACGCTTCTTGCATAAAGAACCACCCACAAAAATATTTATTTTTGGTTTGATGAAACTTCAATGATTTTGTGTATAAGGCAGCTCAAATATTGCATTAAAATAACTGATTGGACATTTTCAAGGAGAGTGCTTCTCTTTGCACGTGTTATTTTCACTAGCCTTGGGGGGGGGGGGGGGGTAGGTTAGATCAAACCCAAGACACTTATTTGGTAGAGACCACATGAGAAAATTATGAATTCAACCCTGCAGTATGATATATTTTGAAACTGGATACATATGAGTGGATTCAGATAGCCAGACATCAGGCATAAAACATATGTATCCCTCTGCTATCCCTTTAATCAAGTGATTGATATATGTTGGATACAAAGTGGAGACAGCGTGGTGAAATACAAAGACCTTGTTTTCCCTGAAGCAAATCCCTCTCAGGCTTCATAAATTATGATCAACTCTGACAAGAAGTTTTTAAATAAATTTTGAAGGGTTATGTGGGTAATACATTACAACTTTGGTTCACAGAAAACCGCCTGAAAAACCTATCCATTCAATTCACTCAGCTTAGATGATAAATTACAAGATGTAACTTCCAGGGTATTCCACTTGAGTTTTAATTTTCCCCAGCACCAACTCTACTATAGTAGAAATAAAGATTCTGACCTCTTCTGAATTTTGAAGAACCGCTAAAAAAAGAGGCACACTCTGAGTGATTTCATGTATGATCCAGTGTTTTTGAGCGCTTAATATATTCCAAGGAATGATGATATCATATGATATTTACAGAAGATTTCACTGTTTGTGGGTTTCAGTTTGTAACTGAAACTCAACATCAAGAATTTAACCTTGCAGGTGAAATCCCCAGGAAATTCAATCACAGAGGAATTAAAAATCCCTCAAATCAATTATACATCTGATAAACAGATAAATTGTGCTGGATGAAACATTTTGATTGAGTATATGCTCAGTTGCTTTGATTTTCATATGAAAAATTTAGAGCTGTTCATTTGGATCATAAACCTCTTATTTGATCCATTTGAAACCATGATTGCTGTGAAATTCAAGTACACTAGCTCTTTGGGCCAATAAATTTAGCTCATGTATTTCATTTCCTCTATCAAAAGTCATCTGCTCTACAGGACTCTTTGGAGTTTACTGTTCAGAAGCAATTTCCAGTTTCAGCCTTCTCTATCAACAGATACACAAACTTCAAAGATTGGGTAATAAAACCACCCCATAAGCGCCTTGCTTAAATACTCCCATCATCCTCCAGACAAACCACCAATTGTCAAACTTGAATTACATTTTATTTAGGATACTAAATTGGATACCATATCCCATATATACCAAGCAAGACATTGGTTTCAATTTCTTAAGGAAGCTGTTTTATCATTTGAAGTCATGGTTGATATTACAATCCAGCTGAGCTTGGAGGCCATGATTTGACATAGAGGATATTGTTTGTCCATTGTAACTATTTCCACCAAATTGATGAATCATGGAATTTAATCTCTCAATGTTGCATGGAACAAAGAAACCGCTATTAAGCAGTCCCTGATTCCTTAGTGATTTGAAATACCCATTGAATGCATTTGGATAGAGGTACTTCAGTCATATTTTGGAAAATTTGTGACATTTTACTAAACTTTCCAGCTTCAAATTCCATCAGAATCCATGATTGGAAACCAAACACAGCAATGCCAGCATAATTGCCTAGGTTGAGTTCATCCCACTTAAACTAGGATGCAAAAAACCCAATTTAAAGTAGGTTGACCTCAACCAATGAAATATAAAACCAAGGGGGGTCCCTTGGATTTATATTTCATCAGTTGATTTCAACCAAGTTTAAATTGGTTGAGTGCATCCCAGTTTAACTGGGATGACTTCATCCTAGGCAATTATGCTGGCAGTGCAGTTTCAGGTCGAAATTGACCAATTTTAACCATTGAAGAACTAAATATGCAGGTCCTGTGGATGATTAGTTGAAGTCCACTCAAATTTAAGCTCTTTTTTCATGGAATTTTCAGGATAAATATAGAATTACACCTATTAGCTATGATCAATTCACAATAACCATATATTTAATTTATTATCCAGGATTTGGAGTGTGTTGGAATAACTGTTACTAAAATCAAGCAAACCACCAATTGTCAAACTTGAATTACATTTTATTTAGGATACTAAATTGGATACCATATCCCATATATACCAAGCAAGACATTGGTTTCAATTTCTTAAGGAAGCTGTTTTATCATTTGAAGTCATGGTTGATATTACGATCCAGCTGAGCTTGGAGGCCATGATTTGACATAGAGGATATTGTTTGTCCATTGTAACTATTTCCACCAAATTGATGAATCATGGAATTTAATCTCTCAATGTTGCATGGAACAAAGAAACCGCTATTAAGCAGTCCCTGATTCCTTAGTGATTTGAAATACCCATTGAATGCATTTGGATAGAGGTACTTCAGTCATATTTTGGAAAATTTGTGACATTTTACTAAACTTTCCAGCTTCAAATTCCATCAGAATCCATGATTGGAAACCAAACACAGCAATGCCAGCATAATTGCCTAGGTTGAGTTCATCCCACTTAAACTAGGATGCAAAAAACCCAATTTAAAGTAGGTTGACCTCAACCAATGAAATATAAAACCAAGGGGGGTCCCTTGGATTTATATTTCATCAGTTGATTTCAACCAAGTTTAAATTGGTTGAGTGCATCCCAGTTTAACTGGGATGACTTCATCCTAGGCAATTATGCTGGCAGTGCAGTTTCAGGTCGAAATTGACCAATTTTAACCATTGAAGAACTAAATATGCAGGTCCTGTGGATGATTAGTTGAAGTCCACTCAAATTTAAGCTCTTTTTTCATGGAATTTTCAGGATAAATATAGAATTACACCTATTAGCTATGATCAATTCACAATAACCATATATTTAATTTATTATCCAGGATTTGGAGTGTGTTGGAATAACTGTTACTAAAATCAAGCTGCATCAGTTTTGACCTGACAGTTGTGAATTGCTTCATTTTATCTTCATTCTTCCCCTCACCATCTTTCACTACAAAGATTGTTCATTTTTCCTCAGGGTATATTGATCAAAAAATCAGGTATATTGATCAACTTTTCAATTTTTCCCCCTTTTTTTTCTTTTTTCCTCATGCGGCAGCGCTACCATCCTTATCAGGAACTCCATGTGTAATCAATTGTTTCAATTGTTATCAACTCATTTCCCATTTCTCTGATTCATAGTTTTTGTTGAATTATATTTCTCAGAGTCAAGCGTTGGTTAGATTTGATAAATTTTGATAGGTTAAATTAGATACAATTACAATCAAGTATGTACAGGAGTTTTTACAAAGAAATTATTTATGTACAAGGAAAAATGTGATTGTAAGTGAGAACTAATTTCCGGGGACCATCTCCGAGTTTTTACAAATAAATTATTTATGTACAAGGAAAAATGTGATTATAAATGAGAACTAATTTCCGGGGACCATCTCCTCAAGTTCCTTAACCAGGGCTCTAATATCAGGTTTTGAGCGCAACTTCAAAGCAGATCTTTGATGCTTGGTGAGGGAGTCAAGCCATTCACAATCAAAGCATGCCTTTGGAAAATTGGATGGTGGTTTGAGCTTGCTTTCAATTGGCAAAGAAACATTCCGACGCTCCCGGGCCGCAGCACCAGAAGAGCCTTTCGGGGTTGCTGCTATCATAGCAGCCTTCAAATCATCAATTTCACGCATCATGCAAGAAATTTTGTGATGTTGCCATGGGATTAATCAAACAGTGCATTTTTTGGGATTTCTTTTTGAATAAGCAATTTGGATCATTTGAGATACTTCATCATTGGTATCATTGTCACTGAATGCGCCTTCAACAATCGGAACAAGGCCCAAAAGCTTTTGATACTTGCTTAAGGTTGCAATTTGGGCGTGTTGTAGCTGCAAGAAAAGTTTGGTTTTGTTAGTCCGGGAATATATTTAAGCGGTCAATTCAATTGTTGCTTAAATTAACCAATCTAGAAGTGCGCCAAGCAGTCTTGTCTTGTGCTTCTCTTTGACTGTTGGACCACTTATTCTCTTGTTGATACCTGATGAAATTTGTTTAGTAAGGAGACGTGAATCAATATGATAGGTAAACAAAGCATCAGGAAAAAACTGACCGTCTTCTGAGTCGCTGGGTAACATGGAGATGAATGGCATTTTGGATGCTTTCCTCTTTCAGACCTTTGGGAACAATTCCAGTGTACTCTTTGCATTTGACCAGCTCAACAAATTTCTTCACAGCCAGATCAAGCAGATGCTCATTATCAGGACTGTTGATTGGTTGGTTGACATTTGGGCGGAAGGAATGAACTCCGGCGGCAGTCATCATCCTGTGCATGATGGCCAATGTTTTGGGGGTAGCAGATGGATGACCAGGACCATGAGGATACGGGTAGTCTGGATCACTCAAGAGATCCTCCACCTGATCATCAATATCCATGCGCAATTCCTCTTCATCATGATGAGGTAGAGTTTTGCTTTTTGACCCTATCAGGGTGGCGACATGTTGTTGTATCAAGCGCTGAAGATCAAAGTTGAGTTAGCAAGACATAACATGTGGGGGACAAATGGAGACATACAGTAAATTCCCCTCCTTGTGGTTTTTCATGATCACTAGTCAAATTTCATGAAGTTTATTGGGGATTTACTTACCATTTGAAAAATTATTAATTAAATATATGGAAATACTTCAACTTTGGAGCAGTCATGTGAAAACAAGATACCTTCATTAATACATTCTGTTGAAGTGGGGGATACAGTCAAGATACAGTGTTGATATGTTGAGGATGGGTAAGAGATAAGCGAAGGCACCTCCATAGAGGTGCCAACTTTTTTTTCCTGGTGTGGCACTGCCAGCATAATTGCCTAGGTTGAGTTCATCCCAGTTAAACTAGGATGCAAAAAACCAATTCAAAGTAGGTTGACCCCAACCAATGAAATATAAAACCAAGGGGGGTCCCTTGGATTTATATTTCATCAGTTGATTTCAACCAAGTTTAAATTGGTTGAGTGCATCCCAGTTTAACTGGGATGACTTCATCCTAGGTACATATGCTGGCAGTGTGGCATTAGTTGCAAAGTATTTACCTTAATCTAGCCCTGACTATTGAACGTCAGAGAGCAGTAAAATAATTGTGTGAACTAGTCATTTCAAATCTTATATATATTTATGAAGAAACTGGCAAGTTAGACAAGGCATCATCAAATGAAAATTTCTGTTTGGATATGCACCAGCAAATTGGACCAAGGGAAGACGGGGAAACTCAACAGGACACATTTTTTACAGCTTTGAAAGCTAAACAGAACACAAGGATCTCAAGCACAAAACTCTGGTAAATTGTCTGGGGACAGACAATAAGTTGGGGGAGGATGTGGTAGACATTTCTGTTCTGGAGGGAAAAATTTAAAGTTTTTTGTTTACATATATATTTTACAACACCCCACTATCTTTTTCACCACAGTCATTTTAGTTTACATACACAGTTACACTATATACACTGTATAAAGGGTATATATCTAAACTACACATGTATTTCTGTATAAATGAGGCTGTGTAGCACCCACAAGCCACATACAGCCTGCTGCATAGTAACCATTGGGGCAGTGCAAGCCACTCAAGCAGAATACACAGCAATACACAAAGCTTTGCAGGTCACTTGAGATAAATACATCGCAACCAGAAGGCTGTGTAAGCCACACTTGTAACTGGATCACTAGCTAAAATTGCTCATTACTACACTGCCACCCTGTAGGCAGCTGTATTCTGCACAGCATTCCAGCTAAAAGGCTTCATTTTTAAAAGCACACCAGCTAAAAACCCTCATGGAACTAGAGAACCAGCATAAATGCCTCACATTTTACTATATAAGGACGGGCTCTCCCTTCCTCTTTCCCAATCTCATCACATCAGATCATCAGACCAGTTCCCCCCCATCTGATCACAAATAATTACTAGAATTTAAACTCTCCGCCACTTTTAAAATACTAAAACTTGGCAATACACAGCTAAAATTCAAAACCAATCCACTCTAGGAACTTGTGCTATAGAAATTTAACTACACTAAGACCACTGTCTTCTTCTTCTAGCCTATCTGGGGGTGTTGTTAGTCTTTTGCCCCATCAATACTTCTCTAAATTCAGCCAAAAGAGGTGAAAACCACTTTTGGAGTCTCACAAGACCAGTGTGGATTTGCAGGCCTGCCAAAATGGGCTGGCGGGGGCGTCAAAACACACCAAAATGGTCTGGCGTGCACCAGGGCGTGCATTTATCAATGCCCATGGAGGAGGTAGCGCAACTAGGTATTTTAAACTGTTGAAGGCCACAGGTTTCACAAGGACTGAAGTTAACAGACTTATGTCTTGTGGCACTGAGAGCTGAAACTAAGGAAAAGATGGTTTGTATTCAGTGAGTCTCAAGCTCAGGATCAGAGATTAGACAGAATAAATACACAGTCAACGGCGTGACTATAGTAGAAGCATCCTTTACTAGATACAATTATCATATAAAAAATATCAACACTCATTATATTGGCCCAAACATTACCACATCTGTTGAACTTCAAATGCTCCTCAGCTTCAATCAACATTTCACTTCCCCTTTGCACGAGACCTAACCAAGGTAGACATTCAACTTCATGTTTGAAAATTACTCAAGTCATCCAAGCCAAAACTATGAACTGCAATTGATTGTGATTTGACTCAGCTTTGATGCTTATCCAATAACCCTTTCCCAGACTAGCTCAACTGCTCAGCTCAACTGAAATCTTAGCTTGGCACTTACCCATTTCACTAGCCTTGCATTTCAATCAATCCATTCCATCTTAGGGATTTCAACTTTTTCACACTCTGTGATTCCAAGGACTGATATATTTCTAGCTACACAAGGTTCAAGGCAAAAATATAGGATAAAATATGTATTTTTGGGGTTTTTAATCTTGTATATTAATATTAAAAGATCAAATATTTTATGGAGGGGCCAGCAAGCTGGGGTGTTTAGTTCCCTCAAAATGTGTTTGTGCTAAAATCAGGGGAACTGAACCTTTAAAACTGGGGTCTTCAAGCAGGGGTGTTTAGTCCCAGTGGATATAGTGGCTAAGAAAGGGCCACAACTCCTAATAGAAAAAAGACTTACTGTAGTATGCTTTGAGGGAAGGAGGTGGGGGCATTTTTTATGGTAAAATGAGCAGCTGGAAGCGTATGGAAATGTGTGCTGGAAGGATTGACAGAGTTGGACTTGAGAGAAAGAGGCTTTGAGTCTTGAGGACTGATTTACTGGGCAGGAAACTAGTATACTGGACTGGTGGAATTCTGGTTGTAAATATGATAAAGCTGGTGAATCAAAATACAGGGGGAAGAAAGGGCCTCTTGAATTCCTTTCTTGAGCCCTGATGGCGAAACATCAAGTGTTCTTTTGGCTATGGGAACACTACAAGGAAGGAGTTATCCTCAGTAGAAACACATGATATAATTTATCAAATTATTACATGTACAGGCTGTCAATAATCGATACAGCCTGTCAATAATCTAATGACATCATCTGAGGTTGCTTCAAGAGCTTTTGGTTTTATTTACAACATGTATTGATCAATTGATCAATAAATATTTGAAACACATAATCAAATTATGGTGCAAATGCTTATTTCTGTTTAATTTGGTTATTTCATATATAAAGTTCTGTACCATGAGAATATTTGTCATACTTTCATGATGGGAGATTTTCTAGCTCTCCATTTAATTATTTGACCAGCAACTATCCTGGGAAAAGTGTCAGCATTTATTCTTTTCCCGTGATTAAAAGAGCTTGTTATTTATTTTAATTGTAAAAGTTTCTTTTGAATCATTTGAAGTTATCTGTCAACTTCCTGTAATCTATTCCACTGAATGTGGCGTGTACAGAGAGGAATAAAAGAAGATGTTACACTTTAAAATTGTAAATAAAAGACTATAAGCTTTATAATATATATACTATAGTGTAAAGACAATTAAGTAGCAAATACACAGGTTCTAAATGCCTGCTACCAGACTTCTGTTGGAAATAAAGTTCCACAGAAGGGTTAACTAGATTATGACACGGTTCTTCCAATATAATTAAGTAATATTAATTTATTGGGGGGAGTTTTGGAGGAATTTTAACTAATAAGATAGTTATAAGGGAAAAAGCCAGTCCTCCTTACTTACAGGAGAAGGTGAGCGCCTTGGTATCTTATAATATGTTATCTAAGTAGGGGTTAAAATTGATGGGGGAGGTTACTTCAATTTAGTGAAGAAAACCTCCTCTTAAATAATAAAATAATTATTCTTTCACATGCTTGTTGAGAGCAGTGATCAGAGTAAGATCACCAGGGGGAAGTGATCACCCTGTTTGTGATCAGATGTTAAATATGGTGTCATTTCTAATTGAAATGAACCCATAAATATTTCACATTAACTATATTTGGTGTAAATATGTATTTCAGCAGTAATTATTTATTTCACTAAAGAATACCTGTGAATAAATTATCTAGGGACCAGGGCTTGAAAAAGAGCTTGCCCTGAAGGATATTTGATTTAAAATCCCATGTACTATGTATATAATACATAATACATAAACTATTTACTTAAATATATATGTAATCTTATAGTATATATTACTGTGGGTTATGCTGGGATTTTCCAGGATTTTCATGGAAAAAGCTATACCAATAAATGGTTCTTTATCCATTTATTGCGTGTTTGACAATTGATTTGCAAAGGATTATCTTCAATTAAATTTCCTTTATTTTTGATAAAATATAAATATAATTTATTCAATTTTATCATTGTTTTCTGAATGTGGTCATGAGTGTGGTTTGAACACAGAGCCTTATGTATCACAGTCATTCATAAGATTTTTCTTAACTGTTATACTATTATACCAATTGTTGGAAGTTAAGTCTAATTTCTGTTTTAATCAAAAAAGTCAAGTAAAAAATAAATAAAATAAAATAAATAATAATACAATTAAATATTATTATTTATTCAGCTTGCAGTTTCAAGTGTTACATTTTATATGTAATATCTTGGTGGCTGACATTATCCAATGTTTTCCTTCTCCCCTGTTTCTTTTTTTCATGTATTATAATATTTGTTAACTTACACAGCATGTATTTGTATGAGTGAACAATATTCAAAAGACTATAAACAGTGTGTTATTTATGTCAAATGTTGTTTAATGTTTTATTTATGTGTTTAAAGGGTAATTACATAGTTTATTGAAGTTATTATCCCGTATTTTAAGGACTCCTACATATTAGAATGCTCTCATATTACATATGTTTATACCTAGTAAGTATGTTTAGCGCTTAGTAGGAGTATTCTTGAAGTTAATTTTATTAATAGAAAGAGTAAGTTTTCTAGGATACTTTGGCTGAGGTACAGGTTAATTTACGGGCTCTATCAGAATATGTAATAGTATTCCCACTTATCTCATAGTAAAGATCACCAAGTGAACCCAGGTACCCGCAGTGTTAATTGCCATTTTCAGACACCCGTAGCCGTACATGTAACCCACAGGCGGGTACCAGCAGTACTTTCTGCAGGTACCGCGGGTACCTCTTTGCATATTTTTTTTCAAAAGAATTTTTACTCGTGTATAACCATAAGAGACTTTTTTAGACTATTCATGCTTTAAATACAACCTTTTGTATTTTTCATATACTATTGTGAAAGTGATGAAACCAATGAAATTTAGTGTATGAATAAGTGAACTACAACTTCCACCTTTGCTCCGGCTTGATGCTGTCAATAGTTTCATTTCTCTTTCTCTTTCTCTCTTCCTTGAGAGTATCATTCCACCTCTTGAGGAAACCGGGTTTGATCAAATTGTTCTTGGAATAAAATGCAACCAACATACCCCCACTGAGCAAAACTGCGTTGAGACGGTGTTGTTTTTGTGATACATAATCACGGCCAAATGAGAATTCCCATTCAACATCAACTGAACTTGCTAGATAGCATCAATGTAGAATAAAACATATGATTAGCCATCTGAAAGACAGTTTAAATTCTCAGAGATTTGAAAATCTACCTGGGCAGCTTAAAACGTCCAGGGCCATCTGCAGAAGCCCACTGTGTGTATTGCCAGCACGTTTCTGCTGGACCCACCACTCAAGTGCATCAATAGGAGATCCATCATCCAAAAGGAGGCCCAAAGCTAGCCAGGTTTTGAGTGGATTGTTCATCAATTTGTCAAATAATCCTGACCGCCGTCAATATCCAAGATCAAGAAAAGTCATATGCAAAATGATCCAATCCTAGAAGTCCCGCTCCCACAAGATCTAAGGTTCTACAGACTTGAGAAGAGTTTCCACCAACAACCACCTATTCCAATTTCTACCAAATACTTCCCTTAATCAACCGTCAAGCACCCTATCAGCTGCCTGTTTTTCCAATCAATCAATTGAAAACAACATTGAATATCTAGGAGGAGTGTGATTTAGTCCAAGTGGAGGTACTTGGAACAGTTTCTTTTTTATCTCACTATTGTCTATCCATTTCTCTGAGCATAAAAAATTGATCTTTCTTTTTCTTAAAACTTTCAGGCTTGTGACTATTTTCTCTATTCCTATTCATCTTCAAGGGCGCTGTTATCAAATTGAGTTGTTACTAGGATCTAACAAAGCTAAAGGTATAATCAATATCATTCTTTTACTTTTATTATACGCTTTTAGGTTTTGTTCTCTTTCTTTATTAACACTTTATTGTTTTTGATTTCATAAGAGTTCTGTTACTACTATTAGAATTTTAAGTTATAGCTGCAATAAAGTGCCTGATATCAAAATCTCACACAATTGGCCTCGGGCAGCCAGAGCAGCACCTAATTGTGCTATGTTTCCAGTCTTTGGCTGGATTGAAAAATTGTTAGTGAATAATTGGATGTGTCAGCTAACTGCTAGCCCAGTAGGCGCAGCAATTGACAATACCGCACTAGAGAGCAGACCAATCAGCCTTTAACTGCGCAGCCAATGATAGCGAGTGAGCAAGCCAACAAGTTCGTAGCTGCGCAGCGACAAGTGACAGATGAATGATCTGCATCAAGTAAGCCTGTTAGGGATTGACAGAACGGAATTAGTATATTTAGAGAAATCTTCCAGAAGAGGAAGATTCCTCAGTTCAGTTGAATACCAAGCCCATTACCCTTGTAGTCTCGACACCCTCGACTCTACGATTGGGGCTTTTTACTGAATTCTTTTCACCTCTATTTTATCCTTATCTACTTTCCTCCCAGCTCGACTACCCTTGATCCGGTAAGCTCTAGTACTTCCTCTCTCTCTACCTAGATCTCCTCCATTCCCTAAAGAGTCTATAGATTTTGGTCGCAGAGCTCAACCTGCCCCTCTGAGAAGAGGCGTGGTATTTAGTCCTCCTGCTGAGAAGCGGAGTAGAATCTCTATTCCACCCTAAGATAAATTCAGATAAGTTGAACCTTATTAACAAGATTTTCATTCACGGTTGAGTCACTTTAGAGACCAACCCTGACATTTGGGGGCCTCATCGTTTTGTTTCCGAGATTGCCTATCATATCATCGACACTACTAGTAGTTGTTATCCTACCTCAGATCTATAACATTCCAGGCAACAGTAAAGCCAATCACTAGTAAGATAATTATCTCATATCCCATTCACCGATTAGTTCCTATTCTATCTTCATATTCTCCTTCTCATCTTATTTCCTCTCAATAGTGTCCTCGAGACAGACTTCTCTTCGCCAATTCTTCCGGTCTGACGCTAGAAGTAACCCAGAGACGTTGCACACAAGCCAACGTCACAGTGATACAACAACCCAGGACAACGGAGTGGCAGATTTGTTTGACAGGCTTTTTCGCCGAACAGGTAATACAGCCCCCGCTAGAGTAGCAACTCCAACCCAAGCAATTGAGAACGACACAGGACCGCGTAATCAACTAGACCCGACTCTAACCAGAACGGTTGATCAACCTATAATCGACCCAGTGTTGACTACTACGCAAGCGAATTCAGTTGTGTATCGATTAATACGAGACATCAATTCGAGAGACTTAAATACCAACAGCGGAACATTGACTGTCAATATCCAAAACAACTTGACTAGGCCGGGTCCGTCCACAGTAGCAGTGGATAGAATCTTGACAGGAGATCACAGACCGAATACCATTGTAAGAGACACTCATAACCGAGGGAGATCTATAGCAGACAGTGACTCTAGCATAGAGATCACGGGGACAGGTTAGATTTTCATCAATACAAGATGTCTCCGGCTAAAAGAAACGAGCCTCACATTGGCTCCCAATCCTCATCCACTAGGTCAGCAAAACCCACGCTCGTTCCCCCGGGAGAATTTAAACGCGGAGGAAGCACAAAGGACTTTCAATCCGACAACGGAACTCCTATTGCACACCCACCTGAATTTCAGACAAGCGTACCTGGAAGCGCAAGCGGGGGGGAACAAAGAATCAATGTCGATTTTGAGGGACCAGGTGGTGACAACTCACAACAGCCTGGAACAGCTGATAGGCAGAGATACCCTTCTTCGGCTAACAGAGGGCTGGAATCCTCACACCATGCGCCGGACCAACTGTCAACCAGCAAATCAAAACAGAAGGGAACATCGCCACCAAGAATATGCCAGACCAGCGATAAATCAGCAACCAAGGGAGCAGCTGGCACAGGGACCGGTAAGACAGACCCAACCGGGCCAGAATACAAGAATGCATCGACACCAATCCTACAAGCAATCAATTTACGACGAGTTGCTGAGAGTGGGCAGGACCATTCAAGGGGGATATCAAGCAATCGATCAATTGCGCTCCAGAAACCAAGGGAGACGGCAGCACTGACGTTGGCTGATGCTAGTGGTATGTTGTCTAAGATGTTCAAGGAATTAGAACAGGTGGTTGATGGTAACTGTAGACAGGTTATGATCAATACAGACACTTTTCGATCGGCGCTATCTAAATACATGCAGAAGGACCTCACCACACCTATGGCAAATAATTTTCACCTGATTAAAGACTTAGTAAACAAAAATTTTAAATCAGTTAAATTTTCCTTGAATGGTATAGCTTCTAATTGTAATAGTTTGCCACTCTTGCTGAACAAGGTGGAGAAGATTGATAACAGGTTAACAATAGCGCCAGGAATTTTAGCAAATACAGTTAGCTTAGATACAAATGGTATAGATGATATTGTATCACAATTAAAAGCGTTTATTGAAGAATCCAACGATGAATTAGTTTCCAAGATAATGAGTGTAGAGAGCGATGATTCTAAGCTGATAGCAGAAATACAAAACCTCAGCGCCAGAGTTTTTCAAATGGAAGAAAAACTGTCAGGCAGTAGGAATAGAACTGAAGTAAGCGCAGATGTTAACAAGGATAGCACCTACCAAGAGTTGTCAAGTCAGATCCAAGACAATTTTGCTAAACTAGAATCGAAATTAGTAAGCGAGATGAAGAAACTGATTCCTTTGTCAAGAGAACCTCAAATGAGTGAAGAAGTAGAACAGAAGTTGGAGGAACAGAACGAGATCCAACGTCTAGATTTCCTTAAAATTAATGAGAAGACAGACAGAATGATGAGCCAGTACCGCTCGGAGGGAGCTAGACTTAGAGAGGAGATAGTGGAATTAACGACGACAGTGCAATATTTGAGACAAGCCAACAACCTGAAGGACAAAGCCGATATAGAACTAGGTACATTGGGGAGAAACCAAGCAGGATCATACCAACCAGAGAGCGGTAAAGACATCGAGTTGAAGAAACGACTTAATAATGCTATAGCCAAAACAGACTGGCCTAATTTCTCAGGCAAAGGAGAGTACGATCACCTACGCTTTGTACAATGGATAGATACAGCACAGAAGGATGGTCAAGTAGACGACGAAGTCATTATCTTGAAACTCCTGAACATGCTGACTGGTACAGCGCTATCATGGTATGAGACCATGAAAATGTCTAATGAAGGTGAAACTACCTGGGCCTTCTGGAGAAGTGCAATCTGTAAGAAGTTCGGCAGCTCTGCCTGGAAACGCAAGAAACAAACGGCATTCGAAGCAGATAAGTTTGTCCCTGGCGAAGTAGCTCCGGCAGTGTGGGTAACCAGACAGCACCAACGACTCAGATGCTTTGAGCCTAACTTGAGCCAAGAATCGACCAACTTCAAACTGCTTAACCTAATGGAGGACGAAGTAGAATTTGCGGCTATGAACGTCATGCGTACGCCGGACGCAGACCTTAGCACCTTCATTAATATTCTAGAAGATATCTGTGACAAAACAAGAATAGGAAGACATAGATTTTTGCAAAAGCCTCAAATCCCAGCGGGGTCGAGACAGAGTACTACTAAAGGGGAAAAGCCGAGGAACACCCCTTCCGATATTAAGTGCTATACATGTAAACAAGCAGGTCACACCTCTAGGACGTGTCCTAAGAATGTTAATGCAGTAGAGAACGAGGAGGACTCAGAGGGAGAGCAGAGTAATACAGATCCCGAGGAACCTATAATAGGAGCTATTGATCAGATATCAGAAGTCACACCGGGGAAAAAAAATCTAGTTAAGATGTTGTGTGGAGGTAAAGAATGCTTGGTTCTGTTAGATAGCGGAGCGGCGAAGTCAGTAGTGAGTAAAGACTACTTGAAGAAATTCTGCCCCGCTTGGGATAAGTTCATTCTGCCCCTCAATCCCGGAAAGTTCAGTAGTGCATCAGGAGTGTTGATAGCACTAGGTGTGGTGAATGTTAGACTAGTATTGAAGCATTTGAAGCTAGTGTTGAAATTCGTAGTGATGGAAAACATGAAAGCTCAGTACTTTATATTGGGTAATGACTATCTAGCTAAATTCAACATTTCTCTGTTGAACGAAGACAAGCGTCGGTTCACAGTAGGTAAAGAAGTCTTTGAATTTGATGAATCCATTAATGAAGTGGTACTGAGAGAAGAAGATACACTGTCCTTCTCGGAAGGAGTGTACAAGGAAGCTAAAGTCTGTCCCGAGTTGAATGAAATACAAAAAGAGAATCTTGTTGGTATCCTCAGTACACTCAAGAGGGCCTTCCCTACGACAGATGAACCGTTTGGGTCTATTCGATGCCACGAAGTGGAAATCACGCTCACGGTAGGAAAACCGTACCCTCCAGCCCTTTGAAAACCTCCTTATCCTGCGAGCCCAAGGAGTAGAGCAGCGATAGAAGAGCATATAGCCCTTCTAGTGAGAATGGGCATTTTGCGCAAAGTAGGATCAAATGAAGGAGTGGAGATCACTACACCAGTGATTATTGCCTGGCATAATGGCAAATCACGGCTAGTAGGTGACTTCCGTGCGCTGAACACTTACACAACCCCTGATAGATACCCCATGCCCAAGATCACAGAGGCGCTTACAAAACTGCATGGAGCAAGATATATTACCTGTATGGACGTGCTCAAAGGTTTCCATCAAAACCAGGTAGCAAAAGAAAGTAAGAAATTTCTTTGGATAATATCCCATATGGGTATTCATGAGTATCAAAGGATGCCGTTTGGCATTAAGAACGCACCTTCCCATTTCCAAAGGATGATGGATAATGAATTTAGGCGTGAACTCAGCGAGTTATGGTTGATCATATACATCAACGACATTATTATATTTACAGAGACTTGGGATGACCATCTAATCAAAATTTCAATAGTCCTGAGACGGATTCAGGACATGGGGATGAAGATTTCGCTGAGCAAATGCTCATTTGGTTTTTCTGAACTCAAGGCCCTGGGGCATATTGTGAATGGATTGTCATTAGGAATCGATCAACACCGGGTAGCCGTGGTGTTGTTGAAGCCTATACCCTTGACGTTGAAAGAATTACAATCTTTCTTGGGGTTTGCGGGATATTACCGCCTACACATCAAAGATTTTAATAGGATGGCGTCGTGTCTTTATAAGATTTGTAGCCCTAATGTGGGGTTTGAGATGACCAGGGAGAGAGTGTAAGCTTACAAAGCGTTGAGAGTAGCCCTGACTACGGCTCCACTCATATTTCACCCAGACCCCTCAAGACCTTTCCGACTGTATGTAGATGCGTGTATGGAAGGATTAGGCGCAGCTCTACACCAGATCCAAATGATTGAAGATAAGGAAATAGAAGGTCCAATATGTTTCATATCACGTCAACTGAAGGATTCAGGAAAGAAGTATGGAGCATCACAACTCGAATGTTTATGCTTAGTTTGGGCATTAGAAAAACTTTACTATTATCTAGATGGTTGCGCACTGCCAGCATAATTGCCTAGGATGAAGTCATCCCAGTTAAACTGGGATGCACTCAACCAATTTAAACTTGGTTGAAATCAACTGATGAAATATAAATCCAAGGGACCCCCCTTGGTTTTATATTTCATTGGTTGAGGTCAACCTACTTTAAATTGGTTGTTTGAATCCTAGTTTAACTGGGATGAACTCAACCTAGGCAATTATGCTGGCAGTGGCGTATTCGAAGTGATTACAGATTGTGTAGCACTGAAATTGCTCCTCAACATGAAAACACCTAGTCGACATATGATGAGGTGGCAGATATCCATCCAAGAATGGAGAGGATCAATGACTATCATTCATAGGGACGGTCTCATCCATAAGAACGCAGACGGACTATCAAGGTGGGCATTGCCAAATGATAGAGACAACCCGGCCGCAGATGAAATAGAAATTGTCCGTGAAATCCCAATCATGGCAATCAGCACTAGCGGCCTAGCTGTTGAGTTCTGGGAGTCAGTAGAACTCAGCTATGAGCAAGATAAGAATACGGCTTCCCTAGTATTTATTCTTAGATCAAAACGCATACAACAAGATCTAGTAGCGCAACTAGAAAAACCATGGAAAAAACATTTCGCAGCCGGAAGATTTCTCCTGTTGGACGGATTGTTGTATCATCGAGCTGGCAACGGCTGCGCTTTAGTATTAGTAGAGGAAGAACATATTAAAATGATACTGCATGAATGTCACGATAGTGTAGCAGCGGGCCATTTCTCTAAGGAGAGAACTGTGGAGAGGGTCAGAACTTTAGCCTGGTGGCCCGGCTGGACTAACAGAGTAGAACTTTACTGCACAAGCTGTGATAGATGTCAGAAAGCAAACCGTGCTACAGGGAAGAGGTTAGGATTGCTTCAGGCAATAGAAGAGCCTAAGCAGAGGTGGGAAGTCATCAACATGGACTTTGTGACGGCTTTACCTACGGCAGGCAAAGATAATTACAATGCAGTTCTAGTAATAGTAGACCGTTTTTCAAAAAGAGCACGTTTTTCACCTTGCTATAAAGACAATACAGCGCTGGATGTAGCTCTTATATTCTGGAATTCCATATTTAATGACGTAGGTTGTCCTAAGGTAATTATAACCGACCGTGATCCAAAGTTCACGTCGGAATTTTGGCAAAGTCTTTTTCAGTTACTAGGATCGAAATTATCTTTTTCGACAGCCTACCATCCGCAGACGGATGGCTTAGCCAAAAGGATGATTCAGACGTTAGAAGATATGATTAGGAGGTACTGCGCATTTGGGCTGCAGTTCAAGGACAGTGAAGGGTACACCCATGATTGGGTATCACTATTGCCAGCACTAGAACACGCCTATAATTCCAGTGTACATGCAACGACAGGTAAAACTCCCTTTGAACTGGAAAGTGGGTGGATTCCGTACATGCCGAGAGACACGTTATTAAGCAAAGCAATCACGTTACACCCATCTGCTGAGCAGTTCCAACAGATGATGCTCAAAGCAGAGAACTTTGCGCACAAGTGCCTAGAAGAATCAGTAAGATACAATAAGGAGAGGTGGGACAGAACCCACAGAGATCACAATATAAAAGTTGGAGACAGAGTCCTGATATAATTGGTTAATTTCCAAAACCTAGGGGGGAACCGTAAGCTGAAGGATATGTTTGTGGGACCGTTCTTTGTGAAAGCGCTACCTGGACGCAACGCAGTAGAAGTCATACTTACCAAAGGGTTTGATTTGAAACATCATACTTTTCCGGTGAGCCTACTGAAGAAGTATGTAATGCCAGGAGAGGATAGAGAGATAACTACACCTGCCTTACCCCAGGTTGCAGAAGATCAAGTAGGGGATACAATACCAATCACAATACTAGATGAGAAATTGACTAGGATACAAGGTAGTGATTGCAGACTCTATTTGACACGCGTCAAAGGGAAGTCAGCCAACAGTGATAAGTGGTTGACCAAAGAGGACATTACAAATGCTGACATACTCCTTAGAAAATTTAGAGCTAATAAGAGGCAGCATAGGACAACTCATTTTCGAGCAGTCCTTTTTCGGGGGGGCGGGTGTCAGCTAACTGCTAGCCCAGTAGGCGCAGCAATTGACAATACCGCACTAGAGAGCAGACCAATCAGCCTTTAACTGCGCAGCCAATGATAGCGAGTGAGAAAGCCAACAAGTTTGTAGCTGCGCAGCGACAAGTGACAGATGAATGATCTGCATCAAGTAAGCCTGTTAGGGATTGACAGAACGGAATTAGTATATTTAGAGAAATCTTCCAGAAGAGGAAGATTCCTCAGTTCAGTTGAATACCAAGCCCATTACCCTTGTAGTCTCGACACCCTCGACTCTACGATTGGGGCTTTTTACTGAATTCTTTTCACCTCTATTTTATCCTTATCTACTTTCCTCCCAGCTCGACTACCCTTGATCCGGTAAGCTCTAGTACTTCCTCTCTCTCTACCTAGATCTCCTCCATTCCCTAAAGAGTCTATAGATTTTGGTCGCAGAGCTCAACCTGCCCCTCTGAGAAGAGGCGTGGTATTTAGTCCTCCTGCTGAGAAGCGGAGTAGAATCTCTATTCCACCCTAAGATAAATTCAGATAAGTTGAACCTTATTAACAAGATTTTCATTCACGGTTGAGTCACTTTAGAGACCAACCCTGACAGGATGTGACAGAATGATAGAATAAATTACTTTGGTTGCTTTGAGTGGGTGAGCGGATGGTACGCTTGGCAGAGGCTTGTAATGTGTATTGAACATCTCTCGGGTGAGTCGAAGTGCTTCGGTAATCCATTCTTGCTCCCATCCAGCTATCTTAAAGTACTCATCTTTGAAAGATGGATGAAGTACTACCTCAAAACCGATAGTCAGTCATCATCAGGGGCCAAAAATTGAGCAAATCAATATCCCCAAGCTTACCCATTGCAATTCAAAACAAAGGCGAGCAGTCTGTTAGTGTATAGTACTTATTTGTCAGCTGAAGGCCAACTCAACATGCATTTTGGAGAGCAGACGGGTATTTTTTTCCAGTTCCTTTGATGGCGCTGGAAAGGTGTTCAGTAATCTCATCAATGAAAAAATTACGTGTGTTAAACAAGCCGATATGGGTATCAATACTTGAAGGTTTTGCTTGTAGAAGACCTGGAGGATTGAAATGAGGTGCTTTGCTAACTGGATATCCACAGAGTTGATGTGATACTTGCGATAAATCCTGTGCTTCTTGTCCTTCTGCCATGCCAGACTGCAAGAAAAATCCTATCAGTTTTTTGGACAATGATGATCAGAAGAATATTGGATGAGAAACTTACATTGCCTTCTCGCATCTGACAATGCTAGCCAACTGCATAAAGGTTGAGTTCCACCTTGTTCGTATGTCTTGCCCAACGCTATGGGGCTTTTCACATTTATTTTCACGGCAGAGCTCAACAAACTCCATCTTTGAGTTTGGTGATTTGCAAAGCTTTTGAGCAACAGCGCGGAAATATAATGAAGAGATACAAAATTCGACTTGATACAATCTTGGCCTGACAGACAATACTCAAGCTGAATCTCACCTTGGCCAGCGTTTGTTTGCACAATGAAGAAGTGTAGAGATCTTGGTCTTCGTCCTCATCGCTCAAATCATGGAGGTCCTGAAGAGTCAGCTCTGGCTGAACATCATTGGGCTCTTCAGCATCGTCTACATCCCCAATGATTGCTTCGTCTCCATAATGGGAGATATTGTTATCATATCTGAGTGTGAATTGGAATTCAAATCAATTATAAATATTACAAAAAATGATAATGAAATGGAATAAGCACCTGCAAATTTGATCCTCTGGATCTTCACCTTCAGATTTGTCTGAGGCTTCTGACGAGTTATAATCCTCTTCAGTTATTGTCCCAGTTGATTGTTTCTTAGAGGTACCAAACGGTTGTAAGATGGACTGCACAATTAGGTTGAGGGTGTGTGAGTAGCACCTAATCCAGTGGTGATCCCCTTTAAAACAAGCCCATTTGAACGATTTCATCTTGGAAACCATTGTTGCATTGTTTGTTGCATTGTCAGTGACAATGCCACAAACCTGGACAATTTTAAAGAATTCGGCATATGAGGAAGGAAGATCAAGATTAAATACAACTCACTTTATCTTGAATCCCCAATTTTTCAACCACTGCTTGCATGGTGTCAGCCAGATATTCTCCAGTATGGCTCTCAGAAAGCCGGATGAAATCAAAAGGCATTGCTGTTAGATTTGGAACAACTGAAAGATTTATTTCATGTTATAAGTCTCTATTCACAACATATGATATGCGGAGGAATAATCTGTGTGTACCTGAAAGCAACTCGGGATGATACCCTTTTCTTATGATGAGAGCTGAGAGTAGAGGCGTGAGACTGAGAATAGAAAATGATAAATGACTATTGAGTGAAGAGGAATAGATATGGAAGTATAGGTGGAGGAGTAGTGGAGTGGAAGGGATTATTGAGTTCTCTGAGTGTTATAGTATGCCAGATTAAACAGATTATCTTAGTTTTCCTGTGTTGTCTTTCTTTATTGTTCTTTAATATTTGAGCTACGACTTACAAAACAGTAACCTGTTTGCAGGTTTTTAACCTCAATGGTTCTGTTCGTTTACAATCATTTCTGCACAGTGATAAAACACTGATTAGCTTTTTTGTTCTTTCTTTGTCTTTCTGTTTGTATTTTCTGGGAGAAAACTTCCAACTTACTGTTTGAATAGTTGTTGGCAGTGATCCTGTGTAAGGGTTGTAATCCCTTCACTGTTTCTTATGGAAGGAACCATGTATAGTTGGGCGCTGAGGAGAGATTTTCTAGAACCAAGGTGTTTATTTCTAGCTCAGCAGGATAAAATATAATGTAGTCGAGATCTCTCATTAGTATAATACAACTTATGGGAATTTTGAATGAGATAGATGATTTAAGACAATTGAGAAAAGAGGAAATCTGAAGATAAGAGAAAGAGAAGTGTTTTGGCTTACCTAGCTCAGCAGGATAAAATAGAATGTAGTCAAGATCTCTGCTGAGCTAGGAGGGTGATGGGGGCGTCTGCATTAAGTATGTGGTGAGTTTAGTGCTTATGTAATTGTTTGGTGAAATCCTTGTGATGAGATTTCACAGTCTCCCCCCCTAAAAAGGATTGAAGTCGAGGTCCAATGTGACATGAGGTAGTAGGGTAATTAGTCGATTGAAGACAATTGTCGAGTGAAGATGGATGTTGAGGAAGAAAAAAGGATAATGAAGCAGAATGAGAAAAGGAAGAGAAAAAAAAGGAAGGGAAGAAGAGAAAAAAAAAAGGGGAAGAAAGGGAAGAAGGAAAGAGTGAGAGGAGAAAGGGAAGGGAAGAGTTCGAGGTTTAAATCCAGAAGGTTGTTTGACAATGAAATGGAACCGTTTGTTTGACGTAAATGAATGACTAGACGTCCCGGAACTAAAAAAATTGTACAACGGTACATTGCCAATGCTCACAGGAGTGGCCAAGGTAATGCTAA
Organism: Puccinia hordei; assembly: GCA_007896445.1. Lineage (NCBI taxonomy): Eukaryota > Fungi > Basidiomycota > Pucciniomycetes > Pucciniales > Pucciniaceae > Puccinia > Puccinia hordei. The sequence continues at coordinate 71,283 of RDRW01000018.1, read as the reverse complement.
AAAAACTTTTTGGTAGAGGTGCCTGGTGGTGCATTATTGGTGGGAACTTACTTTTGTGGTTCCCACCAGCGCAGATTTGTCCTCTGCGTAAAACGGCTTGATTTTTGAGATGTGGAACATCGAGTGTCGCTTGTCCCCTCCAGACAGGGTCAGTTCTGCGATTTTTCCATTATTAAAGATCTTCAATACTTGATGGGGTCCCTCGTACTGCTCTTTGAGTTTGTCCGATCCCCCTTGGTGACGACCTCTCCAATCTCCTGAATCCAGTAAGGCCCATGATCCTACCTTCAATGGAGGTGCATTGCGATGTTTCTTGTTATGTTGAATGGCTTGGCAAGACTTGTCCAGAGCGCATCTCTAGCTTCCGCCCACGCGCCTTCACGTTGACGTAGCCATAACAAGGTGGATGGAACTTCTTCAGATGAGTTTTCCACTGAAGGGAATAGTTTGTGTTGCTGACCAAGAACTAAATCGAAAGGTGTAAACCCCATGGCAACATTCAGGGAAGAATTGATTGCAAATTTGACTGACGGCAGTGATTCCAGCAAGCGGCTATGTTGTTTGGCAGTAAAGGTGCGTAGTATTTGTCCAACAGTCTTGTTTGTTCGTTCACTACGTCCGTTGGCCTGTGGATGAAAAGCGGTGCTCATATGAAAGTTGATCAACATCTTTTCCATGAGGAACTTCCAGAATTGGGAGGTCCAAGTCTTGTCCTTGTTGCTAATGATGGAGATGGGCGCTCCAAAGGTGGAAAGCCAACCGCTAAAGAATCTTGAGGCCGTCTTCTCCGCTGTGTCCGTTTGGACAACCGCACTGCCAGCATAATTGCCTAGGTTGAGTTCATCCCAGTTAAACTAGGATACAAACAACCAATTTAAAGTAGGTTGACCTCAACCAATGAAATGTAAAACCAAGGGGGGTCCCTTGGATTTATATTTCATCAGTTGATTTCAACCAAGTTTAAATTGGTTGAGTGCATCCCAGTTTAACTGGGATGACTTCATCCTAGGCAATTATGCTGGCAGTGCCGGTATCAATTGGGTGAATCCAGAAAGGCGACAGGTACACGTAAGGATCATGTCATAGTGATTTGATGAACAAAGGGGTTCCACAAAGTTGATGGCTATGTGGCGGAGTGGTGTCAATGGAACTGGGGGTGTCAGCATCTTTCCCACAGGTGCCGTCGTAGGTGCCTTAGTCCTTTGGCAAATTTCACAGTGTCAAACAAGAAGACGAACATCCCTCAAAAGACCCGGCCAGAAGAATTCTCGGCAAAGTTCCATCACCGTCTTCAGGTGGCCCAGGTGTCCCAGTCAAACATGCGCGTCATTCATTAAGGTTTTTCTCAATTCCAGGTTTTTAGGGATAACCACTCGACCGTCCACGAAGAGAAGCCCATCATTTTCAAAGCAATCGTCACGTAGGGGGAGGACCTGTCTAAGTGATACACAGAATGGATCAGTCGTATACCCCGAAGTAATTTGGTCTTTGAGGAGATCAGATAACTTGATGCCAAATTCCGTCAAGGAAGCTACACAGGCGACGTCTGCCATGGTCACCGGGTCTGGGTCATCCAAGAGGTCCTTCCTTGATAAGGCTTCTGCAACTGTGTTATCTTCTCCACGGATATAATTGAAGTGAAGATTGAAATTGGAGAGGATCTCCGTCCATCGGGCTTGTCTGCGACTAAGATTTCATTGTTTCAAAAGATAGGTAAGTGAGTGATGATCTGTCATAACATTGATTTTCATTCCAAGCAATAATATCCTCCACTTTTGAAGAGCGTGGATGACCGCGAGCAACTCTTGTTCATGTACCGGGTAGTTGTGTTCAGCTGGTGACATTAAATGTGACTCGTAAGCAATTGGTAGGGCGTCCCTCCAGTCTTTTCCTTGAAACAGAGCTGCCCCTAATCCTAACCCACTAGCATTGGTAAATAACCACAGGGGATTGTCAGAGTCATAGTCTACGTTCTTTAAGCATGGAAGTGAAGTCATTATCTTTTTTATATTTTGAAAGGCCACTTCTTCCTTGTCGCCCCATCTGAAGTCCTTTGGGTTGAGTTTGGAGCTAGTCAAGGGCGTCAAGGTTCCTACATATTTTTCGAGTCCTCCAATAAATTTTTTCCATTGAACGGTCCCTAGGAATTTCTTCACTCCCTTTGATGAGTGAGGACTAGGCCAATCAAGGACTTTTGTGATTTTTTCATCATCTGCCTTGAAACCGTCTGCTGAAATCCAATGGCCAAGAAATTTGACTTGTGAGCGAACAAGCTGCGTCTTCTTTGGACTGCAGTACAGGTTGGCGGCTCGTAATCGATCCAGAACTTGTTGAAGGTGGGACTCATGTTGATGAAAGGAGTCAGAGAAAATAACAATATCGTCCAAGTAGACGACACAACAATCGTTGATCAGCTCACCCAGTGCCTCCTCTAACCATGCCTGGTGTGTAGCTGGTGCATTAGTTAGTCCCATAGGCATAACAACCCATTCGACCAGTCCCCATGGAGTCTTAACTGCCGTCAATGGTATGTCCTCCTTCCGCATTCGGGTTTGAAAAAAAGCGTTGGTCTGATCAAATATCGAGAAAACTTTACCTGATGCTACTAGCCGGACTAATTCATCAACATTTGGGAGTGGTGATCTGTCCTTGACAGTGTTTTCATTCAACTTCCTGTAGGCGCAGATCCAACGAGGTAAGGCGTTTATGTCCTTTTTTGGAATCACAAAGCTGGGTGACACATATTGGCTTGTGGACCGTTGGATTCTTCCCGCCGCCATGTGTTGATTGTATAGGGTTCGCCAAGCTTTCAAATACTTTTGAGGGTATGGATACTGTCTTTCATTAAAAACTACGTCTGGGTCTTTTAGTATTATTTTGTGGCGGACCTTTGAGTCTTCATGTTGTAATGTTTTTGGAAAGGAGCCGTCTTGAAAACAACCCTCTTCTTCAGCCTCATCAGACACTGCCGGAATGTCCATCGGGAATAAATCTTTAAAATCGTCCAAATATAATTTCTCCGCTTGCTCACAAGGGTACGCTGAGGACGTTTTAGTGGAATTCGCAGATAAATTTTGTGTTGATTTCTCATTGATACGAAGGCGGCAATCACTAATTACAAGCCCAGAAGATTCACATCATAAGGATTTCAGAGATAATGAAATCGACAGGGAGAATTGGGTGAGAAATGGAATCCCCAGGATCATCTCATACGAACCTGATACTGGTCCTAGCTTGAATGGGACCTCTTTGAAAACAAGGCTTGTATTTGGTTTGGTGAGGGTCGCTGTCGTGGCCTTATTCAGTAGTATGGGGTTTGATTTATTGGTTGCAAGGGCCAGGTTAATAATGGTTGGCCTTGTTGGCGTGAGGATGGGGAGCCGCACTTGATGGGCCGCTGATTCAGTCATCAGATTTAGATTGGCTCCTGTGTCAACCAGTCCTTGTAAGCGTACTCCGCCAACGTCCAGGGCAATGATCAATCGCTGAGGTTTGTCAGGACTCACATACCTCTCATCAGCTGCCAATTGGAGTTCATCATCTAATTGAGTGAGGGCCGAAATTGAGGCCGAATCCAGGTCAGGGAACAAGTTGACCTCTTCTATCCCGGCAACGGTAGCAGCGCGAGTTGGAGGGCGACCAGCTGGTCCTTGTGTGAGTTTTCCTGCTGTGGTTGATGGAGCCATCCTGCGAGACCTGACCGGTTTCCAGCCTATCGGCATTGGCGGAGCCTTGAAGGTTGCTGGGATGTCAACAAAGGACTTGTCTAATTGATTCGCACATGTTCCTGGAGTGCTGCCGCACTTCTTCTTGCAATTCAGGCAGCGTCCTTGGGAGTCGAGGAACGTATGTATTTGCCATATAGTCTCTTCGATTGGCACATGACCTGTCGATGATTGTTGTGACTGTTGCGATGTCAGGTTCGCGCAATTCTGCTGTGGGTATCTCCTAGTGAGGCCTTCATAGAAGGTGGTCGTGCGTTTTTTGAAGTTGCTGAATACAAACAGTTTGACTTGTAACAACGCGAAGTCTTCAACTTTGACTTTTAGATGGTGAGGTAACCCAAAAACAATATACTCTGCCAACTCAAAATTGTCTAGTACTACTGCGTTGAAATTGAATAGTCGTTGGAGGGTCCGTGCTCTAGTGCTAAACATAATAAAAGACTCGTTATCAGACATCCTCAATTGTCGGATTCGCATTTTCAAGTTGGTGCACCAGTCTGTTGGGAGAGACACTTCAAATAGGCAAGTCTTGAATTTGTCCCAGGATTTGTCAACAAGATAATCGACTTTGTTTGCGTAGAATGATAAAAGGTTGGTTTTGTCAGTAAGACTTCCGACGATCCAAATTTTGTCGGTGTCTTGGTGACCGCCTTAGTGGCAAAAAATACTTGGACCCCGTGTATCCATTTCAAGAAAGGTTTTGATAGCCTGAAAAGGACCCTTGAATGTTGGGCCGTCGGAGGTTCTGAATTTCTGAAGATCAACACGGCCCGTGGGCGGCGGTGGACTCGGAGTGGGATTGGGTTCTTCTTTCAAGGCCATTTTTACCATGACTTGCTCCAAGCGGGTGATACGGTCTGCAGCAGCCTGGCGGTCAATTGCGGCAGCTTCACAATCTGCATGGGCTAGTTGGATACTAGTTTCTTGGGCAGCCATCAGCCGGAGCAACAATTGGTTGGGTGTAATGGGCTGATCCGTCATGTTGGATGGTCTGAGGAAAGGGGAGGGTGGGCTGTCAGGAGGTAAGGCAGAGGCAGCGGCTTTTTCAAAGGCAAATCTTTCCGTTTCTAGTTTTGCTTTACGGCGCTCTTCTGCTCAAGCCTTGCGAATGATAGATTCGGGATCTGAAACGGATGGAAGTAATTTGTCGGAAGTGTTTCCTCGAGTTGTCATTCACTGATTTTGGTGATAATGTGAAGACGAATGGTTGTTGGTTCGAGAAAAAAAAAGTGTAAGGGTTGTAATCCCTTCACTGTTTCTTATGGAAGGAACCGTGTATAGTTGGGCGCTGAGGAGAGATTTTCTAGAACCAAGGTGTTTATTTCTAGCTCAGCAGGATAAAATATAATGTAGTCGAGATCTCTCATTAGTATAATACAACTTATGGGAATTTTGAATGAGATAGATGATTTAAGACAATTGAGAAAAGAGGAAATCTGAAGATAAGAGAAAGAGAAGTGTTTTGGCTTACCTAGCTCAGCAGGATAAAATAGAATGTAGTCAAGATCTCTGCTGAGCTAGGAGGGTGATGGGGGCGTCTGCATTAAGTATGTGGTGAGTTTAGTGCTTATGTAATTGTTTGGTGAGTTTAGTGCTTATGTAATTGTTTGGTGAAATCCTTGTGATGAGATTTAACATCCTGGTTCTGAGGTCTGGGGTCGTTTGTAATGCCTGTCTTGGAGCGAGATTCTGGTTTGAAACCAATCTGCCTGAGTCTGGAAGCGTAGAGAATTTTCTCATTAGCTCTGGGGATTTTTAGGTCCTGGACTGCGGAATGGTTCTCACTGTCATGCAACCAACCCTGTTATGTCAAATTATGTTTCTACTTTTATATACATATTATACTATGGCTTTATACTATTTTTCCCATATACTTTATATATACATAGTCTACTATAGTCTTATTTCTCATCAACCAAACTATGTATTTACAAAATCAGTATATATAGTCTCTACATACATCGAAATATATTTCCCTTGGGGGAGTTTTCCTATTCTTCATTCATCTTTAGGATCCATAGCTCTACAGGTTATGAGCCCGCGCTGTTACCAGCGACATCTCTAATCTTTAGTTACTTCTCCTTTCTGTGAAGCGAAAAGCTAGGTTCCTAGATTCACCTTTCTGTGAATTTTTTTTTTTTTTTACGCTCCCCAAGTACCTTCACCATTCTGTGATTGGATATCATTTGTTTTATGGTTAACACGAGGTCTGAAAATCCTGAATTAGTCATACCGGATTTCTCGGCTAGAGTTACACCCCCACGTTCCACTCTAAATCCGATACCGGAGAATTCTTTTGAATCTAATCCGTTTCTATCAGCAAATTCTTCTTTCACTTCCTCGTCTTCCATTACGATGCCGGGTGAAAATTCCGATATTCCTTTCCCCTCCACGTCTGACAACAATCAACCTCCTCGATCTCCGAACGTTTCAAGTAACTCGGCTGCCGACGAAAAAGTGCCTGAATCATTGGACTCAATCATCGCGAGGGAACTCGAACGTTCTGGTCTTGGCGGAATTGACGACAATCTTCTGAAAATCCTCCTCATTCGTCATCTTACGACTGGTCCTCCCACTACGTCCTCAGCCGCCACTTCATTGGTGTCCGGACAGCTTCGCTGGCAACAACTTGGACGGGATGTGTCCCCACAACTCTTGATCGACGGTTCAAACTTCCCTCTATGGTCGGCCGCGGTATCCCACACTGTCACAACAGTTACTCAGAACCCGCGATTTTTTGATGCGGATGTTTCCTCCACCGACCCGGCAATCTCCAACGGTGTTCTGGCGTTACTTCAGTATTCAATTGATCCGTCCCTTCGTGTGTCGCTCAATGGGTTATCGGCTTACGAGGCTTTCAACTCTTTGAAAGGGCGTTTTGCGGGTACTTCCTGGTCTCTCATCATGTCTCGATGGAAGGATGTTTCTCAGCCTGCGGACTGTACTGAGTCCATTTCAGCAGGATACGAGGCTCAAAAGCGGAATTGGCTTGATCTCGAGCAACGTCTGGGGGGTTTTACGGCGGATAAGTTATTGTCCCTTTCTTTCCATTCGTCTGTCATCGGCTATCAGCAACTCATGGCTGACTCAGTTGATGCACGAGTGGCAATCAAGCCAGACCACATCGTCACATCTGAGGAACTCCTTCATATGGCTACTCGTCTTCATCAGTCGGTTTCGGCGTCGGGCACCGCATCGGTGATGGCCATGAACTCCGGGGTGAGTCGAGGGTATACCGGTTCTTCACGTGGTGGTCGTGGCCGAGGGAGTTATCGAGGATCTCGAGGTTCTTCCCGGCCGTCGAATGCTCCTTCAGGACACCAGTCGAGTCAAAATGTTCCTCCTCCTGACAACTGGGCAAAACAGTATCTCACGGCCGACTTCCCATGCAACGTCTGCTGGGAGTGGGGTCACTGGGCTCCCGATTGCCCGCGAGTTAAGGCGAATCAACCTCCCATTGAAGATCCCAGAAAAGGCAATCCAAATTGGCGACCCAAAAAGTCCAACGTTTTGTCAGGACGATTGGTGACGAAGTCGGGCGAGTTAGCTTCCATTTCGGCCACGCCGAATGATCAAGGGGACATACTTTGTGATACTGGGGCGACACATCATGTAACGTCGCATCCCAGATTTTTTACCTCTCTCCATGCGGCTAATATGAGACTGCGTGTCGCTTCTCAAGAACGCATTCCCGTAGAAGGCATCGGCGATGCGATTATTCCTACACGTTTTGGCAATCTCCACCTGACTAATGTTCTGCTTGTTCCGCAAATAGCTGGCACCGTGGTTTCGGTTGGGTATTTTGATCGGTGGGACGGAGTGGTTGGTTTTAAAGATGGGCGTTTTTTATTCTCTCAGCATGGAATTGATTTCACGACTTTTACTCGCCAATATCGATGGTTCATTCCCTCTCCCACGGCTACTGTCTCCTCCATATCGACTCCTCATTTGTATAGTCTCAATGCTTCCTCTTTATGGCATGATCGTCTTGGTCACATTGCGATTTGTTTCTTTAATAATACTATTTCAAAATCTTGTGTTCATGGGATTCCGCTGAAGAAACTCTCTCTACCAAAATCGAAATGTCATTCATGCTCACTATCCAAGAGTACGCATACCCCCGTGATTTCTCCTTCCCGTGAGCTAGTGAATGCACCAGGTGATACGGTGGCAGTCGATTTGGTTGGTCCTTTTCCCAAGGCGCTTGATGGTAGTATATATGGTTTGGTCATCCATGATTTGTTCTCAAGAATGACGTCAGTAATTGGTTTGAAGACCAAAGCGGCGGCGGGCAAGGCGGTGTCGGATTGGATCTTGAATTTTAATTGCCGTACACCTCATCAAGTAAAGGTTCTGCGATCTGACAATGCCGGTGAATTGACTTCGAACAAATTCAAGAAATTTCTGGACGAAAACAATATCCGGCATGAAGTAAGCGTTCCGTACGAACATCACCAAAATGGGAACGTCGAGCGCACCAATCGTACTTTGCTCGACATGGCTCGGACTTTTGCGATTCACGCTAAGTTACCTGCATCTCTTTGGTTCCTGGCAATGAAGCAGGCTGCCTACATTTTCAACCGTGTTGTTCATGCCAATGCTAACAAGTCTCCTTACGAGCTAGCCATAGGAAAACAACCTTCGCTTGACATGGTCCGCGTTTTTGGCTGTAGGGCGTACTTGCATGATGCAACTTATCCCAAGCAATTTGTGCCCAGATCAACTGGATTGATTCATGTGGGTGTTCTAGATGAGTCACATGGTTGGCTTTTGTGGAATCCTGTCTCCAAGAAGCTCGAACGCGGCGCCTCGGTCATCTTTCATGAGGACGACCTACCATCTCAAGTGACGAACTCCAGTTCTTTGAATGCAATTTTGAACTCGATTCGCGTGGAGAAACTGGGGGATTTCAGTCAGCTCCGTGAACTGGAGATGCAAGATGCATGCATCGACTCTGCTGTTTCTGAGTCTCCATTCACGTCTGATGCTCCTTTCACATATCATCAGGCAATCAATTCAGAGCTTCAGTCGGAATGGAGGAAGGCAATCGATGCGGAGGTTGGTATGATGGTTGATCTCAAGGTATGGGAGGAAATGCCGGAGTCGGAGGCGCGTGATATTTTGACCTGTCAATGGGTTTTTGCGTTGAAGCGAAGTCAAGAGGGCAAAATTACGAAGTTCAAGGCGCGTATCGTAGCTCAAGGTTTCAAGCAAGTTCATGGACGGAATTTTAGCGAGACGTTTGCTCCCACTCCAACGTTTTCTTCGCTTCGGCTCCTTTTAGCAATGGCATCTCGTCTATCCTGGCCTGTAGCTTCTTTTGATGTCAAAAGTGCCTTCTTGCACAGTGACATTGACCATGATGTATTTATCCGTCCTCCTCCAGGAGTTTTAGTGAATCCGGGACGTGTTCTGAAACTACGGAAGGCTCTTTACGGCACTCGCCAGGCGGCGAGATGCTGGTGGATTCATCTGAAGACTCAACTTGCACAAGTCGGTTTTGTTCCAAATCTAGAAGACCAGTCGACTTATGTGTATTCTCACGGAGACGACAAGGCTTTCCTATGGGTTCATGTTGATGATGGGCTTTTCACGGCCAGCTCTCGGTCACTGCTTGACTCTCTCAAGTCAAAACTTGCTTCTGTACTCGATTTAAAATGGGATGATTCGCTTTCCAGCATCGTTGGGCTTCGAGTGCGTGAAGTCAATGGAGGATTCAGTATTGACCAGCCGATGTTGATTCATAAGATTCTAAGCTTTCAACATTCGTCCATTTGCACCCGGACGCCGATATCATCAACAGATCTTCAGTCAAATCCTTCGGATAACTCTATGGACATTGAGTATCTCTCAAGAATCGGTTGTTTGCTGTACCTGGCGGCGGGTTCTCGACCTGACATCACCTTTGCGGTGAATTTTTTGGCGCGTTTTTCCATGGCGCCGGATGCATCTCACTGGGCGGCTCTTAATCATTTAATATCTTACATTCGGTATAGTGCCTCTTTGGCCCTTCCAATTGTTGCCTCGAGGCCCATGTCCGATGGCATCTCCACGTTTGTCGACGCCAACTGGGGTGGTGAGGCGTCCAGGTCGGTTCACGGATACATATCCACCGTCTGGGGCGCCCCTGTATCCTGGGCTTCTAAACGTCAAACCTGCGCTGCGCGGTTGACTTGTCAGGCTGAATACATGGCCCTATCCTTTGCGGCGAAAGATTCCTGTGTATTATTCTCCGTACTTTCCAAATTTTTTGAACTCCCGGTTCCTTTATTGCTCTGCGACAACAAGGCCGCCGTCCAAATTAGCTCCGACTGTCAAACAAGGAAGGGGCATACTCATATTGATTGGGAATTCCATGTCATCAACGAGCTTTTATACTCCAAGAAGATTTGCCTCAAATGGATCTCAACCAATGTCCAGCTCGCCGACATTTTCACAAAGGCTCTGGGTTGGCGAAAGGTCTCCGAGTTTTTGATGGGGGTGGGATTGCGTTTGCAATCCAATACTATGGCAAGTAAAGGGGGGGAAGTATGCGCTGGCTGCGATGACCATGCACCCCCCGCATCTGTTTGTCTCCCTCCACAAATTGTCGACACCGAAGAGGGTTGATTGGTTCTACAGAGGCTAACCGTTCATGTGTTATGTTGTACAGTTCACCATCCGAGGAATTCGTGATTCGGATCTCAGTATCATGTCATTTCTCGAATTATCTCTTACTCGCTTTCAATATTTTTTATTGTATTTTTTATTTTTGTTTCTTTTATTTTTATTTTTATTTTTTCTATTTGTTTTGCTTGATTTTACTCGAAATCTCTCTTTTCTCTCATATTCTCATGTCTTTCTTATCATTTTTATTCTTCTTTCTCTTTTTCAACAAATATTATTTACTTTACTCTTTATATATTTATATTACTATACAACATTTTTCCTCTTTTCTCATTTTTTTTGTTGTTTTTTCTCGTATTTCATTTTTCTGTCTTTCTTTTTGTGGTTGCTGAGGGGGGGAGTGTTATGTCAAATTATGTTTCTACTTTTATATACATATTATACTATGGCTTTATACTATTTTTCCCATATACTTTATATATACATAGTCTACTATAGTCTTATTTCTCATCAACCAAACTATGTATTTACAAAATCAGTATATATAGTCTCTACATACATCGAAATATATTTCCCTTGGGGGAGTTTTCCTATTCTTCATTCATCTTTAGGATCCATAGCTCTACAAACCCAACGTACTAAAGGGATTTAGCTGGTCAAAGGGCAAAGGAGAAATGAGGCTAGGATTGTTGAAGATAAGTTCAAAGAAGGTTCAAAGATAAATTCAAAGATAAGATGCTCAAGGAAGTCTGTGAGCACAACTCAAGGTAATGGGTCAAGTTGGACTGAGAGGATTTTAGCGTAAAGAACTTTTATTATAATTAACTGAGGAAAGAGAGTGAAGAGAAAAGTACAACAGTATTTATATTAAAAAGAACTACTGTTGAATCTGAGTGATGAATGAGTGTCAAGGCAAGATACAAGTATGAAGTGAATACACGGATATAAAGAAGATGTACCAACAAGTATGAAGTAAATACACGGATATAAAAAAGATATACCAATGAGGTTTAAAAACAATGCTATGACGGTAACTATGATTGATTCAAACATGTGATAAAGAGGAACTTCAAACAGATGAGTGATGAGTAAATCCTGGGTGATAAGATAAGGGTAAGTGCGAGGCTTGATGAAAGAGGGTAAGTGCCAGGCTGAGGGTTCAGATCTTGAGGGCTAATCGAAGAAGGGTTATTGATTAGTTTGAAGATACTGAGGATCACCGGATTAAGCAATTCCTAGTTTTTAGAAATGCTAGTTTGAAGGAGGTTGACTGAATGTCAAAGATGTTCGTTGAGTTAAGTGTCACGCAATTGCATTTGAAGTGAGATGAATGTCAAAGATGCATTTGCCAAAGCATCTCGAAGCTGAGTATGCATTCAAGGCTGAGGATGCATTTTGAAGTTTGATGAGTAGTCAAAGCTGAGCCCATTGGTTGCAGCGTGACACTCACCTATTCGCGCAGCTACGTTGAGTTTAACCACTTTTGATTTCTCACAGCCTGCCATGCTTCTAGTCGAGAGGCTGGAAGCACAATCTGAGATTTGCTGCACTCCAATTTGCTGGAGGGATTTTCTGATGGTTGATCGACCCAAGGCTTTTGTTAAGAAGTCGGCCGCATTTGCTGTTGTATGAACGTATTGAAGTTTGATCAAATTGTGTAGGATAAGTTCTTGGATGAAGTGGAGTCGAATGTCCATGTGTTTCGTTCAAAAATTGTTCTGAGACGTTTCACTGTTTGCGAGATTGATCACCCCTTGATTTTCTACGCAAACATCGATGTTTTCCACCTTGTTTTGCATGTTCAGTTCTTTCAATAAGTTGGCGAGCCAGGCTAAATCTCTTCCAAGATCAGATAGCGCTTTATACTCCGCCTCCGTTGTTGACAATGAGACCGTGGTTTGCTTGCATGCCTTTCAGTTGATTATGTGTCTCCCAATGGCCACTACAAAACCCATTGTCAAACGCCTGGTGTCCAGACAGTTACCCCAGTCTGCATCGACATAAGCTCTGATCGATGTAGGTTCACCTCTAGCATAGACTAGACCAATGGTCTTTGTTCCCGCTAGATATCTGAATACTTGAACAGCTGCTCAGTAGTGTTTGATACCGGGTTTCTCTAGACGCACTGACCGAGAATGAGATGCCGGGCCGCGTAAGAATGCTAAGGTAGTTGAGCAATCCTACCAACACCCTGTAGTTAACCCCAATCTTCTCAAATTTGAGAATCTCCACTGCTGTGGCTTTTCTTAACGCCTCTTTTGGATTAAGAGGACACGATGCAGGATTTTCATTCAGAAAATTGAATTCCAACAGCTTTCTTTCTATGTATTGAGTTTGGTTTATTTGAAGTCCATCGGAAAATTGCTCGATGTTCATTCCTAGTAGAAAGACTGCTTCTCCGGGGTATTTGATCTGAAATTCTACCTCCATTTCCTTCTTGAGGATTTCGGGTTCTTTGCTTATGATGACTAGGTCATCAACGTGCGCGAAAATCGTAGCAGGTTTTCCTTCACGTTTGTTTCTCCAGAAGACGCAAGGATCCAAAATTGAGATCTCGAACTGCATATGCTTCAGGTAGGTAGTTAATTGTTTATACCATACTAGGGGTGCCTGTTTTAGACCGTAGATGGCTTTCTTCAGGTCTAATACCGTCCCCTCAGGAAAATTGAGTCCGGGAGGAGGTAGGAGGGTTACATCATCTTCTAAGGGGCATGTTAGAAATGCACTTCTTACATCTAGCTGATGTATCTTCAGGTCACGATTGACAGCAAAAGAAATGAGATAAAAAAGTGAATACGGTTTTCCTGTGGGAGCGTATTTGGCAAGGAAGTTGATACCGTAGGTTTGACAAAAGCCCTGCGCACATATTCTGGCTTTATATTTGATGACCTGATTGTCAACACCCAACTTTTTTCTGTATGCCCAGGTTGCAGGTATTGGCACATCCAATGATTTCCGTAACCGTGCTTCCCACACCTCATGGTTCTTCATGTTTTGTACTTCCTTCTTCTCCGCGGCGTCCCATTGCTCCCTCTCTCCTCCTCTCATTGCTTGATTGTGATTTTTTGGTTCTCCTTCTAACTCCACCAGATAGGCCTGCCGTCTCCTGATCTCTCGTAGAATGTTCCTGTCATTGATTCCCCCTATCACCTCATTCCCTGGTGGTGCTGTTGTCCACGTATATCGTGCACCTCCAATTTTGACATTGGTTGGGTTATTGCCAGGTCCTTGGTTGGTCTCAACGTCCTCACCGTCGCTATTCAAGTCAGTAACGATTTTACGTATTTCTTGCTCTTCCTCATCGTTCATCTCTTCTTGATTTTCATCGGGTAAATGTTCCTCCTCGTTGTACGGCATGGGATGCTCTTCAACAAATAAGGGCAAAGACTTTTCTATTGGCTTGAGACTCATTTCCTTCGATTTGTTGAGTGCTGAAAGTTCTGGGTAACATTGCTCGTCAAAATGAACGTGCTTGGCCGTGATGATCGCCCTGTCCTCCAGCCGAATGATCTTGTAAGACAAATAGTCGTTCTCGTAGCCCAAGAGGATACCTTCCCATGAGATGGAGTCAAACTTTCCTTCTCTATGCTGCTTTGGCTTGACTACCCATATCCTACACCCAAATGGTCGGAAGAATTTCATGTTTGGTACCGTTTTGAACATGGGTTCCATGGGTGATGATCTGCTTCTAGACAACGACGGCAAGCAATTGGTAGTTGCAGTTGCCGTTTTAACCGCCTCACCCCACCACTCTGGAGTTAGATTGGCCTGCATCAACAGACATCGCGTCATATCAATGATTGTTCTGTTGGCTTGTTCAGCCAAACCGTTGTTTTGCGGAGTATAGGGTGGTGCAACATTGTGTTGAACTCCATCCTGCTTGAGCAAGTCACTTAGCAATTTGTTGCAAAATTCGCCCCCGCCATCTGTAACTAGTTTCTTCATTGAGAACCCGGTTTGCTTCTGGAAGAAAGTTTTGAAGTTTTCAATTTCAGTCATCGACTGACTTTTCTCTTTTAATATAACTGTGTGGATGTAACCCGTGTATTGATCCACTAAGGTGAGAAAATACTGAGCTCTGCCAATTGTGCTCGGAGTGATGGGTCCGACTAGATAACTGTGTACAATTGCCAGCGGATGCGTAGCTTCTTTGAAGTGTCCGTTGAAAGGAAGCCTAGTCAGCTTTCCTTTCATGCATGCCGCGCATGCATGCGCCTTCTTAAGATCCACATGTTCACAATCGCGATCTTAATGCGCCCTGAACTTGCATGCCCTAAGCGGTTGTGCCACTTGACATAGTTGTCTAGAGGCTGAGCCATGACTGCTGTATGTACGTGCGTAGGTGGTACAGATTTCAATACCCCTTGAATCTCTAGAAGACCGTTTTTGAGACGTACTTCAAAAGATGGCTTCTTATTGATAGAGACGAAGTATTTCTTGTTGTGTTCAGCAATGGTCAACGTAGTTTTGAGGAGCTGCAGCATTGAGATTAGGTTTCTTGCGAGTGTTGGTACATACAGAGCGTCACGCAGGAGTAACGATTCCCCGTTTTCTCAACGTAACGTGGCTGTTCCTCTTGCTACTGCCGTCAGCTCGGATACACCACACCCTGTCATTATGCTAACGTGTGTTGATTCAGTCGATTCAAAGTAGGCTAGAGAATTCAGCATGTGATTGCTGGCGCCCAAATCCAAGATAGTAGTGAGATCACCTCCTTTATCTCCAGTCACATGGTAAGTAAAGGAGGGTCTCACTATCGGAGAGACTGAGCTGCTAGAGTCTTCCGCTGTGGTGATGTAGGCGCGTGGTCTTTTTGGTGGCCGTAGTTCAGGATTTAACTTCCAGCAGTTATCTTCCGAGTGCTCAGCCAAAGGATTATGCTTCCCTTGTCTACACAGGACAAGTCCTTTCCTAGATCCACCCCTAGATTCAGTGATTAGAGCGGAGGTCGTGGGTAGCGACATTTTCTCTGTTATACTTGATTTGGTGGCCAGTTCATGCCGTCCAATGTCTCGTAGTTTGGCGATGATGTGTTTTGGCTTCGACAGAGCAGCGATGTCAGCAAACAGAGCTTGCATAAGCAAGGGTTGTTTCTTTGTGATCTTGCCAGAAATACCGCACCCAATTAGAACGTTGGGAAACTTTAGACCGATTGGATTGAATTCGGCCAGACTTTCTTCCATGCTAGCAATGTAAGCTCCAATATTGCTGTTGAATTGAATGTCCAGCCATTTGTTCCAGACTTGAAACACTGAGAGCATAGAATCGGAGGCGTATATAGTTATTATTCCCATCCAGATTGCGAAAGGATCTTCCTCGTCCTTCCTGTTGATGACGCTAAGAAATATTCCATTAGACACTGATTGAGCTAGAATGCTGCATGCCCGTTGTGCATTGTTCTTAGTCGTTCTATCGAGATCTTCAGGGAGCGGTTCTTCAATGAATCTAAGAAGATTCCTGGGTCGTAAGTGCATTCGCATCTTGGTTTCCCAGATTGGAAAATTGTCGCCATCAAAATCGAGGAACATTGACATGGTCTTTTTCAGGACTGGAAGGATTATCAACATTGCCGTCAAGAGTGTTGTCGAGTTGCTGAGTGCTATCGATTTGGTCCATGCCAGAACTTCCTTCTATGGCCACGTTTCTTCAAGGAGACATCCCGGGTCGCTTTCAGTTGATCAAGGTAGGTCGTTGATTGAGACTTTTGAGACTGTAAATCTGTTAGATTTGGAACAACTGAAAGATTTATTTCATGTTATAAGTCTCTATTCACAACATATGATATGCGGAGGAATAATCTGTGTGTACCTGAAAGCAACTCGGGATGATACCCTGTTCTTATGATGAGAGCTGAGAGTAGAGGCGTGAGACTGAGAATAGAAAGTGATAAATGACTATTGAGTGAAGAGGAATAGATATGGAAGTATAGGTGGAGGAGTAGTGGAGTGGAAGGGATTATTGAGTTCTCTGAGTGTTATAGTATGCCAGATTAAACAGATTATCTTAGTTTTCCTGTGTTGTCTTTCTTTATTGTTCTTTAATATTTGAGCTACAACTTACAAAACAGTAACCCGTTTGCAGGTTTTTAACCTCAATTGTTCTGTTTGTTTACAATCGTTTCCGCACAGTGATAAAACACTGATTAGCTTTTTTGTTCTTTCTTTGTCTTTCTGTTTGTCTGTTCTGGGAGAAAACTTCCAACTTACTGTTTGAATGGTTGTTGGCAGTGATCCTGGTTCTGAGATCTGGGGTTGTTTGTAACACCTGTCTTGGAGCGAGATTCTGGTTTGAAACCAATCTGCCTGAGTCTGGAAGCGTAGAGAATTGTCTCATTAGCTCTGGGGATTTTTAGGTCCTGGACTGCGGAATGGTTCTCACCTATTCGCGCAGCTAAGTTGAGTTTAACCACTTTTGATTTCTCACAATTGCCTCAAGATCAATCTTCCCCCGGTCAAGCTTGACCAATTGATAAAGGACAATGCCAAGGATATCAAAACCATTGGGTGATTTCCAAGTGTTGGCCCCAAGGTACATTGTACCGGTGTGTTTCTAAAGAACATATCAGAAATGAGACAATTAAATGAGAAGAAATGGTACTCACAAGTAATTTTGCATGGAAATTATCTTGAACGGCCGTGTAGAGCATATGGATTGTTCAAGATAAAACCTTATCAGAAGGCATGTGTTTGACAACAGTGGGGTGGAGGATTCTCTTGAGGGACTCATTGGACAATGCCAAAAATGGGCGGGCAGCCTCAGTGCACCAGATGGCACACATCTGTGGGACCTGAATAGTTCAAGAAAAGATGACATTGATTAATTTTTTTTTAAAAAAAAAGGTCCGAATACTGACCTCTTCAGGATTGATTTCACCAGTTCCAGTGACTTCCAAAGCACCAAGCTTTTGGTTGGAAGTTGACTGACTTTCTTTGTTGAGACATGCGGCTGCATGTTTCAACAGATTGCTGGAGGAGGAATCACTTGTTGGCCGGTTTATTCTGGTCCCACACCTGAATGAAGTTGATATAGGAAAATTCCGAGTGAGATTAAGTGACAAAATGAGCTGGCATTGTAGGAAGACATACATCTTGCAGGGGTAAGCTATCATCTGACGACCTTTTTTATCCAATTGTTTGGATAGCTCTGGTTTGTGGTAGCTTGCATAGGCCAAACTGACTGCATTTGCCGCGGTTTTCTGTGCTTGAGCTATTCAAAAAATAATGAAAATATTTAAGCAAATACTTGATCAAATATTAGAAATTAACTTACATAGTTCCTCCAAGTCAGTTAGTTCATGAGGGCCAGTGGTATTGGGCTGGCTAGTGCTAGGAGTATCTGGCTGGGTGAGGCTGGTGTGGTCAGTGATCATAATGGGTGCTTTGGCATCTGGATCATCTGAAGGAGGTGGCCTGGTGTTGGAAGTTGAGCCTTTGGTTGGCACAATTGAATATGAAGGTGATTTTTGCCTGCTTTGATTTTGAGTTCGAGATGATTGATTCATCTTGTTGATTCGGGGATGGTGGAGCCTGCAGGAGTGGAGGAATAGGATAATCAAGATATGATCCATATAATTATTGTATACCCGCACCTGCTAGGGGTTGATGCAGCACAGCCGTACAGTAAGGCTACTTGTTAAAAGGGCTACAGATACCCGGGTACCTGAAGGAAACGCCTGCCGCGGGTATTTAGTGCAACTATCTGGGTACCTGGTGATATCTTTCTCAAAATCTGGCACCGGGACCCGTACACGGCACCCGTGGGCAGGTACCTGATGGTATGTGGCAGGTACCCGCCCACGGGTCCACTTGTTGATCATTATCTCATAGGTTAATGAGTTATGATTTATTTTAATATTACTTTATTCATTATGTTTGTTTATTACATTATTACTATGTAATAACGCATGTATTCTAAAGTGTTACCTTTTCTTGAGTTTATTATAATTTATGCTACATTATTAACTGTGTAATAATGTCTCTTTCATATGCATTTTTATTAATGAATTAATTATTATTGTTTTGTTCTAGTCAGGTTGTCTCTGAACTAGTAGCAAGCTGACAACATTTGAATCAAATACATTCACTTGACAACTCCTCCTTGACTATCATGTGCTTTTCATTTCAATAGTTCATCTTTTCAATAGTTCATCTTCAAACATAATGCACTCTTCTTTGTTACTGATCTTCTTGGAGAACATCTTTGTACATCTCATCTTGAGTACATACTCCATCATCTGTCTTTGACACATCTTCTACTTATCTTCATAATCATAGCCTTGCATTTTATTATAAATGCCCTTGTAATTCTCATCAATCTCTCTTTCCTCACATAATTAATGTAACAGTGTTCTACACTTACTACTGAAATATTCAGATGGCAATCATCCTGGCTGAGTACTGAGTGATTCTATCCGCTCTGATTCACTCATCTTCATTTTCAAATTTATCCCCAAACTTTCCTCACTTGAAATTATCTTTGACACTTCTTCAAAATCATCTTTGAAACTTTAATACCTCTTCTCCCTCTTGATCTTCAGCCAACTAAATTCCCCCATAGTATTTTGGGTTGGTCCCATGAAAGCTTGAGCTTGTAGTGTGATTGTGTGTTGAGCCAGTACAAGAAGGAGGTGTACAAGCTCACAAGTTTATGAGGTGTCTATTTTAGGGTCTGTTGTGAGTTGTGACAAAGTTGTGTTGGCTTTCAGATGGTTGCTCTCTAGAGAGCAACCAGCTTCATTCATGAATCTGGGATACTGATTTCTGCATTTCACCAGGTTTCAGGAATGGTGAAGTTAATGGTTCAAACTTTCAGAGGAGCAATTTCAGGTGGGCTAACGGGCGGATGAATGGAGGAGGAGTTCTTTTGTTTTGCCAAGACTTCCAGATGCCAATTTTCTGTGTTTTCTGATCTTAGTATAGCTTCAGGCTTGGTGATTGGAGTGAGTTTTTCTGGAGTTGTATTTCTTCTGGTTGATATGAGTGAATCAAGAGGTTGATGAGGTAATCCAGTTGGTTTGGTGAAGCCTGCTCCAGGGGGTTTTACATAAAGTAATGATTATTGTTCCACACACTCAATTCAATTCTCCTTGGCTGCTGCTATTCCAGTAATTGTCCATCTTATCACAGAAAGAAAAACAAGAGAAATAGACTAGTAACAAGGAGTCAGTGACATGCAGTAAGAGGAAAAGACACAAGAGAAAATGAAGTGATGATTAATTACCCCTACTCTTTACTCAAGATACTGTTGAACCCGTGACAGCGACGACATTGTTTTGATGTGAGTCACATTCTTTTGCTAGTGTGTTGGATTTGATTTGGTTCCAGGCAGGATGAGGAAAGTTCAGAGTGGTGTGAGTTTACTTGAGATAAGGTCTGAACTTGAGGCGCAATGTTTGGAGCGCGGGATTGAGATCTGTGCCACAGAGCCATGTTTGAGATTCTGACAGTCAGAAGTTTTTGGTGTTGTGAAAGATGCTTAGTAAGTACCACATTGAATAAATCACTCAGGTGTGTTTGCTTAGGAGTCAGAAGTCTTTGTTGTCGTAAAAGGTGCTTATTAAGTACCACATTAAAAAAATCATTCAGGTGTCTCTCTCCGCATTATCCAAAAATTACAGATATTCAAAGAAGATCTCTTGGTGGCGAAAAAAGGAACATATGAGCGCATTTCTGGGACATTATTGTCTACATCGTGAATTCCAGTGAAAAAATTGAAAGATTCACAAATACCTAATCATATCCTCTGATCCAAATAAATGAAATAAAACGCTCGTACTGAAACTGAACTTTGAAAACAATCTTGTAATAAGCTAATTATCTGGACCTTTGACCATAGTATCTTTTGGAGCCAGTTAGATTAAATGACAGACTTAAATAGTCCAATCACTTTTAGATCTTTTGTAAAAGAACCAAATCTTCTTCTAGACTCAGAAATTATAATTCATTTCTATTGTTCCACTTGATTAAAGCATTGCAATAACTTTCCGGTCTGACTAACTGCTTGAGGGAATTTTTATCTGATGGATTACTTACTTCTATTATGTGCTTGATACCTGGATTTCGACTTTTTCATCACCCATAGACTTAATTATTATTTTTCTGCACATTTTCTAAAGGCTAATCTCTCATATTGTGCTCAATGAGCAATCACATACCACCCGGTACTCGGTATTTTGGAATATCAGTATGAAATAGAAACACTTTATGTACGAGTCAATCGGACTGTGTTCATGAAATGAAGACTGTATGGACTTGGATTCAACCAAGAAAGTAATTTTGGCGCTTCCATATCATCGGTGAGCTTCGTACTAGAAAGTGTGGATTACGCGTCAAATGTGAAAGGACAGTGCGGTAATTTTAAAATAGTGATAGTGAAAGGCTTTTTTTTCTATCAAGAAACCGGAAAATGATCGGGTCCGGGAGTTGATCAAGGGGACGTCCATAAAGGATTGAAAGAAATTAGAGAATGGGAAATTTGAAAGAAAACAAAGAAAAAAAAACTAGCGCTGATCGAAATCTGCGCGGACCCTCATTCCGACAGGGCAGTTTTTCCATTCGATGGGACCTTGAGCCTTGGTGGAGGATTTTCCCACGGAAAGAATAGGGGCCGGTTGAGAATGATGTTTTTCGGTATCGAATGTTGCTGGTCTAGAAAGTTGAAAGATGTATATGTAAGCAGTTGTTGTGAGTATGTGGAGGAAGGAAGGCTTACTTTGATTTACGGCAATCAACAATTGTGCATCTCCCCACGTCTAAAGTGAATTTTGCCGAGCACTTCTCCGAGTGGAACAGGTTCACTTCTCTCATCCCTGTAGCTCCCGACTGGTACATCACCTGCCACGTGACGATTTTAGATTTCCAAAATTGCCAGCGGTACCTAGTTGGGGTGACCTTCCCGTCGGGTTTTTCCAAGGTGGCGATGCAACTGGGGCTCTGTAAAGTGTCGGATCGCCTGATTATGTTGGCCGATCCAAATTCCATGCCAATGAGGCCAATCAAACAGAGGAACATGATCTGGGATGCGTTCATTTTCGGTTACGTTTGTTTCACTAGAGTATTCGGTTCAGAAAGAGTCAACTAAACAGGAAAAGGCTTTCGAGCTGATTCATAATTGTCAAAAAATATCCCTTACCTTGAAAAGAAAATCTGTCGGAATGATAAGTGATTACTACGGCTTCAAATGCAGATATGAGGAGGGAAAAGGCTTTGACGCGAAGAAGGCTAATGAGCCGGGTATTACAATATGCCGATCTTTGCGACGAGGGAAGTTCGAGAGGGATGAATAAATATGAAGATTAAGATTGTAGAGATTGGTTGTGTAGATTGGTTGTGTGTGTGCGCTGCTCGATGTGAAGATGAACACTGGGGTGATCGCAACTGCCTATTAAGCTGCTCATTTTATAATTGGCACAGCGTTAGTCCAGAGGAGCCTCGACAAGGGAGAAAGGAGAGGCAATGGGACCTCTCCTCTGCTGTCTCCCGCCCACCCCGAAAACGCTCTCAAGAGGAACCCCAATCGGGCGTAATTAGGATGACTTATTGGCACATTGAAATTGAGGCTGATGATTGTACAGAGTTAGCCTGCAATATAGGTTTTCCAAGCCTATCCAGAAGAAGCATGGCTTCGCACTTAACGTATGTAGGTGAAAGCGCTAATGATCAGAGGCCAGCCTAGTAAAAAATGATACAGCTAATGTACAAAAGGTTGCGGAATTGCTGTTTTTTTTTTTTTGCCCACCGAAATTTTTTTCCCCCGAAGTTTCTTGTCACCCGGCCCCGACTCCCGAAGCCCAGTGTAACCGGCTGGGCGGATTCATCCGCATTGCTCGGTATTGCAATACACCCACGCCGAAGGACGCCGCCGGAAATAATCTCCTCATGATGTCCAACAGTTACAACTTTGATGGTATGTATGTTTAGATTGTTGATTTTTCATTCTGTATCCAAGTTCTGACTTTGTTCTTTGACATACAGCCTCTCCGGATGCCACATTGGACGATTACAATGATTACTCCCTTCCATCACTAACTCAGATTGATCAGTGGCTGAACCACAATCTTGAACAAGACAATGTGGCTCTTTCAAGTGTCCAGTAAGGGCCTGGATGGTCTAGCGGTAACCATCACCCACGGAAGCTCGGTGTCGCCCCTGTGCAATAAATTATCTCACTCCTGAGAGAGTGACGATTCCGGTGTTTGAATCCCGGCAAGCCCAACCCCTGGCCGCTACCCCTTCCAAACCAGGACAACTACGCCTCCCCCTTCAATTGCAAACTCCTTATTAGTTGTCCCCTTCACCCCAAAAACCTCTGTTTCAATTTTCAATACCCGTTACCCATTTATAAACCAACCTGAGAAGGTTAAAAACATCACACCCCCACCACTACACAGTAGATCAAATTGTCTAGATTACCGCGTACTCACAGAAACCTAGGTCCTCATAACACCAAGTGCTCAAACAAAAATTGTAGTCTCAGACATTCAATACTCCAAACTCAGCTCCTCCAATTACTCAAATTTTGGAACCCTCTGCAACCCCTCGGGCTCAAATTCAGCAACACAGCAAGCAAGATACCCCAGTTTCTCAAGATTGCAGACGTGGACAGCTAGTCAATGCGGAGAACACTAAAGTCAAGATATCAATAGAGTACAAACTTTTACGAGGAAAAGTTCAGATTCCTTGCATCCAATCCCAGCAAACTGCATTTTTAATGGGAAATGTGAGCAACACTTGAAGTCACGCCGTAATGCTAACCGTCCCAAATGAGTGTGCTCCCAGAAGAACAAAACATGGTATGCTATTTCCACATCTTATTGTAATTAATAAGTTTTTCTTATCCCCCAAGAAGAAGAAAACACACAACATGCTCTTTACACATATTATTCTAATTACTAAGTTTGTCTTATTGAATTATAAACTTATGTTGAACAAATCACAAAACTTATGTTGAACAAATCAAAACATCTGAACTCTTTTTCTGAGATGATTCAGTTAAAGATGCAATTTTTTTGATCTCTCCTTTCTTTCTGAGTTGATTCAGTTTAAGTGGGTTTTTTTTTCTTCATGCAATATATTTTTGTAAAAAGTTTATTTCATTTAATATCAAGCATATTTTAATGTGGTCAAAGAAAAAAAGATGAGGAAAAGAGAGTGTCAAGAATGACTACAAGTGAGATAATGAAAAAGAAAAACTCTGTGTAGAGATAGAGAAAAGGAGTTGTTGTAAGCAGCGCGTCTGTTTATCTCCACACCAGGCCATTCACTCGTCAAGCCATAGGACAAACATGCAGATCAAGTTCAAGGTAAGTCTGCTCTTTTTTTATCTGTCCAGAACCACAGCCACTCAAGAAAGCACATCATGTCTAAAGCTCTAATATCCCCAATTGGCTTATCAATTTTCTAACCATCCATGTGTGTGTCCAATTTATTCTTTCAAATGTATCCTATGGATGCATTCTTTGACACAATCTACTACTGCCTGCAAACAAACTCTATAAATTAACAGGCAAGGAGGTGTGTGGGCCGGTATAGTCTTACCAATTAATTTGTACTGCAGCCAACTGATATAGTTATCACATTGTCTGGATTTGTAAACACCATGTCCGGTTTTCTTACTGTATGCCAGAAAAGGAAAAAAAATTAGTATGCACAAATGAAATGAGAAGAGAAATAGTGCTCACGTTGAGAGTTATTTGCGGCATCCTTTGGCGTGGGTGTATTGCAATACAGAGCAATGCGGATGAATCCGCCCAGCCGGTGTGGTATACCCACAGGAAGATCCTCAGGAGTCAAATAAATTGGTAAAAGTGATGATAGTAATAATAGTTAACAGATCAGATCAAATTCAAATCCTAGAAACCAGAAGAACAGAGGACCAGTTTCTACATTATCTCTCTCTACACGTTTGAATGAAACCAGACAGGACATGGAAGAGAAAGTTTCTATTTTTTAGTTTATCACAGATACAGAAAGCAGTATGTCACTTCAGCCATACAGAGCAAAAGATCAGCTTTATTTGCAAAGGAAGAGAAGTGGAGGCAATATTCATGACAGTGTACTAAACAAACTGAAAAATGTTAGAGATATTTATAAGGGAGATATGATTATTGGAGATTTTAGAGGGAGATTGGATCATTGGAGATTTAGAGCTATTAGTTTAGCTATTATGTTTGAGTGAAGAACTTTTAGAGTCACTAGTTATGAATCAAGTAAAGAAGCGGAATTCAGGAGGGGAAAGAGAAATCTAAGTTAAGCATGTCTAGGAGTATGAAATATTGTGGGAAACAAGGGATTAAATCAAAAATAGTTGGGTAAATCAACCTATTCTAGATGGTGATCCTTGAAACAGGAATGCTGTGGACAGCATTAAGTTGGGGGAGGATGTGGTATTCCAAACCCTGTTTCAAGTATCAGGAAGGATTACATTCTTTCATTATCTTTCAGAAGCTAAAATAGTAGCAATATAAGTGCATAATTGAAATCTAGGGTAAATTTAATCTATAAGTCACCCATTTATGTTAGGGTTTGCATGGCTAAATCAAAAGTTATACAGTTACAAAGAATTAGAGTGAATAATAAGTACATAGTATATATATAGAAGTAGTATGTAGTTAGTTTTAGGTCACAAGACGCAGCACATAATCTGTGGCACAGTCTAAGTACATAATCTCACCAGCAGAAATAGGTCACTTTAGGTCACAAGGCGCAGCACATGATCTGTGGCACAGTCTAAGTACATAACCTCACCAGCAGAGATAGCTCACTTTAGGTCACAAGACACAGCACATGATCTGTGGCACAGTCTAAGTACATAACCTCACCAGCAGAAATAGCTCACTTTATGCACTCCATGCATGAAGGCAGTGTAGAACAAGAAACACCACCAGCATAAATACCTCAATCAGACATCCCACCAGCAAAAATCCCTCACATTTTACTATATAAAGGGGAGGTTGTTCCCTCCCAGAAGAAAAAATCATCCCAGTTGCTGTCACGCTACAACCAATGGGCTCAGCTTTGACCACTCATCGAACTTCGAAATGCATCCTCAGCCTTGAATGCATAATCAGCTTCGGCAAATGCATCTTTGACATTCATCTTACTTCAAATGCAATTGCATGACACTTAACTCAACAAACATCTTCGACATTTAGTCGACCTTCTTTGAATTAGAATTTCTAAAACTAGGAATTGCTTAATCTGGTGATCCTTAGTATCTTCAAACTAATCAATAACCCTCTTTCAATTAGCACTCAAGATCTGAACTCTCAGCCTGGCACTTACCCTCTTTTATCAAGCCTCGCACTTAACCTTACCTTATCACCTAGGATTCACTCATCACTTCCCTGGCCTGTATTTTTAGAAGAAGAAGCAGAGTTGTCCAGGCGCGCCTTTTTGCTTGTAGGGTCTTCAACCGTAGGATCTTCAATTCGTACCATGTCATAGCGATATCGGGTTTGTCGTGGCACAGGTTCATGGACTGGCTCCTGGTGGAAGGTAGGTTTGGGACGTCCATGAAGGAATTTTTGGTGGACTTGCTGGTCTTCTGCACCATCTTCAGAGTCATCTGTTTCACCCTCTGCGTCAGGGTCTTCAGATGTGTCCCGGAAGGCTGGATTGTTAATTTCTTGTCTCCCGTACGCATTGGGGGCTTTGGAGGACCTCTGGCCAATGAGTCGTTGGGCCGTTTGTACGCCTTGAAGGAAAGACTGGCCAAAGGTGTTGAGGGTTGTCTTGTGGCCTTCGACATCTGTCCGCATCTCTCCGCTTCGACGTGGGGATCCATCAGCTGGGTTTGTTGTGTTGGGCTGGCCATATTGAACATCCTTGTTGATTTGGTGTGCAAATTGATTGTGTCAGCTTGCTACTATGACAGAGCAACCTGTCACAGGATTTAGAAAAAACTTATTATAAAAAATAGAATATCAAATAATAGTTGGAATACTATTTGATATTCTAAATCTACACTAAAATTAACCTAGGGTGCCTCACTCATAGGTACCCCTAAATCTTACTCCTTCACTATGTAAATTGGCAAAGAAGAATTAGCAAGTACCTTTTAATAAAAAGCACCTGCCTTAATTAAATGCTTATATATATATATGCATATGCTTAAACCCCATTTCCAGTCACGGAAATGAGGTGTTGTGTAAATTAGGGGAGATAGTATAAATACACCGTGTTGTACTCAAACCCCGTGTACCGCAGTCCGCAGAGCTTGAAGTTCAACCCGCGTGACTGAAAGCCCGCGCCAAAGTTGGGATATAAGCCCCCGCGCAAGCATCAAGCCCCTTACAGGCTCTCAGCTTGGCACGCGGACTCCACAGTCACTCAGGTACCCCCAAATCAACAAAACCACGCCCCAGTAACCTCATTACATATGTTACATATGTAATAAAGATTACTACTACATAATTAAGTATATTGAATGGTATTAATAATTTATACATTTAAATAAAATATATTGAGTAAACAAACAGTACAATCAATACTGTGGCTTATTATAAATACTAATAAGCCACTAGTATTAATCCATAACAAATAGTACTAATGTACTACAGACTGTACCTCAATATAAATGAATAAATAAATAATAAATATCATAATAAAATCAATTGGTGACGTGTATGCAAAGCAGGGGCTGCTGAAGCGTCACCAAGAAAGCAAAAATGGCCAAAATGTGGTCCAAAGATCCCACAAGTTGGCCAACAATACCTACAGGGTACCCAGAGGGAACTCAGGACTATTTAAGGAGCTCTTCAACCGCCCAAAGAAGGCTCCTCATGCTTCCCAATACCCACTAACAACCTTACCCACTTCTTATTAGATATATATACATCTTTATAACACAGTCTGGTAAGCTTCTTAGTAGTTATTCTTTAGCCCTGTCTTCCCCAACAACTTCACAGTGCCCATCAAGCTCCACCATCCATCCATCCAAGCGCTTCAAACTGTCCAGTTTCACCCAGAATATCCCCAAGATCCCTCAAGGTTTATTACTAGTAAGTAATAACCCTTTTCTTGAAGATATTCCCCCATTTCCATTCCTGGGATTAAACCACCCCTGTTCCAACAGGCCCCAGTGTTCCAGGTACCTAAATCCTCTGCATTTATTTGTAAGATACCTTAGAGGGATCTAAACCACCCCTGATTTATCAGGCCCCTCTGGTTTTTAATTATATTAAATTTATTTAATATAATTATTAACCTATTTTCCTCTCAATTTTTACGTCACAATTCCCCCATATCTTTTTGGGAAATTGTCACATTGTACCTTACCCAGAGCTAATATACTCTTTCCATATATTCTTGCACCACCTGTAGCTAGAAGGACTTGTCCTTGGCATCAGGGAGGCTGACAGATTGAGCGTGGGGATTGGGTTGGTTGCTGGAGGTAGGGGATCAGGAGTGTGTGCATATAAGTATTCCATTGAGTCGGTTGCAAATTCAGGGCGTGGGTGGGACTGTGGTGGAGCAGGCCTAGTGGCGCCTAAGGTGTTTCTAGCCGGCGCCGGGGTTCTGGAGACCTGTTCATTCTCATCGTCTGACTGCTCGTGTTCAGCCTTTATTTTAGAGGCCCAATTCTCCAGGCTTTCACGTTCATCTGGTTTCAACGCAGGGTGCCGCACCAGCTCTGTGCATTTTTCCCAGAGATCCAAACCTGTGTAATGGTGGTAGGGTGGGTGGGAGTGAGCCAGCTACTTATATTATACACAAAATAAAGGAATGAATCTCACGTCCTAGTTCACTGGTCTGATGTGAAGACATTGTTGATTGTTGAAGTCAAATTGGTGATTTGTGCGCAATCTGTTAGCATTTGAATGGGAGAGTATGTCAGCACATGTTACTATATCTATGGTAAAAAAAAGTTTTAAAAAAAAATGGAAGAGATGTGGGGGAATGAATGTGTTTGAGATGGGCCCATTGGGCCACTTTTGGGGGGGATGGTGTGCGTCTGGGGCTTATACGGGGCCCTTTGAGCTGCCTTGGGGGTTTGAATGGCCCCTTTGAATGTTTTATTGCCCCTTTGGAGCATCAAAGTGGGCCTGTGGGCCCACTGGAGGTGGCCCCTTCTTATGGCCATTGGGCCCTGTCTTTGGGCCAGTTGGGTCTTGGAGAGGGCCCTTGGCCTGTGGGCTTTTGTTCTCCCACAAAACTGTATGTTTTATTTTATTTTATTTTATTTTTATTTTTTTGTTTTTTTTGGGGTTTTTTTCTTATTTTGTTCTGTTTTTTTCTCATTTTTTTCCTTTTTTTTTTGTTTTTGTCTCATTTTTTTTTATTTATATTTCTCATAATAGTGTATTTTTTTTTTTTCTCATTTTGTCCTTGTTTTTTTTTTTTTTTTTTTTTTTTTTTTTTTTTTTTTTTTTTGATACTCACATTTTCTTTTTTTTTGAATTGGTGGGTGGTGATTGTCGTTTGGATTGATTTCGTGATCGTTCTGGTTGAAAAAAACCAGACCGACGGTCTGATTCCTGAAAGGAATCAGACTCAGGCTCGCTCACGTAATTGAATGGGCCCTCCCATTCGATTACGTGAGCAGGGGATGTGTATATCCCATACACATAATACATGTATGTATTATGTGTATGGGATATACACATCCCCCACTCACGTAATCGAATGGGAGGGCCCATTTGATTACGTGAGCGTGTGGGACCCGCACGCGAATTGTTTGGCGTGCGGGTCCCAAACGCCATTTTTGGCGTGCGGGTCTCACACGCCAATTTATTTTGGCGTGTAGACCCTACACGCCAAAAGAAATTGGCGTGTAGGCCCTGCACGCCAAAAAAAATTGGCGTGCGCGCTTGGCGTGTGTCTATCAACGCCCATAAAAGAGGGTAAGTGCCAGGCTGAGAGTTCAGATCTTGAGTGCTAATTGAAGGAGGGTTATTGATTAGTTTGAAGATACCAAGGATCACCGGATTAAGGAATTCCTAGTTTTTAGAAATGCTAATTTGAAGAAGGTCGACTAAATGTTGAAGATGTTCGTTGAGTGAAGTGTCACGCAATTGCATTTGAAGTAAGATGAATGTCAAAGATGCATTTTCCAAAGCTGAGTATGCATTCAAGGCTGAGGATGCATTTTGAAGTTCAATGAGTGGTCGAAGCTGAGCCCATTGGTTGTAGCGTGACAGATGCCCGGGTATAAAGATTGCCGAGCTCCTGCGAGGGTCGAAGAAGATAATTCCCACACTACCACTGATTATTCCCACCATACAACTACCAATATCGAAGAAGAAAGCAAAAAAAGGAAGAAACAGAGAAAAAAGAAAAAATGGAAGGTCTTGAAGTGTTAGATCGAAGATGTTGAAGATGTGTCCGGCAGGACCTGGAGTGCAAGCCAAGCACTGCGACTCGAGGTGATTGATCCAAATGCAAAGGTTGTCAAACAACTAGGGTTCCTTGTATTTGTCCACATGCCTTTCCCTTTGAATCACCAACTGCTCCATCCATTCCCCCTATAAGTACCAGTCGCCCTCCTGCTTCCCCTCGCCTACCAGCCCCAGAAGAATCTCGCCTGCCACCATTGCCATGGCCATCCATTATTCACGTTCGACGCCGCCCTAGAAGGACCGCTCAACCTGTCAATTATCGGTTGCCGAGTTTGTTGGATACGCCAGATCCCAAGGATACGCCAGATTTGGGTGAGTTCAAAGAAGGATTAAATTTTAAGGGGTTATTTAACTAATACATATATATATATTTTTTCAGCAATAATAGGTCCGTACCAAAGATATACTACCATGACTTGTAAGGAGTGGAATCTCCTTCACTGTTGAAGTGGCTCAAGAGGGGCACAGAGGCTAAGTTCTATGACCAGGGACTGTATTTCAAGATGAGCAGGAGCTAGCTCAGAGAGATGTGTCAGTCTACAGGGATCTCTCCCTACAACTAATCAGTAGAAAGAGAGAAGGGAAAAGTGAAAGGGGAATTGGCTTACCTAGCTCAGAGAGATGTGTCAGTCTACAGGGATCTCTGCTGAGCTAGGGAAGGAATGGGATGAGACTAAGTATCAGGAGGATTATGTAATCTAGTGATGACTATGTGACAGTTTTGTGAGACCCCAAAGGAGGGGGCTTACAGTCTCCCCTCCTATAAAAAAAAGAAGAAAGGAAATTATAGTTGATGGGGAAAAGAAAGAAAGGTGGTCCATTGAAACGATCCTGTCAGATGAAACCTTCATTGTCTTTTGGTTAATCTTTCCTATTTCTGTACTTTTACATCCATCCCACCTTGCCAACACTGCACACTTGGTTCAATCAGAAATGGTGTCCGGTCTGTAAGTTGTCCAAAGGTCTTTTACCTAGGGACCAATAATGTTCAGGGGCCATTTACCCAAGAACCTGTATTTATCCGTTCGTTTTGGGGACCAATATTGAATATTTGTTGCATGTTGGCAGGTGGAGATAGTCGATAAGTAATTTCTTCAGAAAGATGACGAGAGGAGGCAATTGTTCAGGGGGCAAGGGAGTTTCTGGAAGTGATGATAAAACCCTGGAGGCGACGATAGGGAGCTGGCAGTGATTAAGGAGTGGTTCTAGAAAAAATAGAGGCGTGGCGATGGGACCAGCGGTGAGGATCTGATACCAAGAGGGACAGGTACCGACGAGCAGGAGTTTGAAATAGACGAGGAGAGACTATTGCCGATGAGGAGGGCTGGTAAACACATAGGAGCTGGTGGCGATGACTTGGAGCTGAGGATCATGGCAACGAGATCGTTCCTTTGACAATAGAGTCCTTCCCACAATGAAGAGGTGTCTCCGACTGCGACAGGACTGGAGAGCTTGTTCCGACGATGGGATGATGGTTCCAACTATAGGGATCCAGTCCCGACAAATGTGATGTTGCTCCGACGATAGGGGGGTCTTTCCGACGGCAAGGAGGCTGTTCCAAGGGGCAGCAGGCTATTTCAATGGCGAGGATATTGAACGATATTGTTCCGACAGCGAGGAGGCTGTTCCAATGGCAAGGAGGCCATTCCGATATCAAGGAGGCCATTCCGACAGCAAGGAGGCTGTTTCAAAGGGCAGCAGGCTATTTTGACGGCAAGGAGATTGAAGGATATCGTTCGGACGGCGAGGAGGCTGTTCCAAAGGCAAGGAGGCCATTCTGATAGCAAGGAGGCCATTCCGACAGCAAGGAGGCTGTTTCAAAGGGCAGCAGGCTATTTCGACGGCAAGGATATTGAAGGATATCGTTCCGACGGCGAGGAGGGCAATAAAGGAAAGGATCTTGTTGGTTCGTAAAAAAAATCCGTTGATTTTTTTTTTGTTGGGTGGTCTAGAAAAAAAAAGTGTAAGGAGTGGAATCTCCTTCACTGTTGAAGTGGCTCAAGAGGGGCACAGAGGCTAAGTTCTATGACCAGGGACTGTATTTCAAGATGAGCAGGAGCTAGCTCAGAGAGATGTGTCAGTCTACAGGGATCTCTCCCTACAACTAATCAGTAGAAAGAGAGAAGGGAAAAGTGAAAGGGGAATTGGCTTACCTAGCTCAGAGAGATGTGTCAGTCTACAGGGATCTCTGCTGAGCTAGGGAAGGAATGGGATGAGACTAAGTATCAGGAGGATTATGTAATCTAGTGATGACTATGTGACAGTTTTGTGAGACCCCAAAGGAGGGGGCTTACATGACTCCACCACCACCACCACCATACAATGAGCCCAATCCAATCGTCTTGCTTGAAGGTAACCCGGAGTTGTCGAGGGTCGAGGAAGGTGTGGAGGGTGTGATAGGAGTCAAAGAAGAGAGAAGGGATGTCAAAGGAGAAAGAAGAGAAAGAGAAGAAGAAGAAAGAGTCGAGGGAAGGATTGAAGAGAGGATTGAAGAGAGGGTTGAAGAAAGGGTTGAAAGTCAAGTACCACCCGCGACCACCAATGCTCGAAGTTTGACTGAGAATTTGGAAGAAGGAGGTTCAAGGAAGAGGCAATATGAAGAGGAATTGGAGAGAGAAGAAGGATGGGGAAAGAAGAAATCAAGGAAAGATCGTTTGAGGAAGTTTGGTTCGATCTTCGAAGAACATCAACTGAATCAGGTTCAAATCGCAAAGAGAGTGTTGAACTTGATTGATGAGGAGGATAGGGAAGAGTTTAGAGAATTGATAAAGGAGTTAACAGAGAATTGGGAAGAAGCGGAGAGAAAGATAAAGGATGAATAATTTTAGTTATTTTTGATACAATTTATTTTATGTACATTTTTTTTTTTATTATTAATTTATTTGTTTATATTTTAATTTATAGATACAAGTGAAAAAAGAAAGAAGTTGTGGACTAATTAAGTGTTTTATTTTGAGGGAGTGTTTTGAATGAAGAGAGGAAAAGAAAAGAGAGAGAAAAGGAAAGGTTTGGTTCTGAAGTTTTTGAGTGTTTTAAAATAAGGAGGTTTTAATGAGAGAATAAAAACAAGAGAAAAAGAGATAAGGGAAAAAAAGTGACAAGGAGAATAAGAGAGGAAAAAGAAGTGTTAAGAGGATTGACGAGGTTTTCAAGGATAAGTCGAATGAAAATCTTGAACCAAGTCAGGAGAGTTTCGAAGATGATGTGCTGGTTCCCAAGAGGTTCGATCTTTGTCAGACTGGTATCCAGTCCATTCAACAAGATATTGTAGTTGGCCTTTGCGTAGTCTTGAATCAAGAATATGACTTACTTCCCACTCGAGGTGATCTTGAACATTGACAGGTTCAGGAGGGATGAGCCTTGCCCGGGAAAAGATCCTTAGCCGGCTCAAGGAGTGATACATGACACACTGGGTTAACAGCTTTCGACTTCGAAGGGAGAGAGAGTTTGTAAGAATTCTTCAAAACGATTGATTTGACAGAGAAGGGACCAAGTTTTCTTTCCGAAAGTTTCTTAGTGGGTCGAGTCAATCTGATGTTACGAGCGTTGAGCCAGACTTTGTCGCCAATGTTGTACTTCGGTGATTTGATTCGAAGTTTTTCGGCTTGAATCTGACAAGGTTGTATGACCTCGTTGGCCAGGAGGAAGTCCTCCCGGCCAACGAGGCTATACAACCTCGTCGGCCAGGAGGACTTCCTCCTGGCTGACGAGGTTGTATAACCTCGTCAGCCAGGAGGAAGTCCTCCCGGCTGACGAGGTTATACAACCTCGTCAGACAGGAGGACTTCTGACAAGGTTATACAACCTCGTCAGACAGGAGGACTTCCTCCTGGCCGACGAGGTTGTATAGCCTTGTCGGCCGGGAGGACTTCCTCCCGGCTGACGAGGTTATACAACCTCGTCAGCCAGGAGGACTTCCTCCCGGCAGACGAGGTTGTATAGCCTCGCCGGGCAGGAGGACTTCCTCCTGGCCGACGAGGTTGTATAACCTCGTCAGCCGGGAGGAAGTCCTCCCGGCTGACGAGGTTATACAGCCTCGTGCTGGGAGGAAGTCTTCCCGGCTGACGAGGTTGTATAACCTTGTCAGCCGGGAGGGGCCCCGCTCACGTAATCGAATGGTCCCTCCCATTCGGTTTTGTGAGCAAGGGGGGACCCGCACGCCAAACAATTGGCGTGTGGGAACCACACGACATTTTTGGGGTGTGGGTCTCACACGCCCTTTTTTTTGGCGTGTAGACCCTACACGCCAAAAAAAAATGGCGTGTTGGCCCCGCACGCCAAAAAAACTTGGTGTGCAGGTTGGCGTTGGCATGCGCGCTTGGCGTGCGTTTATCAACGCCCGGCTGGGTGGGCTGGGGGGACAGTAAGGGGCTAGGGCTTGGCCATATTGGTTGCTTGGGTAGCCATAGTTAGTTGCTAGCTGGCCTGATTGGTTGAGTTGAGCTGCAGGTTGGCCAAGCACGTGTGAATTTCCATATGCAGAGATTTGATTTTGATACAAGTTGCCAAGTGGGGCGTGAGGGTGATGGTTGGGGTCGACCTCATAGAATCCGTATGGGCGTGGAGGCTGATTGCTTGAGGAGTTGTAATGACCGGTGTGAGACATCTTTTGCTGCTGATTTGGTGAATTGTGCGGAATCTGTTTGCATTTGAATGGGAGAGTATGTCAGCACGTGTTACTATATCTACAGTGAAAAAAAAAAGAAATAGGAAGAGATGTGTTTGAGATGGGCGACTTTTGTGGGGGATGGTGTGCGTCTGGGGCTGATATGGGGCCCTTTGAGCTCCCTGGGGGGTGTGAATAGCCCCTTTGAATGTTGTATTGCCCCTTTGGAGCATCAAAGTGGGCCTGTGGGCCCACTGGAGGTGATGGGCAGAGGCTGGCCCCTTCTCAAGACCAGTGGGCCCTGTCTATTGGGCCAGTTGGGTCTTGGAGAGGGCCCTGGGCCTGTGGGCTATTTTTCTCCCACAAAATTAAACCCCACAAATTCCCTTTTTTTGGATTATTTGGGGTTTTTTTCTCATTTTTTATTTCTCACTTTTTGTAATTTTTTTGATTTTTTTGTTGATTTTTTTGTTGATTTTTTTGTTGATTTTTTTGTTGATTTTTTTGTTGATTTTTTTGTTGATTTTTTTGTTGATTTTTTTGTTGATTTTTTTGTTGATTTTTTTGTTGATTTTTTTGTTGATTTTTTTGTTGATTTTTTTCTGATTTTTTTTTGATTTTTTTTTTGATTTTTTTTTTGATTTTTTTTGATTTTTTTTTGATTTTTTTTGATTTTTTTTTGATTTTTTTTTGATTTTTTTTTGATTTTTTTTTGATTTTTTTTTGATTTTTTTTTGATTTTTTTTGATTTTTTTTTGATTTTTTTTTGATTTTTTTTTGATTTTTTTTTGATTTTTTTTTGATTTTTTTTTGATTTTTTTTGATTTTTTTTGATTTTTTTTTGATTTTTTTTTGATTTTTTTTTGATTTTTCTTTGATTTTTCTTTGATTTTTTTTTGATTTTTTTTTGATTTTTTTTTGATTTTTTTTTGATTTTTTTTTGATTTTTTTTTGATTTTTTTTGATTTTTGTTTGATTTTTTTTTTGATTTTTTTTTTTGATTATTTTTTTTGATTGTTGATTATTTTTTTTGATGTTTTTTTTTTTTTGTCTTTTTTTTTCTTCTTTTTTCTTTTCTTTCTTTCTTTTTTTTTCGGATTTTCAGACTCACCGCTTTTTTTGATTGAATTGGTGAGCGGTGGGCGGTGTTTGTTGTGGTTCTGGTTGGAAAAACCAGGACCATAAGCGAGCCCCAGTCCGGAAACAGACTTGGGCTGGCTCACATAATCAAATGGGCCCTCCCATCCGATTACGTGAGCGGGGGATGTGTATATCCCATACACATAATACATGTTTGTATTATGTGTATGGGATATACACATCCCCCGCTCACGTAATCAAATGGGTGGGCCCATTTGATTACGTGAGCGTGTGGGACCCCCACGCCAATTGTTTGGCGTGCGCTCCCACACACCAATTTTTTGGCGTGTGGGAGCGCACGCCAAACAAATGGCGTGCGGGTCCCACACGCCAATTATTTGGCGTGTGGGAGCGCACGCCAAACAATTGGCGTGCGGGTCCCACACGCCAAGTTTCTTTGGCGTGCGGGGCCCACACGCCAAAAAAAATGGCGTGTGGGAACCACACGCCAACAACAATGGCGTGTGGGAACCACACACCATTTTTGGCGTGCGGGTCTCACACGCCAATTTATTTTGGCGTGTAGAGCCTGTGAGAATCCAGCTAAGAGGGGCTTGCCCTATGCAAATGCAACAGAAAAGACACTAGCTGCAAGAATTGGTGAGAACCATTCCGCAGTCCCAGATGTAGACCACAAGGCTGATGAATGATATTCTCATGCTCTAGATTCAGGCAGATCAATGAAGATATTCTCACGACTCGCCAAGGCCCAGCCGCCTAAAGACGGATCCAGCCTTCTAAGAAGAATCACATTTGACGCCATCACAGGTAAGTTGTCTGTCTTTCTGCAGACAACTTAGATCCAGACAAGGACTGAAACTAATGTTTATGTTTAAACATTATGTAGACAACAGCTCACCAGACACCAGACCAGAACAGTGATAACGTGGAAACGTACAGAACCGACCTATCACTGTAAGTCGCTATCTTAACAGATAGTCGATCAGACCGTATGAAGCACATAACAAAGACATTGACATGTATTATGTCAATCAATCAGATCTCTCACTTTCTATCCCGCTTTATTGGTCGCCCAATACAATCACTATTATCATCAAATACTCGACTAGCTGTCCAATCCACTTCCATTGTCTATTCTCTCTCCCCTTTTCTTCTATTCCCTTTTTCTTTCTATTCTCTAAGAAAACATCTAGTCGAGTTGCTCTTAGGTAAATATCTCTAAATTACTTCTTTGTTACTACTTACAAGATAGCCATCTAACAAATGAAATATATCTGTTAGTTGTGTCAAATCTTTTAGATTTACAGTCTCGAACTCAGAACCGCAACCTCTCCAAACAACTAAGGAGCAACTCAATATGGCCAATACCAGATCCACTGGGAACCCATCTGGTACTTCTTCAGGAATCGCAAGTACTGTTCTACCTGCGAACGACAATGCGGATGAACTCTTCAGTCCAGACAAGGATCACGTTAATCTTCCCAAATTCGACGGTACCAACTATCCTATCTGGGTAATGAAGATGAAAATGCACTTACGACCTTGAAACCTTCTTACCTACATTGAAGAACCCATGGAGGACAATCCGGATGTTAGCACCAGAAGGAATGCGCAACGAACTTGCAACATCATAGGTCAAGCTATAACCAATGCAGTGTTCCTCAGTGTGCTCAACGAAGACAATCAAGAAGACCCCTATGCGATCTGGAACGGCATCAAGACGATATACGCCTCTGATACGCTGCTCTCAGTTTTCCAAGTCTGGAATAAATGGAGAAAAATAAAATTTGAAGACGATCTAGGCGATTATGTCTCCAAAATGGAAGAGAGCATTTCAGAATTCAGCTCTATAGGATTCAAAGTTCCAGATGTACTTATTGGATGCGAAATCGTTGGAAAGATCACAGACGTCAGACTGCTGTTGATGCAGGTGCTGTTTGCCGATCTGGGTGCCCTTGCTAATCCAAAGTTAGTTATTGCAAAACTTCGGGATATCGGAAGGCATGAGATGTCAACTAGAACAAAAATTACCAGCAGCTCAGCAAGTCATGCTCCAACGGCGCTAGCAACTCATTCTAATGATCGGAATAGGAGACAACCACTTTCTCTATGCAGCAAAGGAAAGCATAACCCAGATGCGCCACACTCCATCAACAACTGCTGGACGCTACATCCAGAATTACGTCCGCCCAATAAAAAGCCTAGAGCATTTATTGCTACGACGCAGCAGAACAGCAATCAGGAAGACGCTCTTGTTCAACCTAGCTTCAACTATCACACTACTATTGCCGATCACTCTAGACTGTCAACCATCCTGGACTCTGGAGCCAGCAACCACATGCTGACCAACAAACAACATTTTGACTCTATTACTCCTACCGCTATTGACATAGTAACTGGCAGTGGATCTGGTGAACTCACGGCGATTGGCAGAGGAACAGCTCGGCTTCGTTTCAGCAATGGACAAATTCTGATGCTCAAAGACGCTCTTTACGTTCCAAAGCTGTCCAGAAATCTGATCTCACTCATACAACTCCTGGATGAGAAAGTCGAGATTGGCAGGAAAAATGGTAAATTCTATGTTACTATCGATAGACTACTGCCTATTGAGGTAGACGTCAAAAACGATCTACTGGAAGTTAACGAGGACTTAGTGGTGGACTCAATCGCTTCAAACTACAATACGTTAGCTCCTAACACCTTGGACGAATTCACCAAATGGCACAATCGGTTAGGGCACGCAAGCTCAAAGAGAATCAAATGTGCTATTGATCACCCAGGCAACTTCACAAAGACGCATGCTTTTTTGGCATGCATGCTAGGCAAATTAACTAGACTGCCCTTTTGAGGCCATTTTAAGGAGGCGAAGCATCCGCTAGAGGTGGTCCATGGCGACCTGGTAGGCCCAATCTCACCATCGACGAATGCTGGAGCTCGGTACTTTCTTACCCTCGTGGATCAGTACACCGGCTACATACATACAGTGATTATGAAAGAGAAGAGTCAAGCCATGTTGGAAATAGAAAACTACAAGAAGTTCTTTGAAAATCAAACTGGTTGTAATCTCAAGAAACTCATTACGGACGGTGGAGGAGAATTCTGTAGCAAGAACTTGTTGCAGCTCTTGTCAGATAGAGGAATTCAACACAACATCTCGCCTCCTTACATGCCACAAAACAACGGACTAGCAGAAAGATCTAATAGAACGATCATCGACATGACTCGTTGTCTTCTAATGCAGGCAAACTTAGCACCAGAATGGTGGGGCGAGGCCGTCCGAACAGCAACAGCTACGACGAATTGTTTACCGTCGTTATCCAAGAGCAATGTGTCTCCAATGGAGCTCATGTTCAAAGTCAAGCCCAACATCAATTTCTTTTGGCCGTTTGGATGTTGATTCTGTTGGGTTTATTCACTTTGTTTCATCTGTAGTGTGCTACATTACCTTCAGTCACAGTTTCACTACTCATTTCACATACATGTCACTAGTTGTCTAGCATACCCGGGACAGCAGTCAGTGTGTGGAAGAACTTTTTTCCTCATCCTTCCACACACTCATTCCCACTGGCTGCTGTTCCAGGTATGTTTTTCTTTGTCTTCTTTTCTCTTTTCTTCTTCTCTTCTTTGTTGTTCTTCTTTCACATCTCAGTCTCTATCTTCATCACTGATGCAATGAATCTCATCCTTCCACACACTCATTCCCACTGGCTGCTGTTCCAGCACTCGTCCAGCTTATCAGGTTATGAGCACCATCTAGCCTCCAGCTACGAACGCACTTATCAAGCACCTAGAATACCAGCAATTACACGTGTGGATCCCAAAAAGGATCAACTCTATTGTTCTCACCCATGATGATGTCAAACGACACCAAAGAGAACCCACTCACGCATACCAGCGTCGCTCTCCAATCCTCGATGTCGGCCTCTACCTCGAAGATCTCTACGGCCAGACTACCAATCCTCAAAGCACCGGGCGCCGACTCCAACTTCCTCAATTGGAAGAAGGTCGTTCTCCGAGTGTTCAAATCAGCAAAGGTCCACCACATTCTCACTTCCGTCGATGCCAGTCTCCGACCTCCCACCTGGGAGGAAGACAATGACCTTGTATGTGCGGTCTTGGTTCAGATTGTCGATGAAGCCAATCTCCGTCACCTTGCCGACGAAGACAACGCCTCGAAAATATGGGACGACTTGTCTCGCGCACATCAGGACTCTTCGACCGGAGGTCGTGTCTACTGGATCAGGAAGCTCGTCAACGCTCGTATGGAAGGCAGCGACATTAACGCCCACATCGAGCTGCTAGCCAACTATCACGAACGCCTAAACTCTCTCGTCACCCCCGAAAAACCACTTACCCCGGCAGACGTCCACAACGCCGCATTGTTGAGCTCAATTTCTCCCGATTGGCTCCACTGTGTCTCGGCTCTCATGAACCAGGAGGGTGTAAAGACAGAATCTATAGTGTCGGCCCTCAGAAACGAAGCCGTACGTCGTGAATCTCATGGTGATATCATCTCCGTCTCTTCAACCAACGCAACCTTGTCAAAATCAAACCCCTCGGCCAACACTTCCAAATCAGCTAAGGGGGACTCTACGAAGAAACCGCGCCGATGCCCGCTGTGCAACAGTGACTCCCATGATCTTAACTCCTGCAACAACACCAGAAAACTGATTGCGGAGCATAAAGCCGCTCAAAAGGCACGCTGGGAAGCGAATCAACAAGAAAATTCCCCTCCATTCACCAAGCCTGCTGCTAGGGCGGGCAGGACATCAGCTGCGACCTTGGGTCAATCCTCCCGCAAGTACGAAGAGGACAATGATTCAGAATACTCTGGTTCCGAGGTCGAGGTGACGGCCGGCAATGCAGTAGTTTCACTTTCAATCCCCGCCAACGCTCTGCGAGGAGGAGACCTCAATATCGACTCTGGTTGCTCCATGTCGATGACGCCAGATATCTCAGAAGTAAATCTTGCGAAGCCTGACAATACTCCAGTCAGACTGGCCGACCACTCCACTGTTGAGGCCACTCATAAAGGCCAACTTCGACTCCCCCTCGCAGGTGAC
This sequence comes from Puccinia hordei, assembly GCA_007896445.1. Lineage (NCBI taxonomy): Eukaryota > Fungi > Basidiomycota > Pucciniomycetes > Pucciniales > Pucciniaceae > Puccinia > Puccinia hordei. Next base: position 30,846 of record RDRW01000018.1, on the reverse strand, counting down.
AGAACGGTTCGGTCCCTCGTAGTTCCAGCTCTTCATGAACCCCTTCTCTCGGTGGCAGCTATGTGCGACGAGGGCCTGACGATCGTGTTCACAAAAACTTCATGCGACTTCTTAACCTCCTCGTCGGCTCACATCACTGGACAACTTGCAGGGCGAGGCTACAGGCGAGGCAATCTCTACTACCTGCCCACGGAGCCCGTAAGCTCGAATTCTTCCCTAACCCTCTCAGAAAAACCTTTAGACAACTCGTTGATGGCATACCACCTGCGATTCTCTCACATCGGTCTGAAACCGCTCAAATCTCTACTGAAACTCCATGGAATCACCCCAACAGTTATGAATGAAATTGACGTTCAACGATGCTCAATATGTGTGCAAGCCAAAATGCCCCGAAAAGCATTCAAGTCCCGTTCCTCCTACCGATCCTCAATTCCTGGTCAAATAATCCACTCGGATGTTGGCTCCTACGAGGTAATTTCAAGGGAAGGCTATAAGTATTACATTACCTTTGTCGATGACTGTTCCAAATTCCTATCCATTTATCCCATGAAATCAAAATCGGATTCTTTCACATGTTTCAAACTTTTCCGCACTCTCTTTGAGAAAAACGGATCCCACAAGATTCTCTCCCTAAGAACAGACAACGGCGGAGAATACCTTTCAAATGAATTCAACGCCTACTTGTCTGCGGCCGGTATCAAACACGAACCGGGGCCTCCCCACTCCCCTGAGCTAAATGGAGTAGCTGAGCGAACCAACAGGACAATAAGTAATTTTGTCAGATCATCTTTGCTAACTGCAAATCTCCCCAAATCCTTCTGGGCGGACGCAATCAGGCACTTCCTGTTTGTATACAACTCCCTTCCCTGCCATACTCCCCAAGGCTTCAAAACTCCCGTGTCTATCCTTGGCGAACAATCTATTGACATCAACTACGTCCATCCGTTTGGGTGTCTAGCCTGGTATAAGGTACCCGAAGCGGATCGTAAGAAGCTGGACAAGAAAGCTCGTGCTTCCGTCCTACTCTCCTATCTCTCGGACGGAAACGGATACCGACTGTGGGATTTGGAGCGTCGGTCAGTATTGAAATCCAGAGACGTTATCTTTGACAATTTCACTTTCCCTTACGGATCCAAGCTCGAACCGTCTCCTTTCCCTGTCACAGCGGAAATTGATTGGTCTCAATTACAACCCAATCATACTCAGGGTGCCGTTTCTCAAGAAATCAATCTCCCCTCACCTCCTGCAATTTTGACTCAACACCTGCCTTCAACTCCCGACTTGCCTCCCCTCCCCTCTACGCTTACGCTCTCCCCTCCCCTGAACATTCCTCTACAACCTCGCTTTGATCGGCGCTTGACGGCCTCAATCCATGCACCCGGGAATGCGCCTCGCCAACCACAGGAAATCTCCTCAGGGTCAGACACGTTTGACTCTGAGCACTCTCATTCCCCTCAATCCTCCTCTCCCGGTGGTCGCCAATCGCCTGATCTCTCAATCATCACTCTCCCCCCTCTCCCTCCTCGTATCCCGTCTTCAGCTCCTGCCTTTCCCCCTCCCCCTCCTTCACCTACTTCCCCAGATCCGCCTATCCCAGAAATCGCGCCGCCCCCAGCTTCTCGAATACCTCCAAAGCCAGCTTCGTCTGCTCACCCTCGCCGCAGTGGCCGGGAAAGAAAGGCCCCAGATCGTTACGGTCAATGGTCCAGGGCCGTCAATGCTGATTCAGAGGTTGACACTCCTAAAACGTGGCGACAACTTCTCAAATCTCCCAACAGACATCGATGGCTCAAGGCGGCCGACGAGGAATTTGCTTCCCTCCTGGGAATGCAAACCTGGCGCCTGGTCCCGAGACCGGAGAAGAGAAAAATAATAAAATCCAAGTGGGTCTTCAAGGTGAAGCGCCGCCCTGATCACTCGATCCAAAAGCTAAAAGCTCGCCTCGTCGCCATGGGATATAGTCAGGTTCAAGGTCTAGACTACGACCAAGTCTTCTCGCCGACTCTGCGCTTGGAAACTCTGCGTCTTATCTTCTCTCTTCTGGCCAACAACAATTGGAAGGGTCGCCAAGTCGATTTTAAGACTGCATTCCTCAACGGTCACCTCGATCAGCCAGTCTTTATGGAACAACCCCCTGGATTTGAAGATCCACAACATCCCGACTGGGTTTGTGAAGTTAGCCGATCTCTTTACGGACTGAAGCAATCCCCTCGTCAGTGGAATATCGAACTCCACAAAGCCCTCCTAGAATTGGGTATGAAGAACTCAAAGTATGATCCTACACTCTACTTCAAAATCTGTTCAGGCCAGCTTGTTGGTGCGCTGACAACTCATGTTGACGACCTGGCAATCGTAGGCAAGCCAGGATTTGTTGATTCCTTCATCTCGAATATAGGTAAACGCTTTAAAATTGGGGCAGATGAGGAATTAAACCATTTTCTCTCCTTGAAAATCAGCCGCGATATCTCAAAGAGGACGGTCTTCCTAAGTCAATCCCACTATATCTCGGAACTCTGCACTCGGTTCCTACAAGATCAACACACCCGTGTGACCACGCCCACCGACACCAACTTCAAAAACCTCCGACATCGGACTCCGGCAGATCCCCCGTCGCCTGGTCCCTACCCCCAACTCATTGGGTCTCTCCTATGGGTGTCTCAATGCACCCGTCCAGACATCTCGTTTGCGGTAAACAGGCTGTCACAACATCTGCGGGATCCCTCGGCGGCTCACTGGCACGCCGGCCTTCGAGTCCTCAACTATCTTGCCTCAACTAAAGAACTCAAACTGCGACTAGGTGGGTCTCTCACGTTATCTGGCTACTCAGACTCGGACTGGGCCGAAGATCGCGACGACAGGCGCTCCACGTCGGCATACACCTATCGTGTGGGCGACGGAGCCATATCCTGGAAATCTCGTAAACAAGCCACGGTCTCCCTATCCAGTACAGAGGCCGAGTACAAAGCTCTCTCCGACTCATGCAAAGAGGGCTTATGGTTACAACATCTTCTTACCGAACTACGACTCCGCCCCGATACCGCTATACCCCTACATGTTGACAATGAAGGGGCCGAAGCGCTTGCAAAAAACCCGGAACACCACGCTCGTACCAAACACATCCACGCTCGCTATCACTTCATCAGAGATTGTGTTCAAGACGGCGACATCGAGCTCCTTCACGTGTCCACCAAAGACATGTTGGCCGATATGCTCACAAAACCTTTGCCACGAGTTGCGCTCGAAAAACACCGGCTCATGTTTGGCCTTGTCCCATAACTTCCTTCCCTTTCTGTCTCTCTCTTTCCCCTCTTTTCTCTTTTGTCCTGTTTCTCACATTTTTTTTTCTCTTTCTTTCTTTTCCTCTTTTCTCTCTCTCTCCTCTTTTCCTTTGTTGTTTCTTTCAGGTCTGCAGCAAGGGGGGGTGTTGGGTTTATTCACTTTGTTTCATCTGTAGTGTGCTACATTACCTTCAGTCACAGTTTCACTACTCATTTCACATACATGTCACTAGTTGTCTAGCATACCCGGGACAGCAGTCAGTGTGTGGAAGAACTTTTTTCCTCATCCTTCCACACACTCATTCCCACTGGCTGCTGTTCCAGGTATGTTTTTCTTTGTCTTCTTTTCTCTTTTCTTCTTCTCTTCTTTGTTGTTCTTCTTTCACATCTCAGTCTCTATCTTCATCACTGATGCAATGAATCTCATCCTTCCACACACTCATTCCCACTGGCTGCTGTTCCAGCACTCGTCCAGCTTATCAGATTCTGGATAGTCAAACCGAAGCCGCTTCGCCACCAAAAATTTGATTCAAGCTCTTGGGAAGGAATTCTACTCGGTTATGATAATGATTACTCTTCATACAGAGTTGATTGTCTAGAAGACAAATCCATAGTAACCGCTAAGCATGTACATTTTGACGAGAACACATTTCCAGATGGTCCGGCCTTGAACAAGAGTCATCTGGTCTCTGGAGCCAGTCAACTGCCTTCGTTAGCAGGATCTGAGCTGATGCCATTTGCAGAAGAAGAACACATGCTAGACAATGATCAACATGAAGACCAAGAGGATGAAGTGCAAGACATCAATGCGATACTGACAAGGTTAAGATCAATAAGCCCTGTCGCAGGTGTAGTAAACACTGCAGAAGAGCAACCGACACAGGAACTTGGAGCGGGGCTGATCAAAGTTGGAGCAGCAAGATACATTTGGACGACCGATCCCAGTCCTAATGACATATTGAGTGCAATCAATGAGAACAACATCTTGCAAGAAAGAAGGAGGAAGCAGCTGTATCTCGCTGAAGGTGAGTCCGACCCAAAGAACCACAGACAGGCCATGAGCGGGGTGAACAAAGGTCAATGGAGGGAAGCGGAGTTGAAGGAAGTAGCCAACATGAACCGACATGGGGTATGGAAAATTCGACCCAGAACGCAAGACGATGATCCGATTCCTGCAGCTTGGGCCTACAGAAAGAAACTGGGATCGGACAATCAGGTGATTGAATTCAAGGCCAGAATTTGCGCGCAAGGTTTTCAACAAACTTATGGCACCAACTTCATGGCCAAATATGCGCCGACGGGGAAGCCGTCTTCCTTACGTTTACTACTTTCATTCGCAGTCAATCATCAATTACGGATACATCAATTAGATGTACGTAGTGCATTTCTCACTTGTCCGTTAGAGGAAAACATATCGCTACTGCCGCCGGCGGGACTGGAGTGCCCGGATGGCTCTGTGTTGGACTTGAAGAAAGCCATCTATGGCTTGAAACAAGCCCCGCTAGTATGGTACAAACGCCTCAGAACTTACGTCAAAAAGATAGGGTTCCAAATATCTGTCTCAGATCCATGCGTCTTCTGGAGACCAGAAGAAGAAGGAAAAGCGGCGACGTGGATCTTCGCGCATGTTGACGACCTGGTAATCATCAGCAACGATCCGGAAGTGTTCCGAAGAGAGATGGAGAAAGAATTTGAAATCAAATACCCAGGTGAAGCGGTATTTCTGTTAGGCATGAACATCGAATGGTTTGAAGACGGTCTGCAAGTCAACCAAACACAATATGTTGAAAGAAAGTTGATCGATTTTAGTCTGCAAGAGGAGCATCCTGCCTCGTGTCCGCTGAACCCGAGAATCCAACTGAAGGAGGCTACAGAGCAAGAGAAAGAGGAGTTCAACAAGCTGGGTGTGAGCTACCGAGCTCTAGTGGGTTCGTTAAATTATCTGAGTGTCCTCACAAGGCCAGATATATCATTTGCCGTCAGTCTGCTATTGCAATATCTCGAGAATCCGGGCATCACTCATTACCATGCAGCAGTTCAGGTGTTTCGATACCTATCCGGCTCAAGGCATGTTTGACTGACCTACAGAAGAAGCTCATCTACAAACATCAAAGCGTATGTTGACTCTGACTGGGGGAATTGTCTTGATACCAGAAGATCCACAACTGGGTTTGTAGTAGCTGCAGGGAATCACATCATCAACTGGAAGTCGTGCAAACAACCAACCGTTTCTCTTTCGACAACGGAGGCGGAATACAAGGCGCTGTCTGATTTGGGCAGGGATCTAGCGTGGCTGTCCAGTCTAATTAATGAATTGAAAATCCTGGATCCAGTACGTGATATCGAGGTGAACGTTGACAACCAGGGGGCGATTGATCTAGCCAATAGCGAAACATCACAGAACAGCTTCCGCACAAAGCACATGGACATTAGACTACACTTCGTTAGGGAGCTAATTGCAAGTAAGCTTATACGTCTGCAATATGTGAAAACCATTGAGAATGCCGCAGACTTCCTCACTAAGGCCCTCGGACAAGCAACAATAAGAAGGTCACTACGGCAAATAGGGGTCACTCAAATATCTGAAGCTGCTTTGAATCTGAAGACTCAAAGCACGGGAGGCTGTGAGAATCCAGCTAAGAGGGGCTTGCCCTATGCAAATGCAACAGAAAAGAAACTAGCTGCGAGAATTGGTGAGAACCATTCCGCAGTCCCAGATGTAGACCACAAGGCTGATGAATGATATTCTCATGCTCTAGATTCAGGCAGATCAATGAAGATATTCTCACGACTCGCCAAGGCCCAGCCGCCTAAAGACGGATCCAGCCTTCTAAGAAGAATCACATTTGACGCCATCACAGGTAAGTTGTCTGTCTTTCTGCAGACAACTCAGATCCAGACAAGGACTGAAACTAATGTTTATGTTTAAACATTATGTAGACAACAGCTCACCAGACACCAGACCAGAACAGTGATAACGTGGAAACGTACAGAACCGACCTATCACTGTAAGTCGCTATCTTAACAGATAGTCGATCAGACCGTATGAAGCACATAACAAAGACATTGACATGTATTATGTCAATCAATCAGATCTCTCACTTTCTATCCCGCTTTATTGGTCGCCCAATACAATCACTATTATCATCAAATACTCGACTAGCTGTCCAATCCACTTCCATTGTCTATTCTCTCTCCCCTTTTCTTCTATTCCCTTTTTCTTTCTATTCTCTAAGAAAACATCTAGTCGAGTTGCTCTTAGGTAAATATCTCTAAATTACTTCTTTGTTACTACTTACAAGATAGCCATCTAACAAATGAAATATATCTGTTAGTTGTGTCAAATCTTTTAGATTTACAGTCTCGAACTCAGAACCGCAACCTCTCCAAACAACTAAGGAGCAACTCAATATGGCCAATACCAGATCCACTGGGAACCCATCTGGTACTTCTTCAGGAATCGCAAGTACTGTTCTACCTGCGAACGACAATGCGGATGAACTCTTCAGTCCAGACAAGGATCACGTTAATCTTCCCAAATTCGACGGTACCAACTATCCTATCTGGGTAATGAAGATGAAAATGCACTTACGACCTTGAAACCTTCTTACCTACATTGAAGAACCCATGGAGGACAATCCGGATGTTAGCACCAGAAGGAATGCGCAACGAACTTGCAACATCATAGGTCAAGCTATAACCAATGCAGTGTTCCTCAGTGTGCTCAACGAAGACAATCAAGAAGACCCCTATGCGATCTGGAACGGCATCAAGACGATATACGCCTCTGATACGCTGCTCTCAGTTTTCCAAGTCTGGAATAAATGGAGAAAAATAAAATTTGAAGACGATCTAGGCGATTATGTCTCCAAAATGGAAGAGAGCATTTCAGAATTCAGCTCTGAAAGGATTTATGCATCAAATCCTTTTAGTCCAGCTTGATCCATTACCTTGAGTTGTGCTCATAGACTTCCTCAGATATTTTATCTTCAAACTTATCTTCAAACTTATCTTTGAACTTATCTTTGACGACCCTAGCCTCATTTCTCCTTTGCGCTTTGACCAGCTAAATCCCTTTAGTACGTTGGGTTGGTTGCATGACAGTTGCATCCCAGTGAGATCCCACTCCCCGCCATCTAGTTAGCAAATTGAATAAAATTACTCATCCATATAAAATAGTGTGATCTTAATCAGGTGACCCACAACATAATCTTTCATGTCAGTTTAAAATACAAAAAAGAAACAAAAAGGAAAATTGTGCTCTTTTAACTAAAGGTTAAGGAAGAGGGTACAACACTTTGAATATTTCACATTATACTAAAAACATCCTTTTACTCCTTTCCTCAGACTACATCTAATAAGAAATAAATAAATCATAAACATATAAATACTTGTTTCCTCACCAATTCCAACAAAACCTTGTATTCCATTTACCACACCTTTCTGTAACAATCCATCTACTATCTACGTCCCTGATCCCTTCATCAAGCTCATTGCTGATTATTTTGTAAGTTGAAATTAGATCTTTGTCTGATAAGAGATTACTACATAAACAGTTCTCTTAAAGAAAAAAAAAGAAAGTTATCAGCCACAACAATAAATAAAATTGTTGTGTTAACCCTTGTAGTAAATAGAGGGGCAGGTCTTTCAAACCACCCTTAACAGTTGTAATAGATTCATACATACCTGAAATACTATAACTCCTATTTCCCCCTCACAGAACTACCCCCGTCCCAAAAGGAGTTCACACACCGGTTACACTGGGATTCAGGAGTTGGGGCCGGATGAAAAAGATTTTTGGGGGGAAAAAGAATTTTGGTGGGCAAAAAAAAAAAGAAAACAGAAACTCAGCAACCTTTTGTACATTAGCTGTACCCAAAAGGCCAACATAGATAAAGACTGGTAGATACAGCTATACAGGCTCTAAGCCCCTGGAGCTAAAAATGACAAAAAGGAAATGAGTAACTGTAACCGGGTCTTTTTTTTATGAAGGTATGGATCTTGTTGAGGTAGGTCAGTACCAGTTCTGTTACGCCTGTGTAATCAAAGAACGGAACCACCTTCCAGCCGCATCCTTGTAGTCCGCAGCAGTTTTATATAGTTTTTCCAACCCGTGCCAGCTCCAATCTCTTTTCTTCACCAGTTGGAGACCAGAACCGGACACAGTGTCAGCTCACCACACTTTGCGGGTCTTGACTAGGTTAGTACAATATTACCTTCAGCAATTGGAGACTGGAACCAGACACAGTGTGAGCTCACCACACTTTGTGGGTCTTGACTAGAGTCAGACTAGTTTTGAGTTCTAACAGGTTAAAAGCCGGCTCACCGCCTGTGCATCCGTTTGTTTTGCGCTTCCAATTTGGCCTGGATGAATGATTGGAACCATCCGGTAAAGAAAGAATTACCCAAATCCAACTACAAATCAGTCCCTGAGGAAAAATCAAAAGACTCAGACGACTCATCACTCAAAAGATACATCCCAGAAAAGCTCAGAAAGAATAACATACCTGTCCTTAACATGGACGACTTGAAAGCCCTAGCGAGCCAGATGGAAGACATGAAAAGGCAGTTTGCCAAGCAAATCAGATCCCAGAACGACCTAATCCAAAACCAAACAAATGAAATATTAAATCTACGAGAACACACTGTTAAAAACTCAACTGTCCACCATTCTCAAATCAACCACATGATGAAACAGTTTTTAAAGTCCCCAATAAAATGTTCCACAACAAAAATCCTAAAAAACCAATCCTTGCGTTTGACGGATCAAATTACCCAGACTGGGAGAAGGCTATAGATTTAAAGCTCATCAACGCTTTCAATCGAGATACTTCTTTTATCAAAGACCTAGACAACTTTGATAAGCTCAACCAACCCAAACTCAGAGTGGTTGCAAGCCTCATATGGAATTCCCTTGATCCGGCACTACTGACCATAGTAGAATCTGGATCCAGCAACAAGCCCAGAGAACTGTTCATGCTGCTACGCGAAAAATGCAAACTTTCTGGTCAATGCCACAAACTCATGGCAATTTAAAAACTCCTCCAATTGGCAAACAAGAGACAACCAGCTAGTGAGTCCTGGCTAGCAAGCTGGTGTACCCTCAAAGCCGATCTTGATCGAGCGGATCCAACACTTGACAAAGTTTGGGGACTCTTCCTTGAAGCTGTGGCTCTTTCCCCAATAGGTTTCAATAAGAAAAACTTTGAATATTTGATAAGTCAGCCTCTAGACAACATGAACACACCCCCTTTGTTCAGAGATGTTACAACTATCATTCAATCAGCGCTCAGCAAGACGTCTTGCAACTCAACCCTATCACCTGGGACAATTACTACTGATGTAGACATGAACATTGGACAAATTGCTTCATACAAGTTGAATGACCAATATGTACCCCCTCAAGTTTGTGCTCAGCAGGATACCTTGAAGAAGTTTTTGCTCGAGAAAGCAACATTCTATAAGGGAAAGAATCAAACCAAGTTGCTGTGTGAAAGGTATGGCTACACATGCCTCCATTGTCGCGAAGAGGGACACTGGTACTCCAACTGTGATAGTTACTGGGAGGATGTCCGTCTTGGTTGCGTCAAGGAACCCCCCTCAAATCATGCTGACAAAGGATCACAACATGTACCGCGAAAGAGACCTCAAACATCATCGGATTGAACGGTTGGGAAGCTCAGAAAAATTGAAATCCCAAACGTGCACAAAGGTGTTGTACTTGGAGACTCAGGAGCCACCACCAATGTGAGTGGCGCATCACCTTTCTTCACTATCACCTCCAAACTCGCCACTCAGCGTTCAATATCAATGGCAGTATCTGACTGTGTTGCTCCACTGAGCTTCATTGGCAGGCTGAGAATTCCCACACTGAAGGGGATCATTGAGATTGATGACATTTATTATTGTGAAGGAGTAAAAGGATCAATCCTGTCAACCGGCCGATTAGTGGTACAGGGATGGAAATTCAATCACAAAGGCACATTGGCATCCCTAGTTAGCCCTGCTGGTCACAGTTTCCCCTTGTTTTCACTAATTACTGTTGGACTATCTTAACTACTACCTATGAACATGAAATAAACAAAATTACACAATCCCCATTGTTTGACTCTTATTTATGGCATGTGAGACTGGGCCACGTATCAGATGAGGTTGTAAAGAAGTTCATGAAAATGCATTGTCCGGATCAGAAAATCCAGCATATGTCGTTCTTCTGCAAGCAATGCACCAAATCAAAATCACTTTGACTTCAATCAAACGGTGTAGAATCTCAACTCCCACGCAATAAGCCCCTTGACATGTGTGTCTCAGACGTCATTGGACTGTTCAATGCCGATATCAATGGTGGACACTACATTGTGACACTTTGCAATCATGCTTCAACATAAACTTTTTGTGCAGTAGTACCAACAAGGAAAGAAGTGCCTAAGAAGTTAACCCATTGGATGAAGCATCTGAAGACGGTGTGCGGTAAATCACCTACCTACCTGAGATGTGACAACACTTCTGAGTACGTAAATGTTTTTTGCACTCAGATTGCCAAGCTTGGTACTGCTCTTGCACCAGTTTCTCCTTATCACCCAGAGGCGGAAAGAGTCAACAGGACATTGGGTGACATGGCCCAGACCATGTTACACAACAGTTGACTTCCAAAAGCTTTCTGGAGCTATGTGTATACTACGGCGGCATATCTGTAGAACTCTACGCCACTCAAGATGCTGTACAAGACCACCCCCTCGCCAAACTCACTATATTCTTTTGGTGCAAAATCAATAGTGCACATTCCAAAAGAACAAAAACGAGGAAAATTGAACAAAAGAGGACAAGAGTGCTACCTACTTGGATACCCAGAAGCGGGTGCGGGATGGTGGTTTTGGTCAACTATTGAGTGGTGCATGATACACTCAACGTCTGCAGTCTTTCCTGATTTTCAAAGGCTTGAGGGTAAGAAGAAGGTACAAAAGGGCAACATATATTTTCTCCTAAATAAAGTGAAGCTGATTTTAGGAGAAGAACCAACTGAGAAGATTGCAGAAGAAGAACGGAAAGCAATTGAATCGCTCCCGGAGGCTCCTACTCACGGATTACCCAAGAATATTTGTGCAGAATTGAAGAGCAATGAATCAAGTAAATGGCGGACAGTGGCGATGTACAAGATTGGCCAGTTTGAAAAGCTAGCTGTATGGGAGGCAATCAGACCCCACTCTGGCATCAAGGTATTGGGGGCACAATTGGTGTTTGCCATCAAGCACAACCCAGATGGATCAATACTGAAGCATCAAGCCAGGTATGTAGCCAAAGGGTTTAGCCAAAACATGGGAGTTGATTGCAACAAAGTCTATGCGCCAACCGCGTCAATCAACACACTCAGATTGTTACTCTCAATAGCCCAAGAGAAATCCTACTCAATGGCGCCGTTTGAAATAAGTTCAGCTTACCTTTACAGCCCATTGAGGAAGAAGTATACGTCCAACCTCCAACAGAGATCAGACCAGAATGGGTTGGGAAAGTGATGAAGCTAAAGAAGGCTATGTATGGAACAAGGCAGGTGGCAAGGTTCTGGTGGAAGTACTTCAAAGGAAAAATGGAAAATCTAGGGTATGTAGCTAGTGAACTTGAACCATCACTGCATTTCTACAGAAACCAATGTGGCTTCATTGTGATCTGGTTGCATGTTGATGATGGTTTTGTCATGGCCTCCTCTCCATTTATGCTCCATTCCTTGCGGGAGGCAATTGGCGGCAAATTGGAAATCAAATGGAGCAACACAGTGGAAAGGTTGGTGGGCATCAACATCAAGAAAACTCAAGGCGGTTGCTTGTAACTTGACCAACATCTGCTCGTTAATCAAGTAGTGAGAGAGTACTATTGGCCGTGCTACCCCAGAAGAAGCACACTGCCTGAAGAGGCGCTCAAGGTAAACAAAGGCAAAGCTATAGATATAACGGGGTTTAAATCAATACTTGGATCACTCTTGTATTTAGTGGGAGGAACTCAACCAGACCTGACTTACTTGGTAAACCTTTTGGCGAGATACAGCAAAACACCATTGCAGAAACATTGGGACACATTAGAAATTTTTATTGGATACCTGAAAAGAACAGCAAACCTTACATTGAAGTTTGGAAATGATGGCGGCAAACTGGAACTCTGGAGCGAGTCTAACTGGGGAGGAGAACACAAGCGCTCTACTTCAGGCCACATCATCAAACACAATGGAAATTCAATATCTTGGGCTGCTAAACAACAGACTGTGGTAGCACTATCCACTTGTGCTGCCGACTATATTGCTTTATCCAAAGGCGCGCAAGTTTTAGCACAAATCAACAACTTGCTGATTGAATTGGACTTGAAAAAACCAACTGAAATCTACTGCAACAATGAGGCAGCAATCTTAATATCAGGCAATAACGTGTAAAAAAAGAAAACACAATACTTGACGCAAGCTTTCTACTTTATAAATTATTTTGCACGACATCATGGCATCAAGATTAACTGGACGGAAACTTGCAACCAACTGGCCAACATCTTCACCAAACGGCTAGGTCCCAAAAAACTTGAAGAAGCAAGACCTAGAATCAACCTCATACCACGGGTCAATCTTACACACATGGGTGGGGGTGTTGAGATAGGTCAGTAACAGTTCTGTTACATGTGTGTAATCAAAGCATAGAACCACCTTGCAGCCGCATCCTTGTAGTCCGCAGCACTTTTAGACCGCAGCAGTTGTATATAGTTTGTCCAACCCGTGCCGGCTCCAATCTCTTTTCTTCACCAATTGGAGACCAGAACCGGACACAGTGTGAGCTCACACTTTGCAGGTCTTGACTAGGTTAGTAGAATATTACCTTCACCAATTGGGGACCAGAACCGGACACAGTGTGAGATCACCACACTTTGTGGTTCTTGACTAGAGTCAGACCAGTTTTGAGTTCTAACAGATCTGACAATAAGTTCCACATCACGGTAAGCACTAGCCACGCTCAGTACTGTCCTCTCTAAACTCATTGAGTTGGCCGGTAACCATCATCCACAGAAGCTCAGTGTCGCCCCTGTGCAATAAATTATCTCACTCCTGAGAGAGGACGAGTCCAGTGTTTGAATCCCGGCAAGCCCAACCCCTTCCAACCCAGGAAAACTACACCTCCCCCTTCAATTGCAACCCCTTTATTAGTTGTCCCCTTCACATAAAAATCCTCTCTTTCAATTTCAATACCTGTTACCCGTTTACAAACCAATCTGAGAAGGTTAAAAACATCACACCCCCACCACTACACAGTAGATCAAATTGTCTAGATTACCGCATACTCACAGAAACTTAGGTCCTCATAAGACCAATTGCTCAAACAATTTTTACAAACTTACAAAACTTGTAGTTGAAAACAAATGATATTCATAGTGTGCAATGCCAATGGCTAAATTACACTTTAAAAAAAAAAAGAAGAAAAGAAAAGAAAAAAACTTGTTGAAGAGAGAAAAGGGAGCCAGTACCTGCGCGTGCAAATACAGCTATTGCATAAATGCTTGCGCTTTTCAGCGCATTTTTTTTTTTTTAACCCAATTTGTTTTTTCTCCCCCGGGCCAGTCGCCCGGCTCACCCCCAATCCTGCAACCATTGTCTGCCGCGTCAGCTCTTCACTGATACTCATATTTATATGTACGTGCAACCACTGCCAGCATGTCAGCAATTGATGTGTGCATCCCAGTTAATCTGGGATACACACAACCAATTTAACATTGGTTGCGCACATCCGATGAAATCAATATCCAAGTTAAAATTGGGTAGTTGCAATCCAAGGGTTTTGATAACCAATTCAAACTTGGCTGCGGCTCAGCCAAGGTAAAATCGGGAGGCCTACCAACCAACGAGTCCAATGTTTTGGTTGGTAGGCAGCCAAGGTAACCTTGGCCACCACCCACTGAGTAATGAAAGCTTGGTTGAAAGCTGAACCAAGCATTCATAAGATCAACCAATGAAATAGCCATTGGAGGTTGGCCAACCAAGCGACTGGAACCTCAAAAGGTCAGAAACCAATGATTTTGAAATCATCGGTTGCTGGCTCAACCAAGGCAATCACAATTGTTTGCCAGTTCTCCGGGGGAAACCAGCCGCAGAGAACTCCTAGGAGAACTGGTACATTCCAGTTCTCTGCGGAGAAACCCTCCTTGGAGAACTGGTACATGCCAGTTCTTTGCGGAGAATGTTACTCGGAAAACTGATACATGCCAGTTCTCCGGGGAGAAGCCCTTCTCGGAGAACTGGCTTGGAGAACTGAAATTACGCAGTAGGAGTTAATGAGTAGGTTTGATGTAGTAGATGTGTCTCATCAGAACATTATGCATCTATCTTTTTCAGCGCCCAGTGTAGGCTTGCCATTCTTTTGAAATGCCTATGGCTCCAAGTAATAAAAGTGTTCATATGTGGATCCCTAACCTGATTCAATTATGACAGTAAGTCCCCTGACCGATCAGGGGACTTGGCGGCCTGGGAACGATCCCAGTGGATCGTTCTCATGAACGATCCACTGGGAGAAGTCCCTGTGCGGGGCTGAGCCCGCACAGGGACTTCAGCGGGGCGAGCCCCCCAGGTTGCGCGCGCAACCTGGGAGGGTGGGAGCCACCAAGTCACCTGATTGAACAGGGGGCTTGGTGGCTGACAAATACACCTGTAGATTGTCACTGAGAACAATCTACAGGGTGTATATCTCATGCAGCCTTCAGGGTGCAAGATTACCTGAGCAGGCAGAGTGGTCAGCTGACAGCCCCCTGCATGAAATGTGTCCAGGGGGCCTGGGAATTCACAGACAGCATATGTCATCTGTTTTCCCCTGAGTTTTTTGGGGGATCTCAGGTGGTGACTTCCCACCCCCGGCCCCCCCCTCTTGCCTATAAAAAGAGGGCCTCCTGGGCTCTTCTAGGAAAGAATACTCCCCATTCCCCACATACATAGTCCCCATAGACTTACACACCACCAACTGATCACAAAAGTAATTGCAACAAGTTACACTACTTCCTTACCCTCTACATTACACACATACAGCATATCTTTACTATGTCTTCTGAACTAGCTGCTTACTCTGGAGATGACTCCTTCAGCTCTGAAGAACATGCTGCTCCAACATCTGCCCAGCAACCTCCCCCCTCCACCATGCCCAGCCAACCATCTCCTCCTCAGACTCCAGCTCCAGCACCTGCCACAAAGAAGATGAGGGCTTCTGTACCAGAGGGGCAGCTTGTGTCCAAGAAGGGGCCAATCCCAACTGGCAGAGTCTCTCTGCCAAACTTGCACAGAACCAATTCTGGCAAGGAAATCAAGCTTGTAGCCCTCAAGGCTTTACAAGAAAAATGTATGTATCCCCCTCTCTGTCCCCCCACACTTGCACACCTGACTGACCTGCTTTCCACCCCTGTATCATTCAGATAAACTGTTCAAAGCCTCCCTCAGCTCACTCATGGAGGAAGTCACCTCCACCCTGGGAGAGGCTCCTGCTTCTGTGGGAGGGGATCTCTTCTCCAGAGTGGGTGAAGTATGTGACAAGACCGTGGAGGACTGGGAATTGAAGATCCAAGAAGGAGTGACATCTAACTCTGATGTAGTCATCCTGGACTCTGAGGTGGAAGTCCTCTCTGCTGGTCCATCAAGAAAGAGACCTGCCAAGGACGCCCCCGCCTCAACTCCAGCTTCCAAATCCAAAAAAGCCAACACCCAGCAAACCCCTCTGGGTATCCCATCATCAACTCTCTCCACCCTCAGCTTCAAGAAGAATCCCCCCGCTCCAAGATCTGAGGATATGTTTGGAAGTGATAAGGCATCTGACAATGAACTAGCAGCTGCTGCTGAAGAACTGGAGATCTCAATGCATCAAGATGGAACATCGGCGAACAGGTTGGACAAGGGGAAGGGAAAGGAAAGGGATGATGCAAGGAATGGGAGTGGAGGCTCCCAACCTGCAGGGTTGATCAAGGCTGCTGTTTCTGCCATAGGTATGTCTACTCTTTCATCTGGCTCATCATCATTGATTAATGCTGACACATTTGTATTCCCCCCCACAGACATTTGCTTGAAGCTGGGAGCCAGTGATAAGTTCATCTACGGTCAACAGCTGGCTGTCTGTGAGGGAAAGAATGGAGCAAGGGTTGGTGTGGAATTCCCCGCACTCTCCTGTGCCATGATCCATAGGTTCTTGGATTGGATTGGGGCTACCATGGAGAATGTCCAGTCTCCCCCCCTGAACATGGCCCAGAGGCTGGACCACAAGCTGATGAGAGCTCCCTCTCACAAGGGATTCTTTGATCTGCTCAAGACTGGTGAGCTTTCATCCTTACTTCACATGTCCCTCAGACTCACACTAACATCACTTGCATTTCCATCCTGCAGCTCCTGCCCTTTTCCAAGTATCCTTTCCAGACCCTTTCTGGAATAAGGGAATGGTGGACTTTGAGAAGATCGTGGCGGCCGCAAAAGAAGATCCCGATACTCCTGTAGGCAGCTGGACTGCTCTCTTGGTCATGTTTGCCAGAGCTCCTGGTGACACCACCCCTCACTACACCCCTCATGTTGCCAGGAGAAAGCATGTCCACGCTGCCTTTGAAAGGGTCTGCCAGGTCGCCAAGGATTCTGTGGCTGCAGTCTCCCTCTCCATGACTCCAGCCACCAAATCTCCAACTGCACCACGCAAAACCGATCTGGACGGCGTGAGGGATGCTGGGGCTTTTTGGTATACAAAGGTCCAGGGAATGGGGGGAACTCCTGGTGGAAAGGCTGCCACCAAGGACACTCATGAAGGAATGGCATTCTTCCTCAGAAGGATCTTTGAAATGATCTTGGGCTTGGCGTTGGCGGCTGAATCGGCTGGAGTGGCAGCCAAAGTCAAGGAGTATGAGACTGCTGGGGGATTCAGCGCAAAGGAGCTCAAATCCCACAAATCAGAACTTCAAGCTGTCTCCATCTTTCGTTGCGGTCCCCCTGGAGTCTCCACCAAGCAATGGGCTCTGTCCCGAAAGGAGGCTTATGCTTCCCTCTCCATATTCATCACCTTTGGAGCTGTTGGCTGGTTCGTGTGCTTTGCCAACTACAGAAAGTACAACCTGGCCGACTGCTATGGCATCCTCACCCTCGGCGATCAACGCATAAAGGCCCTCATGGAGCTCCCCCATGAGGGAATCGACTCTACTCATCCTCTGGTCTCTGGCGGCTGGAAATTTGTCAATGGTTACCTTCTCTCCCTCCTCAACAAATTCAAGATCAAAAACGCCAACACTGATGAATGGGACAGAGCAACAGCCTATTGGGCTGAAAAGATAACCCCAGCAATCATTGGGGACTTGATCTTGGCAGACATCATGTCTGAAATAGCTGCTCCAATGCTCTCAATTTCCACCGCCGGCACTCCCTCTCCCCACCCCGTCCTGGACGCCAACACTCAAGGAAACAGAGACATGGTCATGAAGCTCCTCAAGTCTTCAGTCCCAGAAATGGTCAAGAATGGCCCCCCCTTGGACAACCCTGAAGATCAACACCAAAAAGGGAATGAAGATGAAGAAACTGAAGAGGAACAGGATGAAGATGATGAGGAGGAGGATAAGGATGAGGAGGAGGATGAGGAGGAGGAACATCCTTCACATAAAAGCAAGAGGTGGGCCGAGGCAAGGAAAAAAAAGGTTACTGACCAATACTTGGATCTAATGGCAGATGAGTATAATGAATGATCTGCTGGTTTTTTATTCTTTCTACCCACTGTTTCCCCTTGTTGTTCTCATGTCTTGTTGTTTTTTGTTTGGCTCAGCCTATTTGTTTTTTGTCCTTGTTGAGATTGTTGTGGGAGCTTGCACATTCAATACACACTTCATTGCCTATGATTTGCATCAGTTTGCATCCAGGGGTGCCTGGGCTCCCCATGGGGGCTCACTTGTCTATAAATAGAGGGCCTTTTTTCACCAAAGAGACTGCTTCACAGCTTTTCATCCCTTGGCCATTTATTTCACTCCATCACACTCAATCACAATGTCAACTTTTGAATGCTCTCAGTGTGAACTGTCCTTTGACACCTTTTCTGCTCGCAAAAGACATGTCAGAGATGTTCATCAAACTGTCATCCATACTAAAGATGCACTACACAACACAATCACCATCCCCAGATCAGCCAACAACCTGTTCTACTGTCCATCCACAGCTTGCTCTTACACTGCCACCAAGGCTACCTTGATGCAGTCACACTATGCCCACTGCCGTCACAAGATCAGACAGCCTCCACCACCACGCACAACATTTACTGTCCAGTGTAGAATATCCCCACCAGGCGATAGTGCACAAGGTCAGTCTTCTCCTTACCAATGTCATCTCTCACACACTAATCCCTTTTGCCCTATTAGCGGGAGGAGTGGGAGTATGCCCTCATTCCTTGTCCCTCTGGTGCCTTTTTTAGTAGGGGGGCACCAGAGGCACATGGAATGAGCAAGGGGGAGCTCAAGTGAGGTTACAAAGGAGACTTTTCCTCATGTATTGGGCAGCACATATTGATAAGGAGCAAAAAAAGAGGAAATACAACACAGGAAACTACTATTCATCTGAGGAAGGAGAAAACAATGGGGATCTTGTGTCTAATGAATCCTCTTCTAGTTGTATATAGTGATTTAATTCCTGTCTGGTGTCACTGAGGGTTCTTGAGAGCTGCCGCACAGTGATGAGGAGCCTGCTTATGGTCCTGAAAATGGTGGCCAGGAGTATGTTATCTGGCAGAGGATAAGAGTCAGTAACTATGAATGCAAGTTGTACAAGTGGGCAATGTGCTTACCATTTGGCCATGTGCACAGCATCCCATGTCTCACACAGTGTCTGCAAGTCCTTGTGTTCTCTATGACTTCACACCTGTCAGAGTTGGCACAGTCTCTGCATTGGGTGCAGCCCCACTGTATGGGAAGGAAGGCAAGAGTGTGGTCAGCTGAATGATGGAGGGGACAGGAGGTGGGACATGTATGTGACTCACTCCTTGTGTCCCAATCCTGTGTCTGGTGGAGTTTGTGGTGTTCTGTCCAACATGTCTTGGCATGGCTGATTGTAAGGGGAATGGGTTAAGAGGGGTGATGGGTGATTGGGGTGGGTAAGGGTGGAATGGTGGTGTGTTGAGAGATTGTAATTTGAATGGGGGGGGGTAGTATGTGTGTAAGGTGTGATGATGTAGCTGGATGATGGAGAGGGGGAAAGTGAGAGGGGGGGGTGCTTTTATAACAAATTTCCCCTCTCCTGATTATGTGTATTCTTTCAGGTAATCCTGAGAGAAGGTGTCTTCAGTCCAGCCTGAAGGCTGGACTGAAGATAGATGTATCAGTTTTCAGGCAGCCCCCTGACTTCCAGCAGGGTGCTGCCTATTAGCGGGAGGAATGGGAGTATGCCCTCATTCCTTGTCCCTCTGGTGCCTTTTTTAGTAGGGGGGCATCAGAGGCACATGGAATGAGCAAAGGGAAGCTCAAGTGAGGTTCCAAAGGACACATTTTGTCATGTATTGTGCAGCACATATTGATAAGTAGCAACATAAGAAGAAAAACAAGACAGGTAACTAGTATTCATCTGAGGAGGGGGTAAACAATGGGGATCTTGTGTCTAAGGAATCCTCTTCTAATTGTATATAGTGATTTAACTCTTGTCTTGTGTCACTGAGGGTTCTTGAGAGCTGCCGCACAGTGACAAGGAGCCTGCTTATAGTCCTAAAGATGGTGGCCAGGAGGATGTTATCTGGTAGAGGTTGAGAGTCAGTCAGTATTGATGAAAGGGGAGTAATGAGCGAGATTAGTGTGCTTACCATTTGGCCATTGGCAGAGCATCCCATGTCTTACACAGTGTCTACAAGTCCTAGTGTTCTCTATTCCCTCACATCTGTCAGAGTTGGCACAGTCTCTGCATTGGGTGCAGCCCCACTGTATGGTAAAGAAGGCAAGGGGGTGGTTAGCTGAATTATGGAAGAAACAGGAGGTGGGAAACTTGTAAAACTCACTCCTTGGGTCCCAATTCTGTGTCTGGTGGAGTTGGTGGTGTTCTGTCCAACATGTCTTGGCATTTCTCCTTGTGAGTAAAAGTGGGGTGAAAGGTGTCTGGGGTGGGTGAGGAGTGAGTGGTGGTTTGTTTGTGCAGAGTTTGTAATGTGTATGGGGGAGAGTGATGTGTGCAATGTCTAATGGCAAAGTGGGTGGATGGAGAGGGGGAAAGTAAGAGGGGGGTGATTTTATGATGAATCACCCCTCTCATGATTGTGTATATTCTCTCAGGCAATCCTGAGAGCAGAGCTCTTCAGTCCAGCCTTCAGGCTGGACTGAAGAAAGTTCACTATTCAGGCACTCCCCTGACATTCAGGGGACTGCCTGAATTGTGTCAGATCGATCAATTGATAGATTGATCGATCTGACACACAACATGCAGATCGCTCTCTTGAACAATGGTTCAGGAGAGCGATCTATACAGTCCATCCTCAGCCCGCTGGCTGAGGAGGAACAAATCCTACCCCACCCACCCAGGTTGCGCGCGCAACCTGGGGGGCTGAGCAGTGGTTCCTCCCCTGCTGCTTCAGGGGAGGAACAGATCGTTCTCCTGAACGATCGTTCAGGAGAACGATCTACACAGTCCCTCCTCAGCCTGCAAGCTGAGGAGGGACGAAACGGTCCCCACCCCCCCAGGTTGCGCGCGCAACCTGGGGGGCTGAGCAGCCGTTCCTCCCCTGCTGCTGCAAGGGAGGAACGGATCGTTCTCCTGAACGATCGTTCAGGAGAACGATCTCCATGGTCCCTCCTCAGCCTGCAGGCTGAGGATGGACGAAACATACCCCACCCCCCCAGGTCGCGCGCGCAACCTGGGGGGCTGAGCAGCCGTTCCTCCCCTGCTGCTGCAAGGGAGGAACAGATCGTTCTCCTGAACAATCGTTCAGGAGAACGATCTCCATGGTCCCTCCTCAGCCTGCAGGCTGAGGAGGGACGAAACATACCCCACCCCCCCAGGTTGCGCGCGCAACCTGGGGGGGTGAGCATCACTTCGTCCCCTGCAGCTGCAGGGGACAACAGGGCTGTGTAGATTGTTCTCAGTATGAGAACGATCTACATAGCAGAGGTGGATCGTTCTCCTCCTGAGAGCGATCCACCTGTGTATCACGCCCGTTGGCAATCACGACGAAACACTACCCACCCCCCCAGGTTGCGCGCGCAACCTAGGGGGGTGAGCATGCTGTCGTCCCCTGCAGCAGCAGGGGACAACAGGGCTGTGTAGATTGTTCTCAGTATGAGAACGATCTACACATGACAGGTCGATCGTTCTCATGATGAGAACAATCGACCTGAATGACAGGCCGGCCGGCGACCTGGACGAAACACCACCCACCCCCCCAGGTTGCGCGCGCAACCTGGGGGGGTGAGCATCACTTCGTCCCCTGCAGCTGCAGGGGACAACAGGGCTGTGTGGATTGTTCTCAGTATGAGAACGATCTACATAGCAGAGGTGGATCGTTCTCCTCCTGAGAGCGATCCACCGGTGTATCACGCCAGTCGGCGATCACAACGAAACACTACCCACCCCCCCAGGTTGCGCGCGCAACCTAGGGGGGTGAGCATGCTTTCGTCCCCTGCAGCAGCAGGGGACAACAGGGCTGTGTAGATTGTTCTCAAACTCAGAACAATCTACATAGCGCAGGTGGATTGTTCTCCTCCTTAGAGCGATCCACCTGTGTATCAGGGCAGTCGGCGACCACGACGAAACACTACCCACCCCCCCAGGTTGCGCGCGCAACCTGGGGGGGTGACCATACTTTTGTCACCTGCAGCCTGAGAGGAGGATGAGAGGGTTATCCTGAAGAAATGTTCAGGGGACCGTCTACATACACCCTCCTCAGCCTAGTGGGATGACTGGGAACATTCATTCTGCCCTGTACTGAAGAGGATGGGATGTCAGCATCCTGGAGATTCTCAGGGGGTGCCCAGCCACTCCCCATCCCCCCCCTCTTGCCTATAAAAGGGGCATCTTTTGGGCTCATCCTGGGCACATTAATTCACATTCCCATCCAAGCTACTCCACACCACATCAGCTCAACTCACACCAAGGACTTGTAATACCACAGCCACTACCCACTTACCTTAAATTTAGAAATACTATTACTACACTTACAAATACCAGGAATATTCTCAATCATGTCATCTGAAAGAGTGGATTACTCTGGAGATGATTCATTCAACTCTGAAGGCCTGGGGGTTCCAACATCTGCTCAAAAACCCCCCTCCCCTTCAACTGATACTCATCTTCCCCCACACCACAGCCCAGCCTCAACCCCTGCACCCAAGAAGAAGAGAGCCTCTGTGCCAGAGGGGCAACTAGTTACCTCTAAAGGGCCAATCCCAACTGGAAGAGTCTCTCTGCCAAACTTGCCCAGAACCAGCTCTGGCAGGGAAATCAAACTGGTGGCACTCAAGGCTTTGCAAGAGAGATGTAAGCTCATTGTCTCTGTCTTGTCATCCATCCACTAATTATAACTGACCTTTTTCCAACTCTCTGCCATCCAGATAAGGAGTTCAAAGCCTCCCTCAGCTCACTCATGGAGGAAGTCACCTCCACCCTGGGAGAGGCTCCTGCTTCTGTGGGAGGGGATCTCTTCTCCAGAGTGGGTGAAGTATGTGACCAAACTGTCAAGGACTGGGAAGTCAAGATCCAACAAGGAGTGACTTCAAATTCTGATGTGGTCATCCTGGACTCTGAGGTGGAAGTCCTCTCTGCTGGTCCATCAAGAAAGAGACCTGCCAAGGACGCCCCCGCCTCAACTCCAGCTTCCAAATCCAAAAAAGCCAACACCCAGCAAACCCCTTTGGGTATCCCATCATCAACCCTCTCTACCCTCAGCTTCAATAAGAATCTCCCCGCTCCCAGATCTGAGGATATGTTTGGAAGTGACCATGAGTTAGACGCTGGACTTATTGCGGCAGCAGAAGAGCTGGAGATCTCTATGCAGAAAGATGCAACCACGGCGAGCAGGTTGGAAAAGGTGAAGGAGAAGGATGGTGCAAGGAATGGGAGTGGAGGCTCCCAACCTGCAGGGATAATAAAAGCTGGGGAAGCACTTTCTGCCCAAGGTATGTCTTTTCACTCCCTCTGTCTTAGAATATTTGACCAACTCTGATGCATTGTGTTACCCCCTGGCCCTGCATAAGACATTTGCTTGCATCTGGGAGCCAGTGAAAAATTCAGCTACACTCAACAGCTGGCTGTGTGTGAGGGGAAAAATGGTGCAAGAGCAGGCTGTGAATTCCCATCACTCTCTTCTCCAATGATCCATAGGTTCTTGGACTGGATTGCAGCTACCATGGAGAATGTCCAGTCTCCCCCCCTGAACATGGCCCATAGGCTGGACCACAAACTCATGAGGGCTCCCTCTCACAAGGGATTCTTTGATCTCCTCAAGACTGGTAAGCTTTCATCCTTATTTGACATGAACCTCAGACTCAAACTAACATTACATTTAATTCCATTCTGCAGCTCCTGCACTTTTCCAGGTCTCTTCTCCAGACCCCTTCTGGAATAAAGAAAAGTGGACTTTGAGAAGATTATGGCGGCAGCAAAAGAAGATCCCCCAACTCCTGTGGGCAGCTGGACTGCTCTCTTGGTCATGTTTGCCAGGGCTCCTGGTGACACCACACCTCACTACACCTCTCATGTCGCCAGGAGAAAGCATGTCCATGCTGCCTTTGAAAGGGTCTGCCAGGTGGCCAAGGATTCTGTGGCTGCAATCTCCCTCTCCATGACTCCAGCCACCAAATCACCAAATGCGCCGCGCAAAAACCGATCTAGACGGCGTGAGGGATGCTGGGGCTTTCTGGTACACAAAGGTCCAGGGAATGGGTGGGACTCCTGGTGGAAAGGCTGGAACAAAGGACACCGACGAGGGAATGGCGTTCTTCCTCAAAAGGATATTTGAAATGATCTTGGGTTTGGCCTTGGCTGCTGAATCGGCTGGAGTGGCAGCTAAACTGAAGGAATATGAGAATGCTGGTGGTTTCAGCTCAAAGGAGCTCAAATCCTACAAATCAGAACTTCAATCGGTATCTATCTTTCGCAGCGGTCCCCCAGGCGTCACAACTAAGCAATGGGCTCTGACCAGGAAGGAGGCTTATGCTTCCCTCTCCATATTCATCACCTTTGGAGCTGTTGGCTGGTTCGTGTGCTTTGCCAACTACAGAAAATACAACCTTGCAGACTGCTATGGCATCCTCACCCTCGGAGATCAACGCATAAAGGCCCTCATGGAGCTCTCCAATGAGGGAATTGACTCCACTCATCCTCTGGTCTCTGGCGGCTGGAAATTCGTCAACGGTTACCTCCTCTCCCTCCTCAACAAGTTCAAAATCAAAAACGCCAACACCGATGAATGGGACAGAGCAACAGCCTATTGGGCTGAAAAGATAACCCCAGCAATCATTGGGGACTTGATCTTGGCAGACATCATGTCTGAAATTGCTTCGCCAATGCTCTCAATTTCCACTGCCGGTACTCCCTCTCCCCACCCTGTCCTGGACGCCAACACTCAAGGAAACAGAGACATGGTCATGAAGCTCCTCAAGTCTTCAGTTCCAGAAATGGTCAAGAATGGCCCCCCCTTGGACAACCCTGAAGATCAACACCAAAAAGGGGATGAAGATGAAGACACTGAAGAGGAGAAGGAGGAAGATGAGGAGGAGGAGGATGAGGAGGATGAGGAGGAACCAGAAAGGCGTAACAAACAGCCCTATGGAAACCTTATTGATGACATTGCTGGTGTAGCAGATGAAGAAGAGGAGGAAGATTAGGGTCTTAGACTTGTGTTTCTTATTCTTTTACCCTTGTTTGTTTGACTGCTTTTGTTTAACTTATTTCTATTGCTATGTGTACATATTTTCCTCTAGTGATAATGCACATGAATTGCATGTGTGTCTCCTGGGCTCCCCCTGGGTGCTGATTTGTCTATAAATAGAGGGCCTTTTTTCATCAAACTGCCTCCTTCATAGCCCCCCAACCGTCAACCATTTTACTTGAATCCACTGCACTCAATTACACCACTGCACTACTCAATTGCAATGTCTACTTTTGAATGTCCCAAGTGTAACCTATCTTTCAGCACCTTTTCTGCTCGCAAACTACACATCAGAAATGTCCATCAAGCAGTCATCCACACCACAGATGCACTACATAACCGCATCACCATATCCAAAACTAGCAACAACCTCTTCCACTGTCCATCTCCAGCTTGCTCTTACACTGCTCCCAAGGCTCCTCTAATGCGGGCACACTATTCCCACTGTCGCCACAAGATCAGGCAGCCTGATCCTCCTCGCAGAACTGTTTCCGTTCAATCTAGAGTCACCCCAGCAGGTGATAATGTGCAAGGTCAGTCTTTTCCTTCTACCAAGACTCATGCAAACACTGAGTTCATGGATCCCCTCCATAGTCTTGGATGACCTGGTGGGTTTGGGTGTGTGCTACCACAAACAGGTCAAACTGCTGCTTTGCACAAACAGTTCCTGCCACACATGTGTCAGAGTGGAGGAGCTGGCTGCTCACTTGCGGGCTCAGCATCACATCAAGCTCCCTCCCCACACACAGATCAACATTATCCAAGATCCTCCTCAGAATATATACAGGCTACCTGATCCAATTCCCCCCTTTGGCGGAATAAGACAGTATATGGGAATGGTCTGTAAAGTGTGCTTTTATGCATGCATCAAGGTTGAAACCATGCGCAAGCACTTTGTGGAAAACCACTGGGGGCCAGGTGAGTTATCTGTCAGTTCTTGCTCCATACTCAATTACTTACACATCTATACCAGACCTCCACAATGGCGCTTGGAAACATAGCACTTTGCAAGCCTGGGTGCAGACGCTGCTTCATCACAAACACAGGCGATTCTTCCACGTCTTGCCAGCTCACCCAGACACTCTCAACCCTCCTCCACCACCCAACCCAGAACCCCTTCTCAACACCAACCAGGCCAACCTTCTTATTTCTCAGCTCCCACCACCCATCACCTTACAGGCCTTAATGTCTCGCAACCCCACTCTAGCCGCTCGCAACAGACCTACTTGGTTGATACAGACTGGAATCTTGACCTTTGTTCAAGAGGCTGCCGCTGCTGGAATCAGTCAATCCCAGCTGGCCACTATCCTCTCTGAATCCTCCCCTCATTTTTGGAAAGTCCATGACTCTGTTGATGCTTGGTTGACAAATGGTTCCAAGAGGCTTGTCAAGATGTCCACCCATGTAAGACGAAGAGTACTCTCCACTAGGATGTCAGTCTGTTCTCTCTCTTGTTTCTCCAGCCTGGTATCCTCAGCTGATGGCTACTCCCTTTCAAGTGATGAACTCGGTAACAAACCTATGGGTCCTTTAGCATCACAAGCAACAGTCAACAAATATGGCATGTTATGTGCCATGTTTATTGTCTTCTGCCTTCTGGTCTCTAAAAACACTCACCCAGGACTCCCAGAGTGCATCATCAACCCTGTTGCTTTGGAAATCTTGGCTCAGCTCCACTCCTTGCTTGAGGCTTCTGAAGGCATCCCCAGCCAGTTAATCACTCAACTCCTTGTTGCTCTCTTGTGTCAAACCAACCCCTGTGGCCGCCCAGATACTTCTTGCCATATTCTTCAATTTGTTGCCATCACCATGGTCAAACAAGATGGCTCTTTCCACAGCCACAGTCTGGTCACCAGGCTCCTCTCTCCTATCCAATACTGTCTCCGGCTGGCTCTTGTATATTTCTATCAGCAAATATCAGAGCTCAATGGATCTCCTCCACCAACAGACGAGACCAACCTGTCCTTGATTCTCAACTCCTGCCTGGATGGACATCTCGACAATGTATGGAAATACATCACTGAACGCCCAGAAATGATTACCCCATTCTCCGCCCTCCGATCCTGGATGCACCTCATGACCGCTGTGACTCTCAATGAAGGCCTTCCTGAAACCACCCATTGGGTTGATTCAGCCTGCACCAAACTCAATGTTCAAAACCTAACTGTTTCCATCCACGACATCAAGATGACAATCCAGAAAACTTTTCGAGAGGTCGGGGAACTGCTTGCTGTGCTCACTCAGGGGGCTCACCTGCCTGCATTTGATCGGGTGGCTTATCGCGATGTACCATACGTAACTGATGTGGGATTCAACTACTTGGTGGCTTCTGACCTTTATCACAAGCGGTACTCTTCAAGGCATCTGCTCGAGTCCTGGCTGGAGAACGGTGACGCTTGGGGCTTCTCCAACCATGGGCAGGGCTGGAACCATTCTAACATTCAAAAATGGCTTGACATCTCCGATGAGCTCACCAAGGCTTTGTATTTTTGTACTCATTGCGGCTGCGGCCAGCCTGCAAGAGGAACTGAAGAAATGACCATCAAGATTGTCAATACTCCAGAAGGTGTTCGGAATATCTTTTGGCGCACTGGGGTGTTTATGATTCAGACCACTTATCACAAGGGCCAATCAATGACAGGACGGGGAAAGAACAGAGTGGTGTTTCTGCCTGGATTGCTTTCTCAGCACTTGCATCACTACTTGGCTTTTATCCGGCCAACCCAAATGTAAGTTTGATCAAGATTATATAATAAACAGAATATTGTACTGATTTGTATATTTTTTCCAGAGCCCTGTTACAGCTTTTGGATCGCGAGGATCATTTTGAGACCTTGCTCACTCATCTCTGGGTTGATACCACCACTGGCTTGATGACCACTCCTCGATTGACCTCTGTGCTCCACAAAGTCTTCCTCAAGAACAACGTGGCTCCACTGGGAATAGCCACTTGGAGACATGTCTGTGTGGCCATTTGTGATCAGTGGCTCAAAGAACATCCTAGAATAGACCTGGGGGAAGATGAGGAGGATGATGAAACCCCAAATCATGTGCTGGATATTCAACGCAATCATTCCAGCCGAACTGCCAATCACATCTACGCAGGCACCACTGGACACAGTATGGATCGACAGGCCGAAGGACGATTTCGAGAAGCCTCAAACTTGTGGCAAGATTTCTGGGAGGTAAGCACAATCTGTGCAGTTGGACTTATTGTGTTATAAATGCTGATATATGATTTATAGATATGCTGGGATTATAGTCACACACCACTTGAACATCTCATGGATCCAGTGCCTAATCTCTCTCCCAATCAAGTGGCAATGCAAGCTCTGCAAACATTTACTCGTGCAACCCCTCACCATCTTGGAAATCTCCCTTTCAACAAAGCTGGGTCTCTGCAGTCTTGGAAGGCAAAGAGGATCTTCTCGTAGTGGCCAAGACTGGAGGAGGGAAATCCTTTGCTTACTTACTACCGCCCTTGGTTGAACCTAATCATATCACAGTGGTCATTCAGCCCCTCAAGGCTCTTGGCCAGGAAACTATGGGAATCCTGGCCAACCATGATATCCAGGCATACTATGTGGATAGCACACAAGATATACAAATACCCTTCAAGACTCAAGTGGTAGTAGCTTCAGTTGAGGCAGCATCTCAGATTGCATTCTTTACGGCTATCCGGATGCTCAATCCCAAACGATTCATCATTGACGAGGCCCATCAATATCTGGATGATGTAACCTATCGGCACTACATGGCTGGCGTGGCTCGGCTCAGGGAAATCACTGGCCAGTTTGTCTTTATGACTGGATCATTTCCTCCTGCAAAGCACAATCATCTACTGCGGGACATATTCAATCTGGTGCAAGTCAAGACCTTCCGGGAATCAACTGTCCGGCCTGAACTCCAATGGCAAGTGCTGGATAAACAGATGAAATATTTAGCGGGACTATCTCCACTGGTGCGGATGGAATGGGAACAAGGCTGCACAGAAGACAAATCGCGGGCAATGGTCTTTATTCAACACAAGGATCTGGTGGAGGGCTTTTATAACCAATTGCAAAGACAGAAACTGCCCTGTGCATTTTTCCATGCTTCTCTGGATACAGATGAAGCCAAGGTGCAAGCCAACAAGTGGAGTCAAACAAGCCGATGCATCATGGTAGCAACATGTGCATTTGGAACAGGCATCAACTATGCTCACGTACGGCGGGTGGTGATTGTTGGTGTTCCCAACCTTGACAACATCAACCAAGTGTTTCAAGAAGCTGGACGGGCAGGACGAGACGGCCAACCGGCTAAAATCATCTTGATCTCCCAGGAACAGAGCCACCATACACCAGACGGCTTGACCAAAGAGCTATTGAATTGTGGATCATGTCCAATCCGAACACTCTCCAGTGTTCTGGATGAAACACCGTCTTCTTGCTTAACACTTGGCTCAGTGGTCAAGTGTGCAGCTTGCTCGTCCATTGTGGGATCTCATACTGGGTTGGCAAGGGTAGAATTAGGACCAATGAGGACACCAGAAACCCATGTTTCAAGGAGTGTTAGTTTTAACAACAGAATTGCCATGCCAACACCACCAGAAGAACCAGTGGGGCTCAACCGGCGACATGTGGAGACGGGGCACTTGGATGAAAAACGGCTGGCTTGTGCAATTGTGGAAATGATTGAAAAATACAAGGACTGCTGTGGATGGTGCTTGGGGGCTAGGCGTGAGAGGCTTGAACACATTCCCAACTTTTGTGATAGTGGGCTCAAGGGAAGGTGCTATGCTTGCAAATCCAGTTGAGTTATTTCTGTTTATTCAGTGGAAAATGAATGATAGCTAATGTTGGTTGGCCATGATTAGCACAACATCTAGGGAGCCAATGCAAGGTGCCACGGTTATCCAAGATTATTGAAAAAACATTTACGCGGAACATATGCTTCAGATGTGGATTAAGCAGTGGGGGATGGGAACTATTTGTATTCCACAAAACGCGCGGCCAGCCATGTACATCGGGAATGGACAAGACAGTTGAAGAATTCTGTTGGTATGTTTTTTACAACCGCAAAGACTTGCTGAGTCCATATGTTCCAAACCATTTAAGCATTGATGCAGAAGGATTTGCTAAGTGGATGGGAGGCAAAGCCACATCATTTGCAGCCAATATGCACATTTTGTTTACTGGTGCTTATCCGTTTGTAATAGATATATGTGTTTCATATTTGATAGCAACTACAAGAGTTTTATAGTTCCAAGTGTGCCATGATTGACAAGAGAAATATAACCCCAGGGGATCCATATTTAATTAACTTTGTAAACCCCCCAGGGACCCCATTGTATATTAGCCAATAACCCCGCAAGGACTCCAACTAACCCCAGTGTGTCCCCCATGAACCCCATGTGTATTTGCAAACCCCCCCAGAACCCATTAACCAGGGATCCATACTAACAGCAGGGGGGACTGGAATGAGCCCTCATTCCTGGGACCCCGGGACCCTCTTGAGTAGGGGGTCCCATGGTCCCCAGAATGAGGGTTGGGGGAGGAAAGGGTGTTTAGAACATAGTTTCTCTATGTTTTGGGTGGCCTGTAATGTGGAATAATCAGATAAAAAAAGAAAGCTATTACAACTGCTAATTATTTTCAGAGTCAGAGGAAATATCTGATGGACCAATTGGTCATATTCTTCTCTCTGTGGAGTAACTGGTCCAATTCCCCCCTGGTATC